>OZ038442.1:24023419-24075919 GCA_964036265.1 Daptonema setosum
TTGCTATTTTACATTTATAACTTGTTCGTTTCGTCACATTGCAAACCTATTCATTAAACATGCAATTTTGCAGCGGTTACCGGTGCCTTGTTTGCGCTCAAACGTTCTGCTCCGATTGTGGCCCTGCTGCGCTTGAACACGTGAAGCGAAAATATTTTCACTTCACCGTCAACCTGCCAAACGGTTACAATAAAGACACGTTCAAGGTTCGTCTTTTTTTCTATCCGATACCTGTAAAGTTATGTTTCACATGTTTGTTTGTTTCTGGTCATTTTTATTGTTATGTAACGCCTAGAACGTCACCACTAACAGTGTTTTTAGTGTTTCATAATCAATAATGAAAGGTTGTAAAACAGATGCAACAGCTGAGCATCTGAGCGTTTTCACTTTCAGAAGTTGTTGAACGACATGTGGGCTTACGTCGGAAACGGGGCGCACAGACGAATATACGCCAGAGATACAGATCTGGTTGACGAACATGGTCACGCAGAATTCTCCAGGATGCACGGCTCGTCTGGCGGTAAAGCGGTTATTGGATGGAGGTTCGGCTAATTGTTTCTTAGTTTAAATATCAGAGTGCCGTTGTCATATTTCGGGACTCATGCTACTGCCTGACCGGGTTACCGCGGTCGGTAAATTTTACAACAACAAGTGAGTAGTTATTGGTAAAAAGACTGTTTGCGCAAAGTTATTAGGCAAACTGCAGCTTAGAACAATAAGTGAGTAGTAACCCGGTCAGGCAGTAGCATGAGTCCCGAAATATGACAAGGGCATTCTAATATTACGCTGCAGTTTGCCTAATAACTTTGCGCAAACAGTCTTTTTGCCTATAACCACTCACTTGATGTTATAAAATTTACCGACCGCGGTAACCCGGTCAGGCAGTAGCATGAGTCCCGAAATATGACAAGGGCATTCTAATATTACGCTGCAGTTTGCCTAATAACTTTGCGCAAACAGTCTTTTTGCCTATAACCAACTCACTTGATGTTATAAAATTTACCGACCGCGGTAACCCGGTCAGGCAGTAGCATGAGTCCCGAAATATGACAAGGGCATTCTAATATTACGCTGCAGTTTGCCTAATAACTTTGCGCAAACAGTCTTTTTGCCTATAACCACTCACTTGATGTTATAAAATTTACCGACCGCGGTAACCCGGTCAGGCAGTAGCATGGGTCCCGAAATATGACAAGGGCATTCTAATATTACGCTCCAGTTTGCCTAATAACTTTGCGCAAACAGTCTTTTTGCCAATAACCACTCACTTGATGTTGTAAAATTTACCGACCGCGGTAACCCGGTCAGGCAGTAGCATGAGTCCCGAAATATGACAAGGGCATTCTAATATTACGCTGCAGTTTGCCTGATTAACCGACCGCAGTAACTCGGTCAGGCAGCATCTGATGCCACGAATATGGCAACTTAACAAATTGATGAATTAATTAATGCCATAATTACTCACTTATTGTTGTAAAATATTGCTTGTCTTATTTTGTTCCAGCAACTGCATGCGCGATATCCGTCAGTTTCACAGCAGATCACAAGATTTGGTCGCCGGCCCGCCAGACGACAAGCAACGGGTATTTTTTTAACATTTATTTGTTACGCTTTCATTGAACATCTGTAATATAACAGGGCCAGAAAGTGGATGGGAATCAGACGACAAATTATTTTTTGAAAAAAGACGCATGCGGACAGACAACTGCTTAACGCGTGCATGACGAAAACGAATAATAATCAATGTTTACAAGTATTGTTACGCGTACTGGTTGCATTATAATTATATTATTACATGACATGCTATGTGTTACGTTGCAGTACGTCTGCCAGAAGTACGGGTGTCACACGGTTTTCGACACACCGAAGTCTGGAGTTGTGCGTGCGTACCAGGACGTGAAGCCCGTCATGCAACACCTAGCGAGTCATGACGGCGGACTATCACATCAGTTGAGACAATGTCCGATTGAAGACTGCGAATCCACGTTCGACTGTTTCAACGCCATGCATAGGTTGGTTAACATAACAATTGCCTTGGTTCGCATTCAATGAGTTTACCAGTTCGACCGCGGACAGAAAAGAGATGAAGGCTAAGAAAAATTTATTTACATGTTATTTTGGCGCATGTTTGCACTATAGTCATATATCCGGCTAACATTTGAAAACCATGATACCATAGTGCAGATTTGTAGCGGTTGTTATGTGAATTGTTATCACTTAAATCTGTGATAACAATCAGTCCATACATGTTTATATACGGGTTAGTCCGGTAGGGCTTGATTACGGACCTTAATTATGTTTGCAGACACTTCAAAGCGGATCACCCGTATGGCCCCGATCACATGTCGTTCTGGCAGAAGTGGTGGAAGGATGCCTGTGAACACGACATCCATATCAAATTACAGGAGTCAACGGATGCTCGCACATTTCGATGCGCGTCGTGTAAACAACAGAAACAGTTCAGGTTAGTAAACGTTGCTGTTACACTACACCTTATAAACTTTGTGTATGTTTTTCTTTGTTACGTTACATTCATCATTTTTGCTCTTGAACCAATTTGTAAGTCTTCCTAAATAAGGGATGGGGCAGGGGGCCGAATCTCCCGTTGGCCAGCCATGCATGCACGCCGGGAAAATTTATACATCATGGTTGCATAGTCAATCTTGAGAGCCAAAGTTAACAAATTGTCCTGTTTTAAATGTGTTCAATCTATTTTTTTACGGTTTCAGATCGCTGTGTACAAAGTGCCCTCAGCGCGCTGGTGCCGGTGGTAAGAACAAATGCACTGAGTGTGTTTGTTCTTACCACGCCGACAATCAACACGATCACTTTGTTTTGACCATGCACGGGTCGATGGAACTGCTGGTTACTACATTGCTACTTAGTATGTCGTGCACAATAGACCTTTCGCATGCAATCATGTGCGCCTGCTTTATGCATTTTAAAGTGCTCGCGTGGTTTACTTGTGCGGTTAATTTTTGGCTTAACCAATAATTAATTAATTATTTTAGAATTCGGACTTGGTTAAACTGATTCGAGTTCTTCGCGCATCTGAAATTCCGTTGGCACGCCAGGTCAAGCAAGAGGAAGCGAATCTGCGCCTGCAAGGTTTCGGGGGCGGTACAGCGGGTGGTCCGGTACTCTGTGCGTGATCTTCAAGCAGAAGTAGAATGGAGGTTAATTTAAAACACATTTTTAAGAGGCCAATTCAGGTCATGCGGTTTTGTTGTTTCATTGGGTTTCATTCCGTTTTGATAACAGGTTTATTGCAGACCCGAAGAAGTGAACATTGAGGACTTGTCTGGTGGTCGTCAAAACGACATCCTTCAGAATTTCCATGCCAGTTCAAATACGGTTTGTACTGTTACTTTATTTTTTGCCATGATTCCGTACGTTTATGTTTTTTTTACTTTCAGCTGTCGTGCCCACGAAAAAAATGTTCGTACAAGTTGGACAGCGTGCCGAGCTTCATCGAACATCTGGCGGTGAAACATGCCCAACAAGAATTCATGCAGTGCTACAAATGCAAAGCGGTCGGACAACAACGCCCCATGTTCAAATCCGTGTATTTGTTCGAACAGTTAGCTGCGTATTTACTGATAAATGCTAAGTTCTGTAATTTTATATTATACGTCAACTATTCTGTAATGCGTAACACGTTGTATAACGAATTATTATTATATTATACAAAATACAAGTGAACCATCAATATTTTACTTTACTGTTCTTCTAGTTGACGAAAGATTTTCAGGCACCAAGCGAATGTACACGACGCTAAATCGGCTAAGGACATGTGGAACGATGCTGTCAAGATGTGTGGAGCAGAGTTACCGGTTGAAGCGTTATACGATCACGCTGGCGGCAGAACCACTGCAGAGTACGTGTCTGATGGGCGCTACTGATTCTGGACTGTTATTGGTGCTGTATATTGTTTCGCTCATTGGTTCTAATTTGCCGTTTTCACAATAATTATGGTTGAGCATCCGAAAACATTGCGAACTGTCAATGGGTAGAACATTGTATTCAGTTATTTGCTGTTTTTTCCCTGTCCAAGAAATCCTAGTTTGAACGATTGTTTCGATTTTTTGACAAAGTGGAGTATATTATATAGTACAGTATATTTCAGACTATGCTTTTTATACGTCAGTATCGTTGTTGCTTGATTATTTACGAAAGGTGTTTTATCTTCGTCATAATCATTTGCGCAATCAAAGTTCGTTTCTGGTAGTGACATTTGATACTGTCTGTTTTGATGTTTTGAAGTTTAGCCTGTAAATTGTGATACTTAGTTACAGTGTTGCCGATTTCATTTTCCAATTGTTCTTCACTGACTAAATTATCTTGATTTTCAGGAATTACTGCAAAACTTGTTCGATGTTTGGGCAAGATGCTGAGTGTTATGTGGGATTAGCGTGGTGTCGTGTTCTGGGTATAACCTTATAAAACCCGTCTTTTTGGTAAAACTATGATTTTTGGAGAAACATAGGTAAAGTTCAATTTTTGTATGTTTGGGTATCACACACCAATCAATGGATTTCTCACCGGGCATCATTCGTTCAGAATCCGATTGTTCGATGGATGATTTTGTAAGGGTTGTACTTGCCGTTGCTGCATCCGGTACTAAGCATATACACAATCGTGCAAACTTGATCGAGAATCCATGTATAGAAGCAGTAGTTTTCCAATATTGTGTAAACCGTATCAAGCGCTAATTTACTTCCTACTTGTCAACAATTTTTCAATTTTCACAAATTTAAGAACAGGTTAATTATAAAAACTTTCATGAAAAATACATTTTCAAAAAAAAATTATATCAATGCGTTTGCACTAACCATTAATGACCTTGATGGTTCGATCGTCACAAGCAAGTACCGGAGTCAGACCCCGTCCAACCCAGCTGCCTTCAACCACCGGCAGACAGACAGAATGTCATTGATGCGGTCCGGACACAGATAGTACTGAACAAGGCTCATTCATTCGCTAACTAACTCACTCACTCACTCACTCACTCACTCACTCACTCACTCACTCACTCACTCACTCACTCACTCACTCACTCACTCACTCACTCACTCACTCACTTACTCACTCACTCACTCACTCACTCACTCACTGACATTTGTCTCTGAGCAATCATGATAGTGATACATCGACGTGGAGCCGCACAGGAACATGTCCACACCGTAGATGTACCTGAGTGAGGGAGTGAGTGAGTGAGTGAGAGAGTGAGTGAGTGAGTGAGTGAGTGAGTGAGTGAGTGAGTCAGTGAGTGAGTCAGTGAGTGAGTGAGTGAGTGAGTGAGTGAGTGAGTGAGTGAGTGAGTGAGTGAGTGAGTGAGTGAGTGAGTGAGTGAGTGAGTGAGTGAGTGAATGAGTGAGTGAATGAGTGAGTGAGTGAGTGAGTGAGTGAATGAGTGAGTGAATGAGTGACTGAGTGAGTGAGGTGAGTGAGTGAGGTGAGTGAGTGAGTGAGTGAGTGAGTGAGTGAGTGAGTGAGTGAGTGAGTGAGTGAGTGAGTGAGTGAGTGAGTGAGTGAGTGAGTGAGTGAGTGAGTGAGTGAGTGAGTGAGTGAGTGAGTGAGTGAGTGAGTGAGTGAGTGAGTGAGTGAGTGAGTGAGTGAGTGAGTGAGTGAGTGAGTGAGTGAGTGAGTGAGTGAGTGAGTGAGTGAGTGAGTGAGTGAGTGAGTGAGTGAGTGAGTGAGTCCGTCAGTCAGTGAGTCAATCATAAACACGAACATGCACGATATCGGCTCCGTAATGTTCGACTCGAAGCTGAAGAATTGTTTTCCCTTCTTGCTGTATCCCTTCACAGTATTGCCGGCCGTAAAGAATATCTTATCGAGCGGTGTGCCGAGTGCTCCGGCCAACATCACGTACTCTATCTTGGGACCGGGTAGTGTGTTGAATACAACCTGCATAACATAACATAACATAACATAATATAACATAACATAACATAACATAGAATGTAATGACTAATAAAAAACTCGATATCGTGTTTCACTGTCGAAGCAGTTTTTTATTATGATTTTGTTTTATACAATAAATAAGATTAGTAAAAAATATGCGAAGCCAACCGCCTTGGAGTTCTTCTTCCACTGGAAGCAGGTGAGCTCGCCGCTCTGACTACCAACTACGACCTGGAAACAGTAAAACATGCCAAAATAACAATGAACTTTAATAAAAGTATATAATCTTCATGATTTATGTGAATATGATTACCACAAATACATATTCTATATGAAGACTAACTCGATTAGTTGGTGACTGGGTGGTCGGTGGCAACAGTCGGAGACATCGCTTACTCGTCGTGCCCACCTAAAACAATAACTATGCTGAACTGCTGAATACAACTTTACAATTTTTTTTATAAGACGACACTTAAAAATGTTGGCGTGGTGTATCTAATTTACAGTATTTTCCATCAGAAGATTTCGATCCATAACCGACGGAATTTTTTCCAGCTTTCGAACACAAAGTAAGCCAACGCCAACCTGAGCATAATCGACGCGTTGTAGCTGCAAATCGGTCATCATCGTGAATTAATACAGTATTTATGACGGCTTCTCTATAAAAAATCTAAAGTTTGAAATTCCGTTTGTCTCATGAACATGAAATTTTCTAACTACATGCTGATTATAAAAAATCTCGTTCAAAATTTGTTTTATTGAACTGTAAAATATGGCATACATGAAACGCCATATTCAGACTCTGCTTATTTTCTCTAAAAATGTTCAAAACGGTAGATCTTCAATAATCACCTTGCCCAAATGGAACTGTGAAATCGTGATTAACCTAGATTTATAGGGCGAGTGTCCAGACTTTGCGAAAGCTGGTTTCCATGGTTACCCTATGTCCCTTCACACATCTGCGTGCCGTAGTGCCGTGGACTAGAACGTTGTGGTAGTCAATACATAGGTTTGTCCGGTCAATCATAACTTTTATGTTCTTTTAAAATCTATATATATATTTCTTCCATGAGTTACGAAGAGCATAATTCAAATTAGAAAAATAGGGTATAACTATGGATCAAGACTGAACAATGATTTAATGATGCTCGCCCAATCAATCATTCATGGTGGCATGGCATGCATGTACGTGTGTTAAACGATTTTTAATTTGCTTATGCAGTTGATCTGTCACCTGTCTTGGAATCTAGATCTACACAGAGGGGTTACTGTAAACAAAGCTTGCCTGGCGTTCAATGATCAACTACATATAAACAAGTGGCCAACACCGTTTTTCTACGACAGATTGATGCATTTCATATTCTAGGAATCGTTCAATTTATCCGGAATTGTGTCATTGTCGACTTCATATTGAATTTATGATCCTGGTTCTCCAGGCTAAGTTTTATAAAAAGGTGAAAAAAGTAAAAAAATAATAAAAGCATGCTATTGCAAAGTTTCACAGTTACAACCGTGGAAAGTCAAATTATTTTAATCCGATTGTAGAGCATTTCGAATTCGAGCATGTGGCTCAGTTGTACGAAAGTCATGCATGGATATGTTTTACATCCATGCGAAAAATCAGAGGACCCCACAATAGATTACTCTTTTCGAGCTTCTGAAAATGGGGGTATTTGATTATTTTTGGGGTAAATTGGAGTTTTTCGATCTATTTAGGCCGAGCTTAGGGGCAATGCTAACGGTCCAAGGCGGGGGCATAAAACTTAGGTTTCAGTGTAGGCTTAGGCTTAGGCTGTGTATTTGGCAAAGGCTTGAGCGCTGCGCGCCCAAGCCCATCCCAAATACAGAGCCTAAGCCTAAGCCTAAACTGCAAACTAACTCTTAGCCTCATGCTCGGCGATATCTCTTTGGGAACGTACAGTCTGTGTTAACGCCTAAGCCGAAGCCGTACATACAATCAATGAGGTTTTAATAGTGAAAGTTGAAGTATAATTGATTGGTATCCATGTATAAAAAAAATAACGGTAAGATTGAATAGAAATAATTCTCAACGACGCAACATGAACTATGTGACAGTTTTCTTGTAAAACATACTCACGCACGGTTTTTCGTACAACTGAGTCACATGCGCAAAATACGTATTCGTACAGTTTCGTACAACTGAGTTTTCGTACAAGTGAGGCCCAGCCTTCGAATTTTTAATTTTTTTAATTAGAAATTAATTTGATTATTCTGTTTATTTTTATTTTATATAAAAATCAATGCTGAATAGTGAATTTCAGAAGAATAGACGTCCATAAAGAGTCTCCCATAAATCTATACACAATGCCGTCAGACGAAGGTTAGTAAACTTTACCTTATTCACGGCAATCGCGTCGTGACCCGTTACCCAACCGAACCATTCAATTTATAGATCCATTACGCTTCCTATTTAGTTTGATAGGCCCAGGAGGTTAGGCATGAGTTTCCAATTTAAGTGTAAGCTTGGAATTAGGTTTTGTAGGATTGCTTGAGCGCTGCGCGCCTGTGAGCCCTTCTCATTTCCAAAGCTAAGAACCCTGACCTTATTGAGAATGTTCATAAGCTTGTTTATAATTGCCATGTTTCAGAAATGGAAACCGTCGAAGACATCAGGAATAAGGCGACGAAGAAGAAGGGACGTGGGTTTGGACAGGGTTTGTTTCGTTTATCATTATGTTCAGTTCATCATATCATACAGGTAAATTGAGTTCGTTAGAATAAGAGATGTTTCCGGTTTGGATTGGGTTGTTGGTTTGGCTTTGGTTGGAAGGATGTCAATACAAAAGTGCAGTGGTTGTTAAATAAACATTGTTTGATATGCGAAGTTTTACTGCCTGTTGAACTCCGGTTACCTTCCTTGAGACTAGCTTGCATGTTGAATGATATTTCCGTCTTATCGTCACTCACCATGTAACATCAACAAAAACAGATTAAATTGACTTTAAACGCCAGCATATGTTGTTAGTTTTACACTAAACTTCTGTTATTTCAGAAACTTCAACGTACGAAGATGTTGACGCTTACGAGGGAATTGATGCGGATGAAAATGATGGTCCCGGCCCGCAGAGATGTTGGCTTGGTTTTGATTTTTTGTCTTGACATATTTTCGAATCGAAGCTTTATATAGAAATAAAATGCTCAAACATCACAGGGATAGTACAGATATGATATCTTTATCTGAAACTGATTATTATATAATAATAAAGTTCGCTTTCAGCCGTCGAGGGCTGGATTCTGTTCGTGCAGAACGTGCACGAGGAGGCACAGGAGGAGGACGTTTACGATAAATTTGCCGAGTACGGTGAAATCAAAAACATCAACCTGAATCTCGATCGGCGAACGGGTTTCTTGAAGGTTACTTTTTGGAACTGTTTTCTCTAGGAATATGGAACATTGAGTTTGATTTAAAAAACCGGATTTTTCACAATGAACTTGATAAAAACCGGCTTTGTGAGTGAACTAAACAGTTTCCGCTATTTTCCGTCAGTCTATTCGACATTTCTGTCTGGCCAATACGAAAAAACACATTTCTGAATATTGGTATGCCTAAATGGCCTCAGCCTTCAGTAATGAAGAAATCTCAGTATCAAATATACATTACAGGGCTACGCGCTGATCGAATACGAAACTCACAAGGAGGCGCTGGCGGCGCTCCAGGGACTGGACGGCAGTGATTTACTCGGACAGAATGTGACCGTCAATTGGGCGTTCGTCAAGGGACCACAAAAGTTGGTTTGGTTATTATATGGACATTACAAAATTTTAAAACCAAGCAAACTCTCCCAAAGTTGTTGTATGCAGTGCAGTGGCCACATCATGTTTGTGCTGTACACTCAGCATTTCGTATAAGTACCTTATTTGAAAAAGATGATTGAATAAATTAAGACCACACTGAGTCTGAATTCAAAAGGAGCTAAAATTTTCAGGAAAAGGAGACGCTAGTCTGTTTGATCGTATGCGCCAGTTCGTCTTGTATAATCAATCCATTGCCACACACGTTATTTGAGGTAATTTACCGCAACAACCATTGTCTACATTAAATTTGATTGATTTTGGTTGGTTTCGTGATTGAATTACTGGTTTTGTGTTTGCGATCTAAGATTCATTTAATATAATTGCTCTTCTCCAACTTTCCTATGTCATTATTGATTAATGTACTGGTTATTTTTTTCTTTATGATCTGGTTCGTCGCAAATGCAAATTGGCGTCAGGTACGAAACATTATTTGTAATAATAAGGGAAGCGACTATCGTCCATTCCTTGATTGTTTGGATTCCACCCATCAGCTCAGATATTAATGTGAATTTCATCGTTACAAAGTGTTGTTTTCTATTGACGCAAAGGTTGAATTCTCACAAACTGTTATGCTGTTGTGTATGTGGTTTCCGCAAAATTTGCTGGAACCTGGAACGTGTATCTTTTCTCTTTAATAATTTTTTTGACTCTCGATATTCTTTTCTTTGGTTAACTGCATAGACTGTTATCAAAAAGAATATCGGGTTGTTTTGCTCATTGGTTGATAGTTTTATGTGTTGTATTCCGATTTGTTTCACGGTTGAACGTCAGTTAGTCTAAGTCTAGTTTAACTAAAAATTAATGAAAATTCTAATCGGAAAACAGAGCTTTCATTGTCTCGTAATTGTTGACGAGTTGCTGTGAAATTTTTTATTTAAAAAAATTGAGCTAAGTTATCATAATATTGGAGCTATGAAGGTATTTCTAAATACAACACATACTGTTACATTTCTTGTTTATTATAGAATCCGAAATCGTCGTACTGTCATCACTACATTATTAATGATTTAAGAATGTTAAATGATGTATTCCATGTTCTTATATTATAATTGGATCAATAAAGTGCCGACTAGAATCACTCGTTGAAGATTGAAGTTGACTCGATCAAGTGTTGCCTGCACAAAACGATGGCTATTTGTTTACCTGATTTTTTAATGCACTTACTCATATATACGTTTTTTTTAATTACATTTTCATCAGAAAGTCAATGTTTATATCCTGTTATTATTCTAGAAAAAATGGCAGAAGAAGGCGAAGAAGATCTGTACGGGGTATTCGGTACAGAGTTTACTGCATTACAGGATGAACAAAGTTGGTGTACCTAAATCATATTTGCAATTATTAGCATTTGAAGTTTTCGGTTCAATTTCTGTATTAATTTTGTGTTCCATTGTAGAAGAAAGCGTCGGCCGTAAGGGCGCGATCCGACCAGAAGATCAGATTGTGACTGATGAACAGGTTGGGATGGAAATTATTTTTTCTGATATATGACAGACATTTTTCTGATTTATGTTAATTGAAAAGTACACATTTGAAACTGCATATAAAGTACATAAAGGCTCTAATATAGTTTGGTGGGCTCTGGCTGTGAATTAAAGTGTTCTTACAATGTTGTCTGTTTTACCCAAGCAGGTTTTTAGTCCAACCATTACAATACCAAGTCGTTGTTGATAGGCCCCACTGGCGGACGAGTAAACTTTCCAAAGGGAGGGGAATCTCGTCAAAGAAAAGGGAATTGGCAGTTTTCAGGTCATTTTACCTACACCTTAGGAAACGAACTAAACTTTTTGAAACTACCAAAGAGAGGGGGAATTCCACTTTTCGCCTCCCTTCTCGTCCGCTAGTGATAGGCCCTTACAATATCAAGTCGTCATTTGCCAAGCAGAAATCAGAATGTTTTATCAATACAATATTGAAGGGTCGACGTCGTTTCCATGGCGCGTTTACGGGCGGTTTCTCGGCGGGCTATTTCATGTCGGTGGGATCGAAGGAGGGTTGGCAGCCGAGGGAGTTCAAGTCGAGTCGGGTGCAACGGGCGGCACAACAACTGCAGACACCCGAGGACTATATGGACAAAGATGTTGGTGGGGGTTTAATTATTTTATTACACTGGTTTATGACACCAAATTGTGTTGTTTGTGGTGTAAGTATCCTATAAAGGTCAACGAACCCTCTTTGTGGAAACATTTATTTTTAACTGATTTTGTGTACCGCTAGAAAACAATGTAAATTATTAACTGTATTTTTATTTAGGGTTCGGGAAGTTTTATTAATTGGGTAGCGCGATTCCATAGTACTATGCTATTATTGAGTTTTGGTAGACTCGAACAGACATTGTCGAGTCTAGTTAATCAGTAGAATAAGTCACTCCAATTAATGTTTTTCCCAAGTACAACCGTCTACAATTCAATCATTTGCGACAGTTGTGTTTTGGCCGATTGACCAAAGACGACTGGTTAACTAAAGGTGCATTTAGGATCTGGGCGAGTACGGTATAGCCAGTCAGACGGTGCAGACCACTCGTGACTTTGATGATGCCAGTCGGTCACGTGACCAGTGCAACACCACCAAACACAAACTTGCCTGGGAACATGCCACACCCGAGGCTGATGCACTGGCTGATCTCATTAAACCAGTCAGGTTGGGTTTTGATTCGATATATTTGGTGCGAACATGAGGATTAATCAAACAAGCTGTAACATGCTGTAGAATTTTTTCTCAGACCTTGTGAGTGAGTTATCTCAAGTTGAAGTTAACAAGTCGTAGTCGTTCGTTCATCGCTCTTTACTGAGGAGACAGAAGAGGGCACAAAAATGACTAACATGTTGGTCGTAGCGTGATGTGATGTGCGTGACAAATGATAAATAAACATTAGTAGAATGTTTTTATTTAAGTAAAAAATAGGATATATAATTAGGAAAGTAAAAGGGTAATGTGAAATTCCCCAACAGTAAGTTATCCAAAAAATACTTACATAACTAGTTTGTTTTTGCAGTGACTCATTTGGCGTAAAACTGCTGAAGCGAATGGGCTGGCGTCAGGGTATGGGCGTTGGGCTCGAGGCGGGCGCCGAACGAAGTTTGGTCAGTCAACAGGTTAATGGCATTTTATTAACTCAATAAAGTGATAAATGCGAACTGAAAATGTGTGTTTCGTTTGATTTTATATGCAACTCAAAATTTGCACCCTTTGTACCTAGTTATTTTTGTTACTGTAACCAGGGGTGGGCCGGGTTTTTTCGCGTTTTTGGGGCGGTGGGGGGTAGCCGACAGAAAATCCCATCCTACCCGCCCAGTCCGAAAAGTGGGGGGGGGAGGGTAAAGTCGGGTAGGGGGGGGGGGTAGAAAAAAAAATTCGCAAAAAGCCCCGTTTTTGTTAAAAATTTTCTATTATAAGGTATAAACATCACATGAACCGGTTTTTTCAGGTTTTAACCAAGAAAATTGACCCAGAGAACGTGTTTGTTCGAGAAAAAAAATTCACAGCCAAAACTTAAAAAAAAAGTTTCAAAATCGAGGTTTCGAAGCCGATTTTCTCAAAAATTTCGAGTCGTGGGGGAGGGGGTAGGCGACCTAAATTTTGGTCTAGGGGCGAGGGGGTAGGCTACCCGCCGACCCTGAAAAGTGGGGGGGGAGGTAACCCCCCCCCAGCGGCCCACCTCTGACTGTAACCAATAACGAGTAGATGGTGTTAATGTTAAGAGTAAAATTCTAAAAATGCAAGTATTTAAGGAATAATTGTATAAATGAATATGAATATAATGACTTATAATGTAGCTCAAAATTTTGCCTAATTCTGATCTATACGTAGCTATAATCTTATTGTAACCAATTACAGGGTGTTTCGGTGGACCTCGGCACTGATGACATTGACATGCACGCATTCGTGGACAAGCAGGACACGAAGGGACTTGGTTACCGTGGACTGGAACACACTCAGGTCCTTTCGGAAGGAGCCCATAAAATACAGAAAGCCCTCAAAACAAACGCTAAACAGAAACTCGGCGTGCGCGGACAGGTTGATTTCGGGATATTTGAGTTTTCTGGGGGGAAACGCATTATTATTATGGTAGTATCCAATTTTTGAAGCAAAAAATTCGATACAGCACTGTTGGACAGAAATTATGTAAAATTGAAGGATATAAATTTTAGTTTCTTCACTCATTTAAAGTTACCTTACGCATACCGCCGAAGCTATAAACAGTGTTTTACGCGCATTTTGTTTAATGAATCAGAAGAATCATGAACAGTATTGCAGGCGTTTGGCGTGGGTGCATTTGAGGAGGACGATGAAGACATTTACTCGGTGGAGGACATCAGCAAGTACGATTATTCACTCAATAATGCCAATAAACAGAAGGAAATCGGTGGGTATGTGTGTTTCGCTTTTTACTTCAATTTTTTTTGTTAATTTGACTATCATCATCACCAGAGGTGGGCCGCTGGGGGGGGGGGGGGTAGGGGGTTACCCCCCACTTTTCAGGGTCGGCGGGTAGCACCCCCCCTAGACAAAAATTTAGGTCGCCTACCCCCTCCCCCCTGCTCGAAATTTTTGAGAAAATCGGCCTCAAAACCTCGATTTTGAGGCTCATTTTTCAAAAAATTTTGGCTGTGAGAATTTTTTTTCGAACAAACACGTTTTCTGGGTCAATTTTCTTGGTTAAAACCTGAAAAAACCGGTACATGTGATGTTTATACCTTATAATAGAAGATTTTTTTAGCAAAAACACTTTTTTGTGAAAAAAAATTTTTTACCCCCCCCCCCCCTACCCGACCTTACCCTCCCCCCCCCCCACTTTTCGGGGTGGGGGGAACTGAGATTTCAAAATTCTACCCCCCCCCCCGCCCCCTGCAAAACGCCAAAAAACCCGGCCCACCCCTGATCATCACAAAGATGTTGAATTTTATTCTTTGATAACAGAACATGGTATCCCAAGTTTGTTAATCGTATTAGTCGCCTGTCCAGTCATGTGCGTAGGTTGCCAGCGTCGAAAATTGTGGTATAGGTTTGAAACCTGACCTGAAACTAGACACAGACCTTGACGCGTGTCTCTGGTTTCTGTCATAACCCGTTACTTTGTTTAACTGTCTCGGCACCTCAAAATCATCATACTCGTTTGGGGACCATTTTGTATGGTTTCTCGGTAAAATAAGACGTTTCAATGAATTGAAAAAATCTGATGATGAGAACGGATTGATAAATAAGTTTCTGTCATTTGCCAGACGTTTTGAGCGAAGAGTTTGTGCCGAGTACATCGGGCACGCAGTCCATCCGGCAGTTCTACGCGCCACCCAAACTGCCAAGAGACTACCATCCCAAACGAATCCACGGCAAACCGAAGACTGGTAACAAAGAAGGTGGTGATGACACCAAGGATACGGTAATGGCTTATCTCAAAGAGGCCGACAGACGGCGGTTAGTCCTCCTGGGTTATGGTTGTTGTAGTCAAGTCAAGCCAAAGTCACACAAAATGGCTTACAACGTAGCGTATTATGCATAAAAGTCGTCATTAGTAGTCCATAGTTTGAATCAGAAATCAAATTTGGTCACTTAGAGTTTTCAATTCAATCCGAAGTTTGATGCCAGTTCGGAAATACGGTCAAATACCGATCATGCTTGGCGCGGAGCCAGCTGGCCCTCTTGTTTTTTCAAAAATGTTGTGCATCCTCTCTTTTCCCCGCTCCTTGAAGATGGCCATTTTCAGTGGTTTATAAGCTGGCCAATGACAAGTTATTTGATTATTTTCATGGTCTGGGTAGGTTCTAACTAGTTATTAAACTTTAAACGATTAAAACCCTCTGATTAAACTTCAGACTGGCGCGCGTTCGAATGCAGACGGCGGAGCGTCGTGATGAGCAGGATCGGCAGTCAACTTCGAGTAGTCGACGTCATCCCAATGAGGGCATCACTGTTAAACAGGAGCCATCCACATCCACTTCTTCTCACAGATCGTCGGATCGATCGGATGGCCGGAGATCGCGTGAAGATCGGGATGAGCGATCATCAAGGACGTCGAGTCGATGGAACGATGATCGGTCGGTTTTGTTGGAATGGATGACACCAATGGACTGATATCTTATCACAGAAAGATAGATATTTTGGTGGTGAATTTTCAGCGCTGGCTTGCCGATTTCATTGCGTGATCTAACTTATTTAACGGCTGCCATTATGTTATCCGAATTGTGTTCCGTAGACCGTAATAACTCTAACATGTCAGAATTGGCATTATAATTCTGTTAGCCCAAACTGGACTAGTCACTGAATATGCTAGCTTTTCAGTTAAGAAAATGGTGATATTTCTTACTGTTCAGTCAATTCATTTTGTGGTGGAAAATAGTTAGCTTTCAATGCTCTCAATGATTTCAGTCCCGTCAAAAGTGAGCCGAAGACGCCCGCCTACACGACCAAAGAGAAGCCGACCGTGAAACGTGAAGCCGTTGATGAATCGGAGTGGGACATCAAGAAAGTTTATCCTGATGATGCGGCCAAGCAGAAACGATTTGTACAGTTCATGTCGTACGTGTCTAGAGGTCAGTGCCTGCTCGCTGAAATTCGTAGAAGTATGAATCTGAAACATTTAGAGTAGTGGGTGCTAGTGTTTGGAATGGAGGTGGATGCATATGTACTTAATGTCTGCAGGTGAGGGTCAAGTACTGTGTAGTGGTGGGTGCTAGTGTGTGGAGGTGGGTGCTTGTTTAATGAGTTGTATGCAAGTGGGTGAGGTGGGATCTACAATATCGAGAATCCAGAGGTGGCTGGTTACTGAGATACAATCACTTTAATCATTAAGTTAGAATGAGCATTCAGAAATAACATCATTGTTTGCAATGCGGGACAGAGTTCATATTACAGTATCAAAGCACCAGTTTTTTGATACAATGATATCATCCGTTTATTTACTCTGAACTTGAGTTATGAACGCTAAGTTGTACGGTAGAATTATCAGTTTTCCGTCCTGAATTCGCCATTCAAATTAATTTAAATTGCAGGTCTCAGTTACCCGCAGCCGGTCGACCAAGCCGAGTGGGACTGGGAGGCCGAGGTCAGGCAATTCAAAGCAAAGTTACCCGCGTCTATTCGCGAATCGCTGGATCTGCAGAGTTGGTTGTTGGCCGGAACGAAACGTTGATTGGTATTGAAAACTTACTCATTTTCGACATTCGAATGGTCAATTCGACATTGAATTGTAACGGAAACGATTCTTTGATGATCCCAACTGGTGTGGAAGCCATCATAGTTTGAGTTGCCACTTTGTTTTGGAGCTTCTGTGCTAACACTTTGCATGTCACAATCAGTTTCGTAATTGAAACCGGAAAAAAATAAAAGAGTTACAAAAAAGTTTAAATTGGATTGGAACTATGAAGGCACATTTTTTAATTTCTATTGAATTGTTTAGCGAATGAACGCAATGCGGCGGCACCACTGGCCGGCGATAACCTGGCTCGACCGTTTGCCCATCTGCTCAAACAGAGATTCACGTCGTCCAATCGGGCCGATGATGATGATGGACGGGTCGGTGGTTTTATTACTTATCCTTGTTCTCTCATTCATTGTTTTTTAAAGTGAGTAAGTAAAAATACTTCAAAATAAAGGAAAAAAGTGAGTAATATTAACCCTAGAATTAGGCAACTCTGTCGGTCTGACGTAGATTATTTGTTTGTTTTATTATTTTGTTATTATATATGTTATGTGTAATCAAATTGTTGTTGTTGTTGTTGGTTGTTGTTATTGTTGTTTTTGTTGTTGTTGTTGTTGTTGTTGTTGTTGTTGCTGTTGTTGCTGTTGTTGTTGTTGTGTTGACCATTATAAGTAACCAACGTCACAGACTCTCGTCAGATGAGCTGCGTGTAATGAAATAGTGACATGCTTCATGATGTTATAAATCCTATTTTATTATCAAGAAATAGATTCACGGAGTCACCATTTATATTTGTATTTGGTGTTTTTAGTCGGACACGGTGGCCGATGATCGAATGGAGGCGGTCAAGATGAACCAGTTCGGTGCCCTGACCCGCACTAAATTGGAATGGCATCCCAGCAAGATACTGTGCAAACGATTCAACGTGCCTGATCCCTATCCAAAGTTCGTGATTGCTTCTTAATTGTCGATTTTTCCCTCGCGGTTTCAAGAAACGAAGTAAATATCCGTTCAACGACTGCCAGAACGTGGAAAAAATCTATGCCAATCAGAAGAGTATTATAGCTGTCTTACGAGGATGCCTGACATTTGAGGTGTTATTTCCATGTTTGTCATGTTTCTATTCCCCTTTTCCGATATGTTTTTAGTTTTGGAGACTTTGTACTTTGTAGCAAAATTGTCAAGCCTGACAAGTTAATATAACTAATCGGGACATTCTTGATCCGCTTTTTTCAGTCTTGACATGCCCGGGTGTCCAGCGCTGAACGCCCGAAAAGAAGTGGACAAACGTGCCAAAGACGACTTGATGTTTGTGTCCGGTGCACTCATGGACACGCAACAGGAGATGCAAAACAAACGTATGATGGAGCAGCGTGGAGGATTCATTTCCAGAGCGTTCGTTCACTGGGGTTTTGGTGGAAAATTACGGTGTACTGGACTGAACTGTGAGACATGGTTGAGTAAAAGAATGAAAGTGTGGGAAATAGGTAGAGATTTGGACATCAATATTTTGTTTTGATGTGAGTTTTGTTGTCGTATCTGAAATTTGCAGGCTTCAACCTGACATACATTTACAAAAAAACGAAAACGTTGGGTTTTCATTTGCTTTTTCATCAATAAACATAAAACGCAATCATAAAATTATACGGGAGACTTCGAAACTTAACCTCGATCAAACTGATCTCAATCGAAAAAATAAAAATAATTTTCGTTAAATAAGTGTGAAAATTACATATTGTAAGTTATAACCATGAGTAACCTAATAATGATGAACAGAAAATTAATAAAAGCAATAAATAACAAAACAACAATAAATCATTTTGCAGTGTTCGACGTGACTCTCCATCCCCGGATCGGTCTCCGTCTCCACCAGCGTCTACCTCCCGTGGGCGTCCGTCCCGATTTGACCGAAACTACGACGCTTCGCGACATAAAGATGATGTTAAACGTGAACCGAAACACGAGCCATCGGATGCAATCAAAACTGAGAAGGAGAAGCCCGTGGATACAGTGGACCTGGCCATTGTGGAACGACCAGATATGCACCTGTTCAAGTTGGTTGTTGTTACCTTAACTTAAATGTTACTATTAGTATATTGTGTTTTGTCGAATACACTTTGCCTGACTGCCCAAATCGTACATCTATCTGAAATTGTATCATTTCGTGTCACTGATAGTCTGATGTATTCGCAGGTCTATTTTCGGTGATGATGATGATTCATCAAGTGACGATGACTCGGTGACTTCGGAAGAGGCTGACAAAGCTGCTACCCCGCCACCGCTGGCTAAACCATCCGATACATCAGGTGCAGCTCACATTTGTGATATTCTTTCTTGATGTTTATCTTCCCTAATGTTTTGTATGTTTCAGTTTGGATTGTTGTAAAAAATTATGATGAAAATAATGGGTAGTGAAGTTTAGAGGTTGTATGAGAAATTTGTAAAAAAATTATTTCTCAGATGCACCACCACTTGATGTCAGTCAACGATTCGGATCTTCCAAAGTCAAAACGGAGGAGACTGAAATGACAATTGATGACACGTCAACCGTCGACGAATGTCCTTCTAAACCGAGTAAGTTAATTTCGTATAACGCACTAGCCTAGACATTTTGATCTTTTTCTATTTTTGCGAGAATTGGTTGCAGAGCTGCACATCCCAGACCCAGCACACGGTCCCGTCATTCGGAAGCTGATTTCGCTGGCTGACTTGGACGACGATGACGAAGACGAGGATCTGCAACCGTTGCAGCTGACGTTGTCCAATGCTCCGAGACCGGTGGTCAAGGTTGGGGTTGATTCATCGTTCAGGTTCCATGATTTTCTGATGTTGAAAACTGATCATCTCGTTAGTTAATTGATGAATTCTAGACAAGAAAGTTGAAAGTTTCAATGAAGTTCCTGTGAGGATTTGAACCCACGACCTGCTGTTCAGTACACAGATGTGCTAAGGGCTAACCACTAAGTTTTGTCACCCATGAGTGCCAGATGGAATGATTTATGGATGCCAGAGATCCTGAGCGATACTTTAACGTTTTACAATACATGTTTTGCACCTTTGGATCTCGTATTTTCAGTCAGAACCAGTCGTCACTTCTTCCGATGCCGTCAAACCTGCACATGCAGCGGCGACTTCCAATGACAAAAATAACCCCGACGAACCCATGAAACCTGACAGACACCGACGACGTCGTCCCAAGTCGGCTGTCAGTCGTGAAACTGCGTCAGAATCGGATTCGGAAGCAGCAATCGACGGTGGCAAAGTAGATGATATGGTGACGGTAAAGCATGAATCAGATAATAAACCACCGCAGTCACGGACATCGAATTTCACTGATGATAGTGTCATGGCACCTGAGGAACCTGGTGCAGGATCAGCAATACCATCGTCGAATGACGTAATGGACGATGAGTTCGGTCCGGCACTGCCACCCTCGATGGACCATGATGGTTGGTTGATTGGTGTTGCTGCTGTTGTTGTTGTTGTTAGTTGTTACTACGTTACCTAACGATTTCGTTAGGTTTCAATGTTGTGTATAACATTTCACCTGCGAACAGTATGAACTCATGGTTTTGGTAAAAGTTTACTGATCTAGTATTGGATAGTGTTTGTTTTTTTAATTCCAGTCAACGTCAAACACTCGGAGGAGCTGCTGGTCCTGTCATCGGACAACGAAGTGCCGTCAGCCAAACATCGACGTTCACACAAGTCATCCAAGGAGAATAAAACTTCCATAAGCATCTCCCGATCCCATCATGAAAATTCACCCATCGAACTGTCATCGGATGATGAAGGGGGTAAATCGGAATCGAAATCAGATCGAAAACACAAACATAAGAAACATAGCAGTAGTAAGAAGAAACACAAGAAACACAAAAGCAAGCACTAATATGATCTGTGATGTGAATATTTGCGGGTGATTCAATTGTTTCAGTTTTTTTCATTTAGCCGTTATTCTCCATTTCGTAAAAATTTTGTTTGTCTGTTTTGTATGATGTGAATGTGAAATTTTACTCTTATGTTACCTAAATTGTAAGCGTCTTGGCCTGTTAACATATGGGTGAGACGTGAGATAATGCAGTGCAGACGATATATTCTTATATTGTGTGTACATAAACCTCGGTGCATTAAAATTGGAGAAATAAAGCTTTATGCGGGTTGAGTCCGTTTTGGTTTTGATTATTTTGCTTTATCAATGTGGTCAATATGCCGTTATAACATAACAAGCAATATCTATCTAAATCATAAATTGGTTTTTTAATTCGCTTTTTTAAATCCGTAGTGTCCATGCTGCTGCTAGATAGTCCGGTACTCCAGCTTGTTGCACCGTTTCATCTAAAATGAAAATTGTGGCTTACGTAAAAAAAAATCAGAGCCAAAATCTAACAGATCGCCCGGTCTAATTTAATGTGTAGGGCGGCAGCCTCGAAAACTGGTGCTTCTAAGTTCGAAACTTGACTTGAGATCCTGATGCGTTCTACGAAACGACGAAACCCCAACTCTGAGATAGTTTCAGTAGTGTGTGCTGTTGGCTACTACAGTAATGAAAATGTCCCATTAAAAATCCAGCTCTATTTGTGTGCCATTACCAGATACAGCCACATCTAAAATGCCCCGCAAGCGCAAGTCATCGCCGACGAATCTCCCGTCGACCAACAATTCGGGTAACGCAGACGATGCCGGACAGTCGGCGTCGGGTGGACTTACAGCCAGTAATGGACGCAAACGGGGATTCAGACAGTTGAGGATGCAGCCGACCAGAGTGAAGAGGGTGATGCAGGTGAGATTGGGACAAATCAAATTTATTCAGTTGGATATCATGACAACAATAGCGAAGTTAAATATCAAGTCACAAATTACTGATATGATGGTCACCCGTATTTACATGGGAGGATAATCACTGAATTTTGTTGTACCACAGCATGGTTCGTTTATTAGGTGTTATCTGATTATGTTGTTTGTAACCGCTTGCTCATTGGATATCTTGGAATCCGTACACGAAGCATGTTGCTTCTCATAAATTTGTAGTCATGTCGTAATCAAGTTGCGTTTGACAACCTGAAGCATCTGAGTATTCTCTTGTGTTTGCACGGAAATTTACAACTGTGTAACTGGTATAGAAAATGTTCAGGCGGACGAAGAGTTGGGCCGGATGCAGCGCGAGGTGCCGGCTGCCGTGGCTGCTGCCACCGAGTTGATGGCACAACAGCTACTTAGTTGGTGCATATTGTGGTTGTAATTTAATATTGTAGAAACAGATTGAGTTTCTTCTGATAAACGTGTATTTATATTTCCCGTTCCGGTGTTTGATTTTGTATTTTTATGTTGTTGCAAAATGGGTTTTTTATAAAAGTTTTTTGTTTCAATTTCTACGACCACGATACTGAAAAATGGCAAAATTATACAGTGGTTGTGTGTTTATGATCATGTAACACCACTGTTTCAGATGCTTCAATTCAAGTTCAGATTAAAAGTTGCAGAAACAACATGTCTATTCATTCTTTATAATTTTTCATACATTTTCAGGAGAAAGTCGTCATGTGATGGACAGTGACAGCGGCCCGAAGACCATGTCCGTTTCACATTTGTTCACGGCCATACAACGCAATCCCATGTTCCACTTTCTGCTGCCCAACTTCGAGAAACATACCGATTCACACGGCAAAACTCGTGTCGTCAGAAAATCGACGTCCACCAGTTAAATATAAACGGACGTCAAAACAATTGTGATCATTGATCCAGTGAACCAACCGTGCGGTTTATTCATATGGTCTTCTAGTTATCGAAAAACCAACCATGTTTTTTGGAAAATACATATTAAAAAAAAATCAAGTTTTTTAGAGAACTGTTTTTACCGCCTAATATAAAACTGGACTTCTTGCAATGCAATGCAATCTTCACTCGGGAAAGTTTCACACATGTTTCTCGAATTTCCGCAGACAACTAGGAAAGCAACAACATGATGAACCGCAATGGTGTCCAATTGGTTTTTGATAGCTCGGATAACGATTTTAAATCGTTCTATTTTTGCTTTGTTGTCCAAAGCATTGCTTTTTACCCAGCTGTATAGATTTTTCCCTCTTTTATGGAGGTATTCTCTTTCTTGGTGTGAATATCTGTGGATCAGTTTTTTACTTTTGATTTCGGGTATATCTACTTTATTTGTACTCTATCCTGTACTGTACCAATGTTGATTGTTGGGATTTTATGGTCATCTAAACCTTTTCTGGTTGAAACACCTGGGTATTCATTCATTAATTGAAAAGGTGTACATGATCTTATTCTTAGATGTTTGTGTCTGTGCATGTTTACTTGATTTTTTTTTGTAAATGTGCTGTGTATAAACGAAAAAATCTGCTGCAAGGTGACTGTAATATGCTGTTTTATTAAAATTACAAATTGAACTAGTGAAAAACCGGAAAATGAAAGTAACACGGCATCGTGGAGGTCTTGTTAAACAAGCGTTAAATAGTCTCACTATTATGTCATAAAAATGATATCAGCACAAAGAGAAACATGTCAGCGGGCAAAAAATTTATAACAAAACGGCACAACTAGCGGATGAGAATAAGAAATAATACTGGAGATTTGAGTTCAGCAGAAATCACCTTAAGTAATTTTTAACACTCTTCTTGACTTATTATTGATGCTCTCATCAGATTCACATACCAGTTTTATTGGTGGGCGTTGATCCGAGTAACAGACACCACTAACCAAACAAACACCTTGCTAACATGCTTTGATAACGTCGTGCCCAAACTTGACAAACGTACATTTTGTGAATAATACTGTGAAACCTGAACAACACAGACAATGTCAAAATAATTATTTTATTTATTTGGAAAAAAATATTGGCAGTATTAAGTAGTTCCATACCAGACATCTTCTGTAGTTCTACATTAAGTTTAACAGCAAACGGAACCAGAAAAATATCCGTCCACCGTGTAACTAAGCGGTTTGCGTTCATAAAAAGTATCATATTTTGCCGATTGGCTTGCTCGTCATCATCAGCGGATTATCTTATCAACATCGCCTGGAAAACGCCATCGTGTAATCAAGTTATTGACTTTCCGAACTTTGTTGCAGATATACAAAAATGATCGACCGAAAACTGGGAATCGCCCTGCTGGCGTTGCAGATTCTATTTATCATTCTGTTTGCACTTTTGGCTAATTATAAATCTGGGTCAGATCATGATGACCTGCACCGATACGCTTACTTTCAAGTGAGTGAGTGAGTTTTAATAGAAGGTGGTATAAGGGAGTCAGTGAGTGAGTGAGTGGGATTGAGTATAAGTGACTCAGATGAGTAAGTCAGTCAGTAGTATGAGTGAGTGAGGGAGCGAGTGAGTGAATGAGATAATGAAAGGATGAAAAACTCAATATAGGATGTACACATCATGATATTCATCGGGTTCGGCTTTCTGATGACATTCCTACGTCGGTACGGCTACAGTGCGATCGGGTTCAATATGATGCTGGCTGCAGTGACCATACAGTGGGCCATGATCGTTGAACGTTCGTGGTAGTTAGTTTCACCCTCATGAATAAGTTTTCATAATATAAGCATGTATCATTTCGATGCAAGTTTTTGTTATCTTTCCGTTCTAGCTGAGGCTTAATTAGGCGGCTCAGATAAATAATGACTGAGTGTGTGTTCTTCCCTTTATATAGGCACATTGGAGTATCGCGGACCGTTCGAACTCAGTTTCACCAACATGATCGAGGCTGATTTTTGTTCAGCGGCGGTTGGTTGTTCAGTAGTTATTCGTTTTAAAATACATATTTAGTCAGTTCACGAAAAAATCTAATAGTTCAATATTTACATATTTAGTCCGCCAGTTTCTAATTTAGTCTGTTTTTCTACCTTTAGGTTCTAATCAGCTTCGGTGCAGTACTTGGTCGTCTGCACCCCCAGCAACTTTTGGTTATGGCCATGATAGAAGTGGTGGCATTCGCCGTTAACATTCATATTGGACTCAAGTACTTCAAGGCTATTGACGCCGGTGAGTGAGTGAGTGAGTGAGGCAGTGAGTGAGTGAGTGAGTGAGTGAGTGAGTGAGTGAGTGAGTGGGTTAAAAGTTTATGATTTATTTCAGGCAGCTCGATATTTGTGCACACGTTTGGTGCTTACTTTGGATTGGCCGTTGCGTTCTGCAACCACAATCCAAAACACATCGACCATAAACAAGTTATTGAACTTTTAGCGATCATCTCCAATGTAGATATATATTTGTTAGAAGACTAACTGATCATGTAACATACCAGAAATTAATGCCTTACAAAACCAAAGTAACAAGCAAAAATCTTATTATGTGAGTCAATCACGTGGAGTTACTGACTGAATACTTAACTACCAAACTTACATACAATACTAATGTATTAATTTCAAATGAAGTAACCTATGTACAGGCCAGTTCGGTCTACCACAGCGATTTATTCGGTATGGTTGGTACCGTATTCCTCTGGATTTGTTGGCCTAGTTTCAATGCGGGAATCGTTGAAGACGAGGCTGGACAATACAGGTAAAGGACATTAAAATAAAACATACAATATTGGGCGTCTTTCATTTGCGGAATTATGTAGCCAAACCTGAACCGCACTTCTTGATCAAGAACGTAGAAAAAGTTCAAGTTCCTGGTATAATTAGAAAGAACGACATTTGGTTAAATATAACTGTGAACCGAAGTACCACAGTGATGCTTGAGGTTACGTTTATCATTGCACTTTCCTATTTAGATTTTGCTGATAGATTAGTTCTCAAGATAGAGATCAAGGTTTAAAGTAGTTGTCATGAGTATGTATGTATAGTTGGATGGCGTTGAAATGAGGTCCCACCTTTGTGTAGTTTATCTGAACGAACCTTGAATTGAATATATTGTGAACTTCAGAGCTCTGATCAACACCTACCTTTCACTAGTCGGATGTACGGTCAGCACCTTCGCTCTATCTTCTTTAGCCAACAAAACCGGTAAAATCGACATTGTGCATATTCAAAACTCAACGCTCGCTGGAGGAGTCGCGGTCGGTGGAGTGAGTAAGTGAATGAGTGAGTGAGTGAGTAAGTGAGTGAGTGAGTGAGTGAGTGAGTGAGTGAGTGAGTGAGTGAGTGAGTGAGTGGGTGAGTGGGTGAGTGAGTGAGTGAGTGAGTGAGTGAGTGAGTGAGTGAGTGAGTGAGTGAGTGAATGAGTGAGTGAATGAGTGAGTGAGTGAGTGAGTGAGTGAGTGAGTGAGTGAGTGAGTGAGTGAGTGAGTGAGTGAGTGAGTGAGTGAGTGAGTGAGTGAGTGAGTGAATGAGTGAGTGAGTGAGTGAGTGAGTGAGTGAGTGAGTGAGTGAGTGAGTGAGTGAGTGAGTGAGTGAGTGAGTGAACTAATAAGTAATGATAACCATGCAATGGGGAAATGCCAGACTGTTCAGATGTAAGTATTGGTTTATTCCTTCTACATCAACCCAATGCGGTACCTTGACAGGTTGGATGCGTGGCCAACCTGGTTATCCAGCCGTACGGTGCCCTCCTGATCGGCGTAATCTCAGGTGCCGTCAGTGTGTTCGGGTACAACTACATCAGCCCGGTAATGGCAAAGAAGATGCGAACGTTCGACACGTGCGGCGTGCACAACCTGCATGGCTTACCTGGTATACTCAGTGCCTTGGCTGGTTCGTGTGTTACTGTTTACTGAGTTAATTAGTTCTCATAATTAATTATCTCTATAAGTTTTTTTCCGCATACATAAAGCTATTTCCGCTGGAGGTAAAATATGATAACAGTGCTTTCTTAGGTGACTTGATACATACTTGAAAATATGATAACTGTTTTTCACATTTTTTTACCAGCTTTTAGATAAATTTCCGTTGACTTTACTGACATTTGAGAACGTAATTGTTACGACGTATACATATGAACCTATGTGAAATATAGTATGAACTTATTACAGCTGTGGTGTGCATTCTGATGGCAAACGAGGAGACGCTCGGCACTGAAACGTTTTTGGCTACGTTCCCGGGTAAATGACGTGGTTACAGACTCACTGACACACTCATTCGCTCATTCACTCACTGACTCATTCACTCATTAATTGACTCATCTCATATAACCATTATTTCAGCCATGCAATCAGTCAATCAGACGTTGGCTGGTCAAGGTGCCGTGGGATACACCAAGGGTACGATGGTCGGCATGCAACTGGCGGCACTCGGGTGCACATTGGCTTTTGCTCTCGTATCCGGTTCGATTCTTCTCTTTGATCTTCTTCATAAAAAAATTCGTAAACTCAGGCACCCATTTCACTCACTGATTGACTCACGCACCCATTTCACTCACTGATTGACTCACGCACCCATTTCACTCACTGATTGACTCACGCACCCATTTCACTCACTGATTGACTCACGCACCCATTTCACTCACTGATTGACTCACGCACCCATTTCACTCACTGATTGACTCACGCATCCATTTCACTCACTGATTGACTCACGCACCCATTTCACTCACTGATTGACTCAAGCACCCATTTCACTCACTGATTGACTCAAGCACCCATTTCAATCACTGATTGACTCACGCACCCATTTTACTCACTGATTGACTCACGCACCCATTTCACTCACTGATTGACTCACTGATGCAGGCGTAATCACGGGTATCCTAATCAAGCTGCCATTCTGCGGTTCCCTGACCGACCGACAAGCGTTCGTGGATGATCCGTTCTGGGAGCTGCCGGAGATGCAGACCGAATACGTGGGACTGCGAACAGAGCAGGGTGTGCCCATGTTGCCCGTTATTGATTGAATGGTAGAATGAAGATGGAAACCGTAACTGAGTCAGTCACTGAACTTGAGATGGTATGGATTAGGTCAGGTTCATGGAAAGTGGTTGAAGAACAGATTCGTTTGAAAAAAACAAAGTGGCTTGAAAACATTACTTAGTACTTTCCATGGATATGATGTATATTTATATAGTTAGGCAGCGATTTTTAAATGATAATAGGTATTATTACACTGTATCAGGTTTACTTATTATGTGTGTAAAACGTGTCACTCTGTTTCCTATCTCAATTTATATATTTATTTATAATTTACAGTGATGAAGAAACTCACCCAAATTATGCAAAAAAAACATTAAACAACAGATACGATGAAATAATCAACGGATGTTTTTGGAAAGCTGCCAGAAACCGGGTCAGCTAGCAGATGACCTTGATAGTTCCAGAACACACATCCAATTGGGTATTGATTGAGTCCCGTCATTATTAACAGTGTGAGATTTTTTTGTCATTGCTTGAGGTTGACATAATGCAAAGAACGCAATACCTACACAAATATTTATTAAGATAATATTATTATAAGAATCGAACCTTTTTCTGTTTTTGCATGTGCCATGTCGAGTGAAAAATTTAGTTCCCCTAAAGACGAATTTTTCGAATTTTAGAATATCTGATTGAATGTGGAGACAAAAAAATTAATCTGACACATCCTACACTAATAAAATTTATTATATATTAAAAAATATAAAAAATTTGAACCTGCATCAGACCAAAAAAATACCGGAATTAAGTACCCATAAATTCAGGTGCACTGTATGGCCCCCATGGCCGAGTGGTTAAGGCGCTTGGCTTATGCCCAAGTATCCGTAAGGATTCGCGGGTTCGAATCCCGCTGGTGGCAAATCTTTTGGTTTTTGTTTTTTTTCACTTTTTTATTTTTTTATTTGTGAGTGAACTACCATGCTGGCCATTCATTATATACTCAGCTTTTTATGTGGTAATAAACTGATGACAGTCTTATACGAAAGCTTTTACCACCTCTAATAGTTAATTACCAACATGATGTCCATCCAGAGATAGTTAAAATATGAGTTTTTATACTGATTTCGCAAAAAAAAACAATAATAACTGATTTCAGGGTTATGCGACGAATGTAAGGATGACGGGAGCGAGGTCACATCCTAAAATTAACTGTATACTAGAAGCAGTTTTCAAAACGTATCCACGAAGAAAACTTCTACCATGAAGGGAAAAATCAATCACATGGTTAATATTTCGCAGCCACCTTTTCATTCTCATGATGATAACAAAATATTATATATTGACATGGATTTCTTACGACATACGTGGGAAAATACGTGGCCTCACCAGAGCCGAGTATGTATTTATTAATCATTATATTAATAGAAAGTGATAACAAGAAGTCGTCATTCTATACGTGAAGAATGCCAAAAACAATAGATGTAGTGGAATCAGCAGATAAGAATAACACCTACTGAAGATAAGGCGTGTGATAATTGGACAAAACACAACTATGAGGGACAAATGAACAATATAAATAGTCATGAAGACAATAACTAGATTCGCAGGGACCCTGTTTTGGGAAATGGTAAGTCGACCATTCTTAGAGACAAAATGAATCCAACAATCAGCTTAAGTGAAGTAAAAACAATTTTAATTAAATGTAATAAAAACAAATAACAACTTTCACAAGTTCAAAATGCTGTTTATTGCATGGTATGTAGCCGAATGAGGAATAACGGAGTAGAACAGAATCATAAATATCACCGGGCAAGCTATAGCATAATAACAGATTAGCATTCATGCATGACACATATCAAAGCACAGTTTTAATCAATTAATAAATCACCCACAGTTTGATTTTTGGAGACAAGTTCGTGGTTTTGCAAGCTTAGTTTTATTCAAACTTTTTTTGAACTGGTAAGACAACACCAAACCTCAAAAGGCCAAAAATCGTCTGGACTTATGTTACAAATCAATGTCTTTAGTGGTCCAAGTGTCCGTGTTGGTCTGTTGCTCTTCGGGGTGGGCCGTGAGCCAGTGCATTACTTTAGCCTGTCTGGTGATCTGACGTATAGGAAGTGCCTGTTTCAATGGCATCGGACCAGCTGCAGATCGGACCACAGTGCCATTGGTACGGTCCGTGGTCGCCGTTTTACGATTGGGCATTAGACGGTTGGCCAGCAGCCAGTTGATGTGCTGACGTTCAACCGTTGAGGCTGTGAGTGAGTGAGTGAATGAATGAGTGAGTGAGTGAGTGAGTGAGTGAGTGAGTGAGTGAGTGAGTGATTGAGTGAGTGAGTGAGTGAGTGAGTGAGTGAGTGAGTGAGTGAGTGAAGTGGTGGTAGAATAACTGAGTGAGTGAGTGAGTGAGTGAGTGAGTGAGTGAGTGAGTGAGTGAGTGAGTGATGGAGTGAGTGAGTGAGTGAGTGAGTGAGTGAGTGAGTGAGTGAGTGAGTGAGTGAGTGAGTGAGTGAGTGAGTGAGTGAGTGAGTGAGTGAGTGAGTGAGTGAGTGAGTGAGTGAGTGAGTGAGTGAGTGAGTGAGTGAGTGAGTGAGTGAGTGAGTGAGTGAGTGAGTGAGTGAGTGAGTGAGTGAGTGAGTGAATGAGTGAGTGAGTGAGTGAGTGAGTGAGTGAGTGAGTGAGTGAGTGAGTGAGTGAGTGAGTGAGTGAGTGAGTGAGTGAGTGAGTGAGTGAGTGAGTGAGTGAGTGAGTGAGTGAACCAGTGAGTTAGTAACTTACCTGTTTCAGAATGATCGCAAACGACACACCATTGATGGGGTCGAACTCTGAGTTGTCCGTGTCACCAAAGTACTGCTGGATGGTCTCGCGGCCTGCATAGTATAGTTTTTATTAGGTTAAATATCCTTCACTCAATTCGCAGGAAACCCTGTTTTCACAACGTAAAAATTTTATTACATATTTGGCTACCTTTGAAAGACGTCATACAGTACATGATGTACCTTTACGATATTATTAAAGCCATCGCAGGTTGTACCCATTTAAGGGTGTCTTTATAGTCAGTTGTAGAACTTTTTTGAAACTTTTCATCACGTCCCAAAAAACATTTCGTTTTGTAACTTTCTTCAGTTATTGAGTTCCGTCATGAAAAGTTCCGAAAAAAGGCACCATAAACGAACCGATCTTTGCCAGTCCCTGCTTGGGCACGTACAACTCGAGTGCATTCTCATCGGTGCCCATGCCACTGATCCTGACCACACCGACCAGAAAGTACCCAAATATTACGGTAAGTATGATGGGCAGTACGATGAAGGGTGTCGGGTGTCGTGCGATCAGACTGCCCTGATTCCGGAGGGCACGTTGCAGGTGCGTCGATAGGGCACCCGCTACTTTCATGCTGACAGGCTGAAATCATGGCATATCACTGATGAGCTACCAAAACATCCGTTACATGAATCTTTTGCGGTTGTTACATACAACAAGAGTTCCGAGAATCGCGTTGGTCCAATAAGTTCAGATAAGTTGCTATTATACGATTTTGTCTACAGATGACTCCCGATGGTCTTAGCCTAAGCTGTAGATTGGTGTCTAAACGATGGGACGAATATATCTTCTTTTTTTTACCATGGACTGAATTGTTTACAATGTGTGAATAACTGGTTAACATTACTACTGACCTTGAAATCAGTACGTATCATATGTATTATTGTTTTGATTAGTGTGCTCCATCATGGTGTCGGTTGAAGTTGAACTAGATTACATAATGTGTTTGAATAATAAATTAATATCGCGAATATATTTATTTGCATAATATTGTCTAACGAACTCTATACTATTCAGTGTTAAGGTTCTGTTCATATACATTGAGCTGACAGCAAATTTTCAATACATTTTTCAGTGCCAACAAAAAATTCTCAAATATGACAGTGCCGAAAAGAGCAGTTAATTTTGACGTTCGTTTCAGCCGGCAATAATCGTTTCACGCAACACGTTTCTAGAAATCAAATGACCGTAACAAATGAGTGAGACAAATTTCCCTACGAAGGCAAGGAATTGTATATTTTCATAATGACAGTAATGAGTTTAATGAGACTGTAATAAACTGCAAACAAAAATAATTATTGAACTGCTAAATGTACTGTATTCACATCAAAACAACTTGCAAATCCACATAGCAACTGACCTGTTACGCTGTTACGGCAACCGCAACACTCGACCGTAACAACAATCGCAACGACAATCGTAACGTAACAAGCCACCAGGTTCAGCGCAACGTTGAGCGCCACATCAACGACGACGATATGGACAAGTCCGTTATCATATTGTGGTCGACCAGTCACTCAATAAATCATTCACAAATGTGCGAAATCAGTCATAATTATTGTCGGGGAATAAATTGTTGAGTTGATGGGCCGTAATTTATACACGTGCTGCCTGAAACGGGTCGTGTGTGTGTGAATTTTTAATTCGGATTTGGTTTCGATCAGTGATAATGTTGTTAAGTAAGGTTGTGACTAAACGTCTTTTCTGAACGCGACCAGTTGTTGTTGTGCGCGCGCGACTTGTAACTGAATTGAGTGATCAATGTGCAACCATACAATATATATAACAATAATGATAATGATAATGATAACAATGTCATGTATTATGAAATGTGTGATCATAATAATACATGTATGTAAATAAAGTTTTACATAATACCCAGATCTCATTGTTTGCCGGCGCAACACAACAACGCATCGGGGTGGCGGGCTAGTCAGTAATCAGTAATATTAAGTTACAAAAGTAAATAAAATTCAGTTCAGGCAAATTTTCTTCGCTTGAAACACACAAAATAATTGTTTCATTTTCAAAACATAGAATTTTGATGTTTTGAATTTTCTCATTTTTTTGTTCCGCTGATGTTGCACGCGAGCACGCGCCAAGAGTTTCATCTTCGCGCGCACGCATGTGAAACGTGAACCCGAGGGAAAACCGGGTCATGGGGTGGGGTCTATTTAGGATGGGTGTTCGTTGATTGCACAAATCAAGACTCTTTCAATTATTTTGTTTGCTGATTTTTTTAATCTCAAAACGCTGTTCTCACTTTCTTTGACTGAAACTGTATTACTGTAGATTTGATGATATTTCTACTATGTACGAGTAAGAGGGTATGGTGATGGGAAGGTTAGGACATTTCTGAAAGATTTGCAGGTTAATTTTGGTGAAATTGCAAGTTTCCTTTGAAAAATCTCTGGGCGTGTAGGTTTGCACTATGATGCCGTGCCCTGTGCAGAAAAGAAGGCTTGTAATAACGGAGATTTATAATGACGATAAAGTTTGATAAAACCTGATAAAACCTGAGAAGCAATCAATAACTGAAGTACACATATGATAATAGCTTATCTACAAGATCTAACAACAATTTCCGTAGCTAGGCGCTCAATGAACTTCACCATGGTGGTTTATCATGGCGACATGAGACCAGCGTAAATGATTGATCAACGAAATTATAAAACATGAATGAAGCATATCCTATAACAATGTTATCATTACCTAACGTTAGCTATTTGGGATTCATTGACTGTGATGTAATCAAAACTTGTCAACAGATATGGATAGTAAAGGCCGATAATTGGAATGAAAGAACGAATATTAGGCAAAGAAATATGATTTATGAAAAACATGAATATTCAATTTAATTTATTAGTATATAATCACCTAGCAGCTGCCAACCAATGAGCTGTCTTTAATCAAGTCATCCATACTTCACTCTCGATTTAACCGGTCATCGTATGACTCTTTTCGTATGTTGCAAGTCACCGGATGTCGGTAGATAATCGGACAGAAAACCCCAATTGATAATGAAAACATAAGTTTGAAACAATAAAACTTTCCACTCCAAAATTTTCCTCAAAAAGTTATATTAATGGTGTTCTGTTTTAGAGGGAAACTGCACTCTCTTCGATTGTTGTTACGAGTGTTATTCGATTTTCAGCCACGTCTTATTCACGTCTTCAGCCGTATTATGAGAGTGAAAAGCGAGTCATAACCTCGTCGTATGTTTATTAACACAAGTAGTATTTCAAGTAGTAAACATGCAAAACTATAAACATTATACCGAAAAAATGAACAAATTTAACGAACTCCAACTGGATAGAAATGGAAATGAGGTGGATTCATGTTCCACTTGATTAACGTCGTTTAGTGCGAGATTTTCCTTTTGTTTGCGTTGATGAGTTGTTATGAAAAAAGGTGTCCTCGATGAATGGATAAAGGGGATTAATCAATAAAGTAATTGTTATATTCGGTGTGGTTGGGTGAGGGTGGATTTGTTGATTATGCAACTAATCGGGTGTCAAACAGAAGTAAAAAGTCAGCGTTTCAAACGGGTTGCGTAATCGAGGTCGGAAAATTGGAGGAAGAAAAGTTAACTTATAGCTTGGGATTCGTTTGACTGCACGGAAAAGGATGAAAGAATGTTTTTTTTCTCGGAGTCCCTTTTTCAATGTTCATTTTCGCAACTATTGAATTGTTAAAAACAACCAGGCCTATGTAAACACTTTCAAATAGTATTCCCATAAGGATACAAAATGAAGAGGAGATTATCAAATTCGCTTAACTAAAATACCAATAGTAGTCCATAGTAGTAAAGTAGTGTTAGTCTAGTAATAGTACAGTAACAGTAGTTCAGTAATAGTGAAGTAGAATAGTAGTATGTAGTCCAGTAGTGGCAAAGTACATAGTAGTCCGGTAGTCCAGTACCTTCCAGATTCCATTGAAATCACCCTGATCTGATCGGCCCACGTGTTTGTCAGTCATGCATGCAGCCACAAAAACTCAGATTCAGTAACTTTTGGTTTCAATCCCCATCACCACTGGCGGACGAACCATCCTCCAGAAGGAGGCGAATTTCTCCAAAGAATCGGGGGGAATCGGCAGTTTTACGGTATTTCACGTACACCTTAAGAAACAAACTTCACTTTCGGAACTGCCAAAGAGGGAAGAATTTCACTTTTTCGCTCCATCCTCGTCCGCTAGGGCCACCAGGCGCTGTACGCAGTTAACCCCTTCACCCCCTCCCCCCCCCTATGCAGCCCCTCACCAACCTATGTAGCCTGACCTCCCCCTCCCCCAATATGTAGCAAACTTGGTCGCGTGCCGCATGAGGGGGCATGAAAATTTTCGCCGATTGAGGGAGACAACTACAAACCAACTACGTAAAATTCAGCGGCAAACGTGGGAGGGGGGAGCGGTGGATCGGATTTATAGGGGGAAGGATGGATGGATACATGGGCGTGGGGAGTTGAATCGGGTCATGATTGATGAGAGCATGTATCATTGTAAACATCTGTTTCAGGTAGTAATGTATGCAGTGAGGGTAATAACCATGGGAAACTAAGAAGATGGAAGGTTTCGAAAATCAATACTTTTTCTTCGAATAGTCAAAATAACACAAAAACAAATAAAATTTGGTCCATGCTCATAAATTTTCTTTTCCGCTACTTGTAGTAGTATGAGAATTAGGCGTGTTTGTAGGTAATTTATTTGTGTATCACTAAAATAAAATATATTCTATCTGTAGATGAGCGCTCGATTGTTTGCTGGTATTTGCATAGGCCCGAGAAAGTTCACAGGGTTGGATGTTTTATGGGAACACGTGTGAAGGTGATACGCAGACAAATTGTAAAAGGTGATAGTTGCAACTAAATATGTACATACGGTATAGGGATTCTAATGATTTAAAGGTGATCCTGAAACACGTTGCGGGAAAAAAATTACTTACGACGCCTATGAGTTTTTATAAAAATGTTCTATTACTATAGATCAGAACCGATTCAATCTGATCGGAAGGCGATATAATTTATAAAAAGGTGCTAAGTACAATATACCATACGGTGATCAGATACATGATTAGTGACGTAATGTATGCCCGTACAACCCTGACCGTAAGAGCACATTTATCGTCGAAAATTCAGAAAAAACGGCTGTCATGAGCATACAAATTGGAATGCAAAATGGTGCAGCACGGATGGTGATAGTGTAAACACTCGGTGGGTTAAACAAACTGAGAGTCAAGAAATTAAATCAGATCACAAATCTAATCAGAATTCAAGAATTCACAGCCGTATTTGCATTGGTGAAGATAACGAGAACATGGTAAACATACAAATGAATAAAGCCAATTGTTAGATCAAGGAGTTTGTATTGCATACATAAACACATGAGAAAATAGTAGATTCTAACATGGTTGGTTACATTTAAGTAATTTCCCCATTGTTATAGGAATTGTTATGGAAGTCTATGAACTTCTAGATTCCATGCAACTTCCATGTGGTTGACATCCGTAACGGTGAGTCACATCACCTTCACAACTTCACCCTCACAATCGCCAACCAGTTTTCGGCTCACCCAACCGGCAGTGACAGGAAATGAATCCAAAGTGAAAGTTTTGTGGTTGCACGCGTGTTTACAACGTGCATGCTATTTATATGTTTTGGGGCGATCAGGAGCGAATGCTGGCGGCTGCTTACTACGAGACGGATAACACAACGGGTCACTTAACCACCACCATCACCACCAACAACAACATCATCAACAACAACAAGAACAACAACAACAACAACAACAACAACAACAACAACAACAACAACAACAACAACAACAACAACAACAACAACAACAACAACAACAACAACAACAACAACAACAACAACAACAACAACAACAACAACAACAACAACAACAACAACAACAACAACAACAACAACAACAACAACAACAACAACAACAACAACAACAACAACAACAACAACAACAACAACAACAACAACAACAACAACAACAACAACAACAACAACAACAACAACAACAACAACAACAACAACAACAACAACAACAACAACAACAACAACAACAACAACAACAACAACAACAACAACAACAACAACAACAACAACAACAACAACAACAACAACAACAACAACAACAACAACAACAACAACAACAACAACAACAACAACAACAACAACAACAACAACAACAACAACAACAACAACAACAACAACAACAACAACAACAACAACAACAACAACAACAACAACAACAACAACAACAACAACAACAACAACAACAACAACAACAACAACAACAACAACAACAACAACAACAACAACAACAACAACAACAACAACAACAACAACAACAACAACAACAACAACAACAACAACAACAACAACAACAACAACAACAACAACAACAACAACAACAACAACAACAACAAAAACAACAACAACAACAACAACAACAACAACAACAACAACAACAACAACAACAACAACAACAACAACAACAACAACAACAACAACAACAACAACAACAACAACAACAACAACAACAACAACAACAACAACAACAACAACAACAACAACAACAACAACAACAACAACAACAACAACAACAACAACAACAACAACAACAACAACAACAACAACAACAACAACAACAACAACAACAACAACAACAACAACAACAACAACAACAACAACAACAACAACAACAACAACAACAACAACAACAACAACAACAACAACAACAACAACAACAACAACAACAACAACAACAACAACAACAACAACAACAACAACAACAACAACAACAACAACAACATTAACAAGAACAACAACAACAACAACAACAACAACAACAACAACAACAACAACAACAACAACAACAACAACAACAACAACAACAACAACAACAACAACAACAACAACAACAACAACAACAACAACAACAACAACATTAACAAGAACAACAACAACAACAACAACAACAACAACAACAACAACAACAACAACAACAACAACAACAACAACAACAACAACAACAACAACAACAACAACAACAACAACAACAACAACAACAACAACAACAAATGCCGCTGCATATGCGATGCGATTCAATGAAGAATCGCACCGCCAAAAATTCACACCTCGTTGCTAAAATCGCATGAACGCTAGAGTTCTCGTATGTTTGGGTTTTCGACGTTTATATAGAATGTCCATGCGTTTCACTTCCTTCTCACTTTCACATGACTGATTAACAGAATGTACTTTCAATTTCAAGGGTTTTCGTCACTGACTTTCGATTTTCACACTTAGCTTTTTCTATTTTGACTTGTGGAAAGCCGATATCGAAACCAAGTTTAGCGGACATTGATTCAACAGACCACGAGTTCAAAAAAATATCAAGCAATTGATCGGTTTTAGCCTGAAAATTAAGTTGACTTCAAAAGTCAGATCATGATGGTCAAAGTATCGGTAGGTAGTGTTCAGTGATTGCATCGATTCAATGTGCATTAGCAAAACAATAAAAACTATAATTTTGTGATTACGATTTCACAGAAAATACTGGTTCAAACTGGGTTGACTTAAAGAAAAATTTACTCATTATGCATAGGTATGTAACTAAAAGAAAAAAGTCTGAATTTCAATGGCAAAAACGCTCGGCTGTGTTTACATTGTAAATAAAATTTTAAAACCAGTCTGACCCCAGTGACGCTAAATCTGACTAGATGAAAATCATGCACCATGATTACTATAAGTAGCAGACCAAACCCAGACAGGCGGCAAATGGGGAGGTCTGCTGCTGAACTGGTGGACAATAGTGATTTGATGCTTGAAAAATGCTTATAATTTTTTATGAATGTATTGAATGCATAGTAAATGATCATGAACTGAGATAATAATACTCTCGCTAATCTTCACTGGACTGTGGTTTCTAATTATTCTTTGGACGTTGTTAGTAACCTATTCCAAAGAGGGAGGAGTAAATGATTTCGACGGTCGAATCACAACACTGTTCTACATACTTCCGAGTGAACCTAAACGACAACTAAGAAAGCATTTCCATAGTAAAGCAAAGTCATATCCTGACTAACAAATGAAAGTCGTAGAAAGAACATCAGCTTCAAGATAAAACAAGACAACGAGAAAAGGATGATTAATGAACAAATGGTCATCAATTATCAGCTAGAGATGACACAAATCGAAGGTTACATGTTCATGTATGTATCTTCCGGTGGTCTTCTGTATCAAGGCTATGTAAAATACATAAAAGCAAAAATCATGAAACACCCCCGACCCGACGTACTGGCGGGTGTCTCTCGAAAGAGGGGGAAATTGACAGAAAATAGGTTATTTTATAAAACACCTTAAAGATCATACAAATTTTTTAAAATGCCAAAGACGGGGGAATTGCAGTTTTCCCTCCCTATCTCGTCCACTAGTGACCCGACGTCCTCAACGAATCTGATCGATCGGTTCGGCAACGGTTCATTAAAATCCGACCAAGGCTATTCACCGTCCAGATTTCAAATTCATGATGAATTCTCCGACATTTTTATTAGAAAAACAATAAACTCAATGAAAATGGATGCTTATTCTGCGGAAATTGAAATGAAAACGAATGGATTCGGCTAATTCGAATCAGATTCGCGGTTGTCGGCACGACCTTTTCTGGGGTCGTAAGTCGGACTTCATCACCATTCGAAAGATCGATTGAATTGAATGACACGTCATGGTAGAACCTTCCGTTACTGATTCAGTGATCAATGGTTATTCAATTCGTTGAGCAGGTATTTTACGTACATAAGAAACTAGAACAGATAAGCTTACTTATCGAAACTTTTACTTTTAATTCAACATTTCTACACGGCGTAGGTGGTGTTGGAAAAAAATTTTGATTCCTAAAGCTTCGGAAAGTCTCAAAGAGTCCTCCAAATTAGTGGACTGAGGAATCAACTACACATTCTTGAATCCAGACAACAACGTGAAGTAATAATAGCCAGCAGGTAGTCAATTATCAATACCTGACATTGACTCCGGTCGGTCAATATATGTAAATGAAAAACATGCGTTTGCCGATGAAAGTCTTTTTCATGATGTTTTCCTTGCGACTTGTAGACAAAAACCCGTGAGCTTCCTGGCGGGCGACTGAGTCATGACGGCACGGTGGTAGAGAGAATCATTCACAATTTGATGGTGAGATTCAAATCGAATGTGCACTTTGTAAGACCTGTACATGTGTGCTGTGAATCTTTTTCACATTCCTAGATAAAATAAGTTACACCTGGAATTTCATGTAGAAGTTGAAGAAATATGGGACACATTTCAATTCGAGTTATGTTTATTTTATCTGCAAAGTTCGGTGCGTGCTCGTCGAATCTTCTCTTCATCCATTCTCTTTTTTTCACACAACAATGCAATTTTTGAGAAAAATGTATTCCCCACTATGTAGATCTACCCGCTTTTCAAAAGTAATTTCAATTTCAATAAACACAATTTTGAGAGTGTTACCCGTAAATCTCGGTGTTTTCCCTGTTAGGGCATTTTCTACGGTGAAGTGAGTGGATCGAGACGAGACAGATGACCTCGAATAATGACAGGTATAATGACGGTATAATATGGGTGGAGATGTAAAATGTCCGAGTTCTTATTTTTAGTGTACTATGGTGAAAAATGATAACAAAGAACGACATTTAATACGGAAACAGAGCGTGCTAGTTTAGACCAGATATTAGAATCTGCTTTTCATGGCAGCCACATTACCAGAGGTCATGTGCATTCGCGTTTCACTCACTATAAGCAAGACATACATATAGGAAGAAGTTGAAATCAAGGTTTTTACAAGAAACATTTTCAAGGTTTTCAAGTCTTTTCACATCTTAAACAGATCAAACTACAAACAATAAACACATTGAAAGTAAATGGAATACATTTGAAAGAAAACCAATTCGTAAGTCAAAAGTCCTGAGAATGCAGTGTTTGGCATTCGTCAATGAATGAATTTCAGATGGTGAAACTTTGTTACGCGAAAAAAACTATCATAACACGCGATTTCCGATTCGTTTTTTGCAGTTTCACACCAGGTTTCACTGGCGGACGAGCCAATCCGCCATAGGGAAGGAAATTATTTTTCGAAAAGGGCAATTGGTAGTTTCGAGGTTATTTAAATTACACAAACAATTAACTTATAACTTGTGGAATTGCCAAAGAAAGGGGAATTCAACTTCTTCCATCTGTTCTCATCCGCTGGTGTTTGCAAGCAACACCTGGTTTGCAACATTGTTGTGCTGATCACTTGACTCGTCACGATTACGGGCCCACACCTTCTATACTTTGAATCTCCGAATCGCACCCGTACAAAGGCCGCACTGGAGCATCCAATCATCAGTAACTTTTAGTGGCGAGAGGAAGAATTATACTTTGAGGGAAAATTTCTGTTTGAAAAATTTTAAACTGAAACTTTGAATCTGTGTTTTGGGTTTGGGATTTGAAATTTTGAGAACACGAATTGTTTCAGTGTTAGATTGAAAAGGCTTATTATTTGACTCACCCGTCATTCATTGGTTGATTCTCATGCCGGGCAACTTTTCTACGACGGGTTTTTATTTCAACGAAAACACTTACACACGTCTTGATTGATTGGAATTTATTTTGAGATATTCTGCGTATGATGGGGAAATAAATGGGATAAATGTTGAGTTTCTTTACCACACCGTGACAGGAGAGCAAGGTATATAGTAACTATTGTAGAACCGGCTAAACCATTCATACGATATGATAAGAATTCTATTTTTTACTAGATGGTTGACTATTTTTTTGAGTCCATCAAAGTCAACAGAGAATGTTTCAGGAAAACCAAAGACTAGATTCGGATCATTTTCTAAATTCAACATGTACAGTGTATTTCAATCTCTTGAAAAATTGCGGCAACTGAATGAAAAACCGATTAACTAAACAATGAAGACAATCCTTCCATATACTCACTGATTTATCACGTCTGGAGTAAAAAAAAAACAAATTTTATTGGTGCAAATGTATCACAACAGGGTTTATGCTTAATTTGGCCATGTGTAACCAGCTATATAACTTGATTCGATGATCATTCATCACCGGAAAATAGATGTTCTCTACCGGGTGAGTCAGTGGAACAAAGGGTTGTAACTTTCTTCAAATGATGAATCCCACTTTAAAACGTGTTTACGGAAAAGGAAATTTTGCAAAATCTTCGATGAACATGTACCACTTTTGCGTTTTTCATCCGTAACTCGTTGTTCGCAGTTCAAATCGTGAATTTCAGGATCAGCTTTTAACGAGAAATAATGAATGTAATCAATAAAAAATTTATATGCACATTGAAATTGAAATTTTCACGATCAGCTGTTAATAACAATAATCAATGTAATCGATAAAAAACGAATACATGTACATATTTATGTGGAAGCCCTCACTGGCGGACGAACCAAACTTGAAAAGGGAGGGAAATGTTTCGAAAGAAGAGGAATTGGCAGAAATCATGTCATTTTATTTACACCTTAAGAAACAAAATTTACCTTTTGAAATCACCAAAGAAGGGGGATTTCCACTCTTCCCTCCCATTTTCGTCCGCTAGTGGAAGCACTGATGGAAACCATGGAAAACCAGTCCTGATGATGGTGATGGGACAGATTGACATTTATGTAGTTGATTGACGCCAAACCAGATGTATGGGAACTCATGGATAAATACAGGGTGTGTGGTAATTGAGGGAGACAACAGCTAATTTTGTTGAAAGTCCGTCGAACCAAGGCAGTGGTTTCAAAAAGACAAAAATCTTATTTCATGTCAGAAATGTTCAAATGATACAGCATTATGATGATCGGAGTACAGAAAACGAGCTAATTGTCGGATTTTTTTTTACCAGATTCATAAATAAGATCTGATAACCTGCTTAACGGCTTCAACTACTCTTCGGTCGTATTTGTTCTCGGACGAACTCCAGAAAATCTAGTTATGTATTTTTATAATTTCGCGACTGAAACTTTTTAACAAAATTTAGGCAACCAAACCCAATTTACAAAGAAAAATAATTTTGATTATTGATCACCATTTCATGAACTCACCAGATCGTCTTCAATTCTGGCACTGATTCACCATCTATAATTATTCAGTACTTTAACCAGCACGCTGCCAAAAACGAGGCCATCCTGCCTGCCCATAATAAAGTGATCATATCAGGACCACATGCATTCAGGTCGCAGCCACACATCCACTTTAACTGAACAGCGGATTAATTATTAAATTGAACAAGGCTAGAACTTACCCAATCGGCAAATACAATTTTGATAATTTTAGTCACTCCTTGGAGAGAAACATTTTCAGTTAATAAAGATCAACTTTCGTATTTTGCCTACCTCTTCATTCGCCGTTAGGTTGTATTGATTCGTTGCTGCTTGCAACCATGGAATCCGGTTTACATGCGCGTGCTGCACTGGTTGGTTGAGGGATGTTGCAGTTGGTAACAGAGCCTGATCACAGTTAAATGTTGCTCTAACTATGTTGTGATTTAACATTGCTGCATTCAACAGTGAATCACAATTAATCTTTTGCTTGTTCAGAACCTATGTATGTACTTAGCGAATGCGTGGGCACCGTAAAATCATTTGATTTTCATTTATGTAAGACTGACATAAAATTTAAGTTAACTTTATATGCAAACCATCCTACTTTCGTACAGTGTTACCTATGTAAATAACTTTTTGAAGACTTTGGTTGCATGGCTAAAGTTATCGGAAATTAGAAAAAACAAATGAACTTCTGGATTACAACGGTGATCACTCATTCCATGTTGCTTCCTGCCAACTAAACTGTGCCAAGACCCATTCACTCGATGAAAATATTTGATGGCGCATAAACATACATTGCGAATGTTTATGATATGCACTAGTATTGATGCGAATTATAAAAATATTCACCGAGTTTACTACACACCGTTTTCATGCGTGTTGTATATTTTTAGTTGATGAGCGTAAGCCGTCCGGCACTAATACGACAGCTGATCTGATAGTGATTCAGTTAGTTAGTGAGTGAGTGAGTGAGTGAGTGAGTGAGTGAGTGAATGAGTGAGTGAGTGAGTAAGTGAGTGAGCACTGTTGTAAACAAGATGCACCTCCAACACTATGGTATAGGCAAAAGTAGTGGATGAACAAAAACCTAAATCAAAAATACAACCAAAATTCTGACATTTGACATTTTGGTCGATGATTGTTTACCAGATTTATGAAATTAGTTCGGTTAGCATTTACAAACACATGCAACATGGAAAGTAATGGCGAGTCAACCGAAAACGATATAAAGATCACGACCTTATGGTTCGATTGTCATTTGACCTTTCAATGCACCTATAAATATGTTACGGTCGTTTCACTTGAAATGCCATTTTGCCGCATTGTTCAAATCTCAACAAAATCACCAATCCCCATACGTTTGTGAGTGAGAAAGCTCAATTTGGCGTCATAATCAACCATCCCAAGCTTTCCTGTCACGACTAGAAGCCAAACTCGTGGTGTGCTTGTGCAGATTGCATTTGTCTTGCATGACACTGATTCAAAGGTGAGTAACTGTCTTCTTCAATATCTTCTTTGTAAAAGTTTTCTTCATTGTCAATGTGAGCGTGCAGACATCAACTATTCGTTAATCAGGTATGAAAAATTTAAATTCAATTTAACAAAATACAGCTACAAAGTTTCGTGAGGTGTTTCATACATGAAAAACAAATTTGTTGCTTTCACTAAAACTTTCGCAACTGGCAGTGGTCACTGGTCAACTATAGTTTGGCCAAGGTATCTTGTTATCAACATTCCTTCCATGAACCCATTACTCACACTTGCAATGAATAAAGCACGGTGTTAATTTGTTATCCAAATAAAATATGAAACTAAAAATTTTTCTCAACAATTGTGAACAGCATATTTGAATTCGAACTGCGCGCCAAAAACTTTTGTGAGTAACCAGAAACGTTGAATGGGCTATACAATGGTGTACGTGCAGCTTACAAAAGTTCATTTAGTCACGTAAGCATGCGATGACTGTGTGTGGCACAGCGGCGGATAGGCAGATCTTATAATAATGTTTTCTTCCAATATTTTTGTAAACAGTTTACTGATTTCGAAGCATTTAAATAAAATCTATTCTGTTTTTCATTTTTCTATTCGATATTAATCAACATAATACTTAATTCTGCTCATCCGCTAACATTACGTGCGGTTTACAGTTATCCGTTTGTCTGCTTGCGTGACTTTTGGCTCAACATTTGTTCTTGTTGGTGCATGGCTTACTTTTGTTGTGGTCAATGGCGGATTGGTGATTTAAATGAAAATTTAAGCGAATTTTCAAATAAATACAACATATTGCTTTTGAATAGTTGAAATAACTATATGGGAGTCTAAAGGTTTTGGAACACTAGCGGACGAGAAGGGGTGGGAAAAGTGGAATTCCCCCCTCTTTGGCGTTTTCAGAAAGTGGAATTTGTTCCTTAAGGTGTAGGTAAAATGACCTGAAAGCTGGCGATTCCCCCCTCTTTGGCTAAATTCCCCTCCCTTTGGAGAATTAGCTCGTCCGCCAGTGTTTTGGAAGAAGTGATATTTCCGTCATAACTTTAAAGTTAATCCGCTAAAAAGTACCGTTTAGTTGACTGTTGAGTGTTGACATGTGTTTTGTTCTTTTCTAGAAGTTTTGCCTCATAGATTTGTGCATACGTGGGTTTCACTTTTCCTTGAAATTTCATTATAAATAGTTTTTTTCTCAGGACCACTTCAAGATGTACACGGAGATTCACCAGTGTGTCACGTTCCTGTGCACATTCCTTTATGACAAGCTGCCACGTAGAAAGGTTGTTTATCATTAACTAAATCATTTTTTGGGTATGTAGTAAACATAATTACTACTCACTCACTCACTCACTCACTCACTCACTCACTCACTCACTCACTCACTCACTCACTCACTCACTCACTCACTCACTCACTCACTCACTCACTCTCTTTCAGACTGACAGGTTTGCTGAAAACGTAGCGAATCTTCTGCTGGATCGCATTGACGGCCACTGGTACACGCATGAACCCGAACGTGGTTGGTAATTGTGACTGACTGACTATCAAACTGAATAAGTGATTGACTGACTATAATACTGAATGACTGAATGACTAAGAGACTGAATGACTGATTAACTGACCACCAAACTGACTGACTGCTTGACTGACTATAACACTGAATGACTGATTGACTGACTATAATACTGAATGTCTGATTGGCTATGTAACTATCAGACTGACTGACTTTCACTTAAGCATGCTATTGATATTACTTACTCAAAGTTGGAATATTAAAACGATGTGTTTTCAGATGCCAAGTTTCGTTGCCTGCGCATAAACGTGGCTGATAACAACAGCGATTTGACCATCCATTTGGCTGCCAAAGCAGTCTGGTTAGTGTTACTCATTCAATCACTAACTCACTCATTCACTCACTGAATCACTCCCTCACTCACACTCACTCACTCACTCACTCACTCACTCACTCACTCACTCACTCACTCACTCACTCACTCACTCACTCACTCACTCACTCACTCACTCACTCACTCACTCACTCACTCACTCACTCACTCACTCACTCACTCACTCACTCACTCACTCACCCACTCACTCACTCACTCACTCACTCACTCACTCACTCACTCACTCACTCACTCACTCACTCACTCACTCACTCACACACTCACCCACTCACTCACTCACTAACTACCTCACCCACTACTTCACTCACTCACACACTCACACACTCACACACTCATTCACTCACTCACTCACTCACTCACTCACTCACTCACACACTCACTCACTCACACACTCACTCACTCACTTACTCACGCATTCACTCACTCACTCACGCACTCACTCACTCACTCACTCACTCACTCATTCACTCACTCACTCACTCACTCACTCACTCACTCACTCACTCACTCACTCACACACTCCCTCACTCACCCACTCACTCACTAACTAACTACCTCACTCACTACATACCTCACTCACACACTCACTCCCTCACTCAATCACTCGCTCACTCACTCAGGTTGAACGTGAACGAGGTGTTGGCGTATCTGCCTGATGAGATCACCATCTGGATCAATCCGGGTGCCGTCTCCTATCAGATCGGCAACAATTCCACGCCGAACGTGTTTTATAACAGGTTGATGAGTGATTGATCGATCGATCGATTGCTTGATTGATTGATTGATTGATTGATTGATTGATTGATTGATTGATTGATTAATTAATTGATTGATTGATTGATTGATTGACTGCTGATTAATTGGTTGGTTGATTCATTGATCGGGTAGTTTATGACTGACTGTCTCTACAGCAAAACAGCCGGCTACCGTGGTCTCGACATGCTCAAGCCCAAGCTTGTGCTCAACAAATCGACCGACACTGGCAAGCAGCGTTTTACCGTAGAGGTGAGTGATTTTCACTCACTAGGTCACCCACTCACTTCCTCTCTCACCTACTCAATCACTCACTCACTCACTCACTCATCATTGGTTGCTTGATCACTTACTCACTCATTCATTCACTCATTCATTCACTCATTTACTCATTCACTCTGTTATTCACGAATGATTAACTCATTATTTCACTTCATTTACAGATACCCCACGGCAGCTACAACGGTCACACGGTTGGATCGTTTGCGATGACCCGCTTCGGATCGTCCAAGTTTCGACGTTGGTGAATGAGTGACTGAATGAGCAGTTACGTAAGTAACTTAGACTGACTGACTGAGTGACTGACTGAGCAGCTGAGTGACTTAGAGAGTGGCTGGCTGAATAAGCAGAGTAATTTCGATTGACTGGCTGAGTAGATGAGTAACTTAGAGAGGTAATGGCTGAGCAGCTGCCAAGTATTTCAGAAAGTGACCGACCGGACTATATTACTGACTGTCCGAGTAGCTACTACGTTTGTATGTTACTGACTATGTAGTGACTGACTAATTGACTGTTAGAGTGGACTAATGGGTTGACCAACTTATTTGCTTTATTTTTGCAGCAATTGGAGCCGGCAAAGAGTCGAGTGCTGCCAAATCGGTCCAGTCTTCAATCATCTAATCGACGGCGTCTCCAGCATTTAAAGTGTATTTTTATCACGAACTTTCTATCACGTATGTTGATAGCAGCAGAAGTTCTCAAAATGTATGTAGTTTTCTATTAACAATGACATCGCTAGAAAATTTCTGTGGGTAAGTACCATGACATTTTACGAAACCCAAATGCAACTATTTGAGACCAAAATTTACAGTACGTATACGGCACCTTCACTTACAGCCGTTTTTTCATTGTGATGTTTACTTCCTCTCTTTTATGCTAAACAGTCTCTCAACATATTGTTTCTCCTTATACGTAGACGCTAATAACTAAAGTTTTACTGATTGCAAAGTTTTGCGAAGAATGTTTGGGAAAAAACTAGCGTAAACATTTTAGCTTTTTGCATATTAGAGTTCATCCAAACATGTCTTCAATTTAACTCTGTTGATATTCCATTGTGATTTGATCATGAAGCATACAAACAGACGTCAGTCTATTCATTCGTAGTGATCCGAACTTGTCCGTGTCATTTTATACTATACTATTTATATATTGTTTTTATATCACTAATTTTCATTTCTATTTTACTTCTACTTAAAGTTGTATTATTTTTGTATGCGATTGTTTTTATACGATATGATGATTTTACACGGGTTTTATAATGCTTTTTTCATACATGGACTGATTTAAACAATTTCTGTTTGTTGCGAAGTATTATAATGGATGTTAATTTCTCTGATTTCCCTAATAGGAAATTACTCAACAAACAGAATATTTTTTTTACATCATTGTTATTATGTTTTTACTAAAATTTTACTGTTGATGTATGTAATCAGTGAAAAAATAAAAATACTGTGTTAAATTTATAAAAATGTAATTTTGTACCCGTAAAGTTTGTAAGCTTATTGAATGCCTACTAGATTATGAATATGTCTATGTATTTTTAATTTCTAACTGATTTATTTGTCTCATTTTCAAGTGTTTATCGAGCTGATCGAGCCTCTATTCAAGTGAAATTCTGCTACGACTTCTCTGGTACTCAGTTTTACTGTATTCAACAATAAATATAAACTAGTTCCACTTATATACGCTATTTTTAATCCTTTTAAACCTATTGACTGATTAAATAACTATACCGGATATGATTGTGGGATTAGGCACAAAAAGAAAAAAAATTACGTACAAATACCCTATGTACAACAATATCTTGATTAAACATGGAAATTAAATCAGATATTGTAATCACGATTACTTTTTCACCGAATTCCAGTTTCAACTGCCGCTGCAACGAATTCAAGCTTATAAGATTAATTTGCTGTAATATCGGCTAATAAATTTGAGTGCAAACATTGGCTAACAATTGTCCGCTTAATATGGGTGCTATCAAACCCGAAATGCATGTTTTCGCTGTGATAGATCATTTGACAAAGCATTGTTATCAATCATGAAATGCCATTCAAATATTATGATTGGCTGATGGTTTTTGTAATAGCCGATTGCTGCAATAACAAACTCTGCTGATAGCCATTAAAATCATGAATTTACTTGCTTTATCGGTAATTAATGAGATTCTAATTGGCTACGAAAACGGCTAATTTTGATACTGAACTGGAAAGTCATGAGATTTTTCGGTGTGCTTGCTTTATAAGATCACATGCCTCTGCGTGGAGTTCCTTGAATCAACAATAAGTACTTGGTTTGATAATTAGCATGCTTCAATGACTTAAAATTAACCTGGCATTCTGAACAACGTACGATTTTGTTTATCTGTGCCAATTTTGAACATTTTCAAAATAAATATGGTCCCAATATCGTAATAGTTGCTCTAATTTCAACGATGCATCATCGGTAAGAGAAACAACGGTGTACTGGAAAAATTGATTTCACAGAGCCTCAATACAGTAATAACAATGAAAAAAACAGGAGTGATTAATTATTTAATGTGTTCTAAATGTTTGAGCCATAAGCCATTTAAGGCTGAATGAACAGCCTACTGTACGTGTATAATACGTGAGTTAAATAATTTTTGGTTGCTCAGATGAGCGTTTCTCATGTGTTGCCGTTCAAGTTAGACATCAAGATAAGTTTATTCCCATAACCTACCCCAATGTCTGGTCAACTATCAATAATTGATAAATGCTGAAAATCGCCCAATTCACTATCGAACAAACTATGTAGTAGTGCCCGAACTTTTACTGTATACTTCATACTGACTATCATTCTTTTGGTTCTGGGAACGTGCTGTCACTTTTTTCAACCACGTAAAAGCCGCTTTAAAATTCCCTGCTTCATTATCTACAAAACTATATGATTTTCTCTACGGTAACGAAGTTATTCCTAATATGTTTCTGCTCAAGAAACTTTTAATCAACGTCGTTTTAGGTAAAGTTCGTACGTAAAAAGGTCATAACAGGATGGGCCATTTTCAAAGTATACCTGTGATATCTATACCGAGACCTATATGTATAAAATATCAGCTGTGCTGTCGGTCATTAGACAACGTTTTGGTGTTTTGAGCCAGCCAGATAAACGAGCTCCGTTATGATTAATTGTTATGCATTTTGGCAATAGCGTTTGGTACTTTGCTATTGCACAGACTCGTTATAAATATTCTAGTACAGACAGTAAACAGTGCAGGATGCGTGTTTTCTCTTCATCCATCTATTAATAGATATAATAGAATCTAGAATTAGCCTCGTGATTGATTGTGAAAAATGAATTAGAACTGCGAAAATCTGTGAAGTTATGCCATGATCATACATAACCATAATCTACCATTTTCTGATATGGTCGAAACCATATTATCAACTTCATGACGGGGAAAAGTCTATAATTTATAACGAATCATCGAATACTGATTGTAAATAATACGAACTGTTTGTATAAAATACATACCTGTAATTAGGGTTAAAACCCATTGTCAGTCAAAAACCGTTTTAGTCCATCAGCAATATGAAGCACTGACCCCACATGATTGATGTTCAAGCTGAATCGAAAAAATTTCAAAATGTTCAAGCTGAATCGAAAAAATTTCAAAATGTTCAAGCTGAATCAACTCTGAGTTTTTCTTACAAAAAGTCGAAAATGGATGACCCCAGCCAAGCCCTCCTAATCCTAAACAGATAACAACCGTTATGATTTATTGGTCGGCCCATTTCATATCGGTACTTATGTATGCTAAACATAAGTCCAAGTAGCGACACATCTCATTGTATCAAGTTATCAGCTTTCTACCATTTTCAAACTTTCAGCCATGCTGTATACACGATTTCATGCCCCACTGCCATTGTTATCGTATTGTAATTCTGAATCCGTTAATATGACACGTGACTTGCATGCCGAAACATTCACAATTGTTCATGTAGAAGATACGTATCCACTGAATCATTACCTCTGTAAAACTTTTCTAGGCTTATCAGGCACACTACTCATGTACATACCTGAAAAAAACTATAAAGAATTCTTACAACTAATACCACATTTTCGATGAGCATATCAAGTTCTTGGAGAGCCCCGAGCAAAAATTGAGCATGCATTTAAATTGAGTTTCGTAATTAGTTGTGAATGGTACTTGATGCCGCGCATGCATTGGCACAGTTTTCAGGTGATGGATGCCTCTCGACCAAACAAGCCAATAATGCCCCATATTCAGCTGGGTGCGGCATGTCATTTAAAATATTTCGGCCATTAAATATCCCAAATTAGTTTAAAAGTATAACAGGATCGTTTTATAAACTTTTTCATGTAAGTATTACAAAAAATATAAACTTGGAAAAAACTTTTATTGAAAAAGGTTTAATCAGAGCATCCGTTCTGCATCATCCATTAATTTGTACGATCGCTTAATTGGGCCATCGCTCCCTCTACCGCCTACAATAATGAGCTTGTACAGCCAGCATCGTTTATTATTAGTCTTTTAATCGTTTACTCGTTCGCCATAATTTATCATGGTATAATTGTTTGGCACTCGACTGTGTACCCATTTAACTGTCGGTTATGGTTGTGAGATGATGTGACTTTGGTATACAGGCATTTATATTACTGATTTCCCCCGTTTTTTTAATGAAAACACCATATTTACAGTGAGTCTACTGTTCTAGCTAAACTTACAAGATATGAAATTCCTCATTTTCACAAAGTTTGCCATTATTTCTGGCTTAACTCGCTCGCCACACCCATCGATCACAAATCATTTTTGTTTGATGTATAAAAACAAATAATGAATGATCTTTACGTCGCCACACGGCAGTCCATGATAAATGGAAGTCACTTTAGCGCCGGATAACATTGATACCCGTCGACAACTTGTCGGAGTTTGACTTTTACATTCGCAGTACCACAATACAGTCTGGTTAGAAGCATGAATCACATCGGCTACATGTCTCTCATCGCGGCCTATCTGTCAGGTTAGGGACATATGGATAAGCCTATCTCTCTGGTTAGGGCAGTTAGGGCGTATGGATAATCCTATCTATCTGGTTAGGGCAGTTAGGGCATATGGATAAGCCGTTCTCTCTGGTTAGGGCAGTTAGGGCATATGGATAGGTTTATCTTTCATGTTAGGGGAATATGAATAAGCCTAGCTCTCAGTTAAACCAACGTATCTGAGCAATGTTGTATTCGAATCGATTCTTCCATTGTGGTAAAGACTTTCTTCTTAATTGAACATACTCGACGGTTTGTTTAGGTCTGATGCTGATGCCGAATGTGTCGAGCGGCCGCGACATGTTCCACGAAGTGCCCGAGCTGAGCAATCCAGATGAGCTGCTGCAACAGTCGTGGCAGTACCGACTGCTCAACGACATTCTCAGCACGGACATCTACGATCCACGGGTACGACCGGTCAGGGATATGAGACAGCCGGTGATGGTGCAGCTGAAGATGATGCTCTATCAGATCATTGATGTGGTTGGTGAAGAGACTGACGTTGATAATTAAAAA
>OZ038442.1:24078419-24166212 GCA_964036265.1 Daptonema setosum
AACTGAATAACCATCTCAAATCAATAGTCCCCGCCTAATCCAATTTTAGTTTTTCAGTAAACAGATGCGTAAAAATAGAACAAACCATTTCCCAATTTCAGCGCAATGCGGAGTACGGACGTCCGATGACAAGATTCTGGCTGACATTCGCCAAGCTGGTTGGGCCGATCTTGTGTGTGCCTGTGAAGCGACAGCTCAGATCGTTCTGGAAGAGACAGGAGGACATTAAAAAGAAACGGGTTAGTGAGTGAGTGAGTTAGTGAGTGAGTGAGTGAGTGAGTGAGTGAGTGAGTGAGTGAGTGAGTGAGTGAGTGAGTGAGTGAGTGAGTGAATGAGTAATGAAGTGAGTGAGTGAGTAAGTGAGTGAGTGAGTGAGTGAGTGAGTGAGTGAGTGAGTGAGTGAGTGAGTGAGTGAGTGAGTGGATATTAGTTGCAGCCTGAGCGCTCACATACGTTCGACAACGGTGACGTTCTGGATGACATGACCATGTCCACCCTGATCAGGGACGTTAACACCATCGACATCAACTTGAACACGACCAACAACAATGGACATGACTGTGAGTCATAACGTAATAGCTGATTTTTTACTGAATTAATCAGCCATAACCACTTCCAACTTATTCATTCACCAACTTATTCATTATCCAACTTATTCATTCACCAACTTATTCATTCACCAACTTATTCAGTTACCAACTTATTGATTCACCAAATTATTCAATCACCAACTTTTCAGCCACTAACTTGTACAGCCACTTATGTATTTATTCAGTCACCAATTTTATTCCTTCTCAACTTATTCATTCACCAACTCATTCATTCTCTCACTCATCAACCAGGCACTCTCTGTTCGCATGCGCCACCCAAACTGAATGAAGAAGAGGTATGTCAGCTGGAGTGGGAGCACGTGGCTGAGTGCGTGGACAGAGTGTTGCTGATCACGTTCGGTTCTGCTGGTTAGCTGACTGGCTGACTGACTGACTGACTGACTGACTGACTGACTGACTGACTGACTGACTGACTGACTGACTGACTGACTGACTGACTGACTGACTGACTGACTGACTGACTGACTGACTGACTGACTGACTGACTGACTGACTGACTGACGGACTGACTGACTGCAGTCATCATGGTGACTTCGGGCATTCTTTTGGTTGGATGGACCGTCATGGAAGATGAAATAGTTCGCTTTGAGTGAACTGAATTTAACTTCAGAAGTGCAGAAGGCTTTGATATAATATTTTTGTTGAATTCTCATAAATTATAACCTGAAATAATGGTCTTTGTTGTGCTGATTTTTTTGCTGTTAGAAAATCTGAATTTCGCTTATACATGCCCCGTGTTGTGTTTGTACAGAATCGTCCTGGCTATTATATTAACTTCAGACGTAATCTCGATTTCATTATTCATATCATGCATGTTTATTATTTGTTTTGATCTCATTTTCTTCATTGTGCTTGTGATAGTTTACTGTGATAATCGTATTTAACACTCGCATAAATTGTTTTTTTTTACAAATCCAACATGACAATTTTGGTTTTTCATATTTTTTTTCATTTTGTCGTTGTATGAAATCTGAATTTGCGCTTCAGTGAATGCGCAAGGCAGTTGTATAATGGCAACATTAGCTCATATTCACATGGTACCAAACCACAGCACTCATACAGTAGTTTCAAGGCAGATAGTAGTCATGACATACATAATAATCAAACGGACATAAATTTTTGATATAAATTGATAAAATCATAGCACATGATTTCAGAAAACGTGTCCATCCATAAACTTACTCACATCACATCAACCTATAACCAGGTTTATGTTGTTTAGGCAGGGGAGGGGCGGGAGGAGGCAATGGAGTGGATGGTTCTGAGCCAAAATCATCCTCATTAAATACACGTCTGTTGAGTCGGTGATTCTCGATCTGCTGTCGGAATTCATCGGTTTGCTGTCTGTCGGCGTCTGATTGATGTCTGTGAGTGTCTGTTGGTTGTCTGTTAACATCCGCTTGATGTCTGTGAGTGTCTGGTGGGTGTCTGTATAGATCAGAATGGTGTTGGCTAGGGCCTGATTGTTGCTGTCTGTACCCATCCATATGTTGTCTGTACCCTTCTGTTGACTGTCTGTTGGCGTCTGATTGCCTTCTGTCACCAATGTCTGTATCTGTAGACATATTACTGTATCGTCCCGTGTAGTACTGAGATTGACGGGCCATCTGAATCGATGATTTGAAGCCGGATGACGCTGCTGATTTCGTGTCTTGATGAGAAAGCGTTTCAGCCACTGTTGTTGATTGCGTGGCGCTGTGAATGAGTGAGTGAGTGAGTGAGTGAGTGAGTAAGTGTGTGAGTGAGTGAGTGAGTAGTGTGTGAAAGAGTGAGTGAGTGAGTGAGTGAGAGAGTGAGTGAAATGTTTTATAAAAAATGTGAGGGAGTGGGTTCCTGAGTGAGTAAAATAAACTTTGATGTACATATATACGTTGATTCAACATCCAGAAAATCAGATAATCGAACCAATATCAGTAGCCAGCCGAACGTCTCTGGATTTGACCGGTAGCGGCGGTGGTGGTGGAGATCCAAGCGGTTGGGCTCTGATCATCTGCGGATCGTGTGGGGTGACTGAGTGCTTTCAGTGCCGCTGATTTGACTGGGGCCACCTGCAATCAGAATAGAATGTTCATGAAATTTGAACGTTGTGACAGAACATAAGGAACTAAAGACTGTGATGTGACTGACAATCTGACTGATAAAATGACAGACTGAATTACAAATTGACTGACTCCGACTGACAAAAGATCTTCCGAGTAACGGACTGAATGAATAGCAACCGGTGACTAAATGATCTTGACTAACAAACTGTAACTCAGAGACTGGAAACCAACAAACTAGGGATGTCACAGTTTGACGCACACAAATAAAAAATGACTTTATTTACTTAAAATTTCAATGAGTGTCACTGATTGACAGACTGTAAAGGTCATATGGTAACTGACAGACAGACTGAATGACAGGACTGGGACTGACAAGAAAAAGTTTAAGACTGACCGAATGACGTCGTCGTTGTGCGTTTTTCCTGGCAGTTGGTGGAGACTTGAAGACTCCCGGCTTCCAGCAGCACATGGACGAATCATCATGACCACAGCAGAACATGTACACACAACACAGTATACACGATAATATCAGCGATCTGCAATGTATAAACTGGTCTGCCTTTATGTGAAAATATTCATGAATTCCATTTCAGATGAGTTTCGGATTCTCTAAACCCTAGGTTGTGATAGATTAGAAGACGACACTCGTTAGTGTAAATGTTTCAACATGTGCTCAGTAAAAGCTGGAATGCCATCAAATATTGGAGTCTTGGTTTGGTATTTGATCAAGACTTGTACGTGGAGATATTGAGTCAAAAACTATCAAAATTAATGATTTACCAACAATAGGCATAGCAGATATATCACACAGTACTTGGTATCGGATAATTCTCCCGTGCCACAGACGGAGAAGAACGAAGCTAAGAAGTAGGCCACTGAGTTTCCATCGTCCTGTGCGCTGACTGAAAGTACAAACAGTTGTCGAATCTTTGACTTAATTTTTAACCCACTCACTCACTCACTCACCCACTCATTCACTCACTCACTCACGTCACTCACTCACTCACTCACTCACTCACTCACTCACTCACTCACTCACCCACTCATTCATTCACGTCACTCAATCACTCACTCACTCACTCACTCACTCACACACTCACCCATTCACTCACTCACTCATACTCATCACTTCACTCACATTTTGTACTCATTTACTCAAATCAACTAGTCGTACTGATAACGAACCTCCACGAATGCCAGCCAGCTGGAGCAAAGATGAAATGATAATACAGTGATTGGGATGTTGAACCGGCATGTTGATCATGTCATCATTCGGTGGTTTTCATGACATTGACCCGTGGTAAGGTATGATCATGAAGAAGGGCAGTGTGTCGTAGATATGGTAAGTACTGTGTGTATCATTGATGCCATCTTAAATAATAACGTTCTATGAATGATAGAAGGTATATTAATTTTTTATATCAATATGCTTTTCAGTAATTTACAGTTTTTGTTAGTGCCTATCGGTATCGAAAATAGGCTAAGGTACTGGAAAATCATTTGGTCAGATCACAAGGCAGTCTGGCTACATTGGATGAGTTTCACTTTCTATTGATCAGGGAAGACCAATCGACCACGATTAAACGCGTTCGATTCAATTGAAATCGAAAATGATCAGAGGTGACGATTGTTTGAACGGATCGATGAATGCGCACTTGATGAGTAAATAAATACCACCTTTGAACATTTCATATTATATGCCGATCAACTATTTTCCGCAAGAGCGGATGGAGAAGCAAGTCGAATTTCATTTGTCGAAACTAAGGTTCTACTGGATTTCCCAATTACCTGATTTCAAAACCAATAACTATCCACTTAAGTTAATTTACATGTACTGATTGAACAGTGCATCATCAATATGTGACATGTTCAACACGGATATTGACATGTCACAAATGCATGCAACACGGAATAAATGTCGCATGTCTTTGCGCACTCAACCGTGTGATAACGAGATTTGCGATGGGGTGTTCACTTTCGCTCATGTTGTCACACCACTAGCGGACGGGAACGGGAGGGAAATGTGGAATTTCCCCCTCATTGGCCGTTTCGAAAAGTTTAAAATTCAAAGTGTAGGTAAAATAGCTTTATTTCTGCCGATTCCTCCCTCCCCTTCGGAAAGACTCCCCTCTCTTTGGAGGATTGGCTCGTCCGCCAGTGCGCCACACTCATAAGTATTGGAATGCTCGTTTGTTCCGGTTAGGTTTAGAGAGTAATTGGGTTACGGTTGATATAAACGATTGATATTTGGTTAAATGATCAAGTATTGATTACGAGACCGAATTCGAATGCGTGCCACTACTTATTTTACATGTTTATCCTCTTAACCACTTACAGAGGCGAACAATGTGTGCTCTAACAACTCACCGTTTGTCTGTGCACCATTGCAAAACATTTTATAGAGGGTGCATTCAAATTTCAGTACCATACATAATGACTTGAGAATACGATACATAAGTTCCCAAAGCAGAGTGTATCGAATCTCCTTTGGAACAAACGCTATATGATATTATGACACATTAAGATTTACCAAAATAAACAGTTTCTAGAGACGAATCTATTTTTTTCAATTGGGGCTTGAACTTTTCACGGTACATATAACAAAGAAACGTCTGATTAACATGAATCATTATCATCACAAGAGAGAGATGTTCTCTTTGTGAAACGCAATGCAAACAACAGAAAATACTGTAGACGGCGAACAACAACAACAACAACAACAACAACAACAACAACAACAACAACAACAACAACAACAACAACAACAACAACAACAACAACAACAACAACAACAACAACAACAACAACAACAACAACAACAACAACAACAACAACAACAACAACTACAATAAAAACAATTTGGGAATGAACACAAACTTGCCAAAAACTCATTTATCGAAAAAATCACGACCAAATTCAAGATGAGGATAAAAAACCTCTGATTGCAATGTTCAAGCATTCAGATGTTGCCGTTATGCAGTGGTTGTTGTTGTTCTTGTTATTATTGTTGTTGTTGCAGTTGTTTAGGGTTATGTGAAGATCAGGAAACTCAAGAGAATAAGATATTATCCATTCATCATTACCACGATTTTTGTAAACTTTGATATAAATTTTATAAAATTTGCGTAGGCTCTTATTTGCTTAATAAAAATATCGTATCTATGGAAACGATAATCTGTAAACCATTCGCAATCAAACTCACTTTTCGTACAACTCGACCCGTAACAAACGAAAGTAAACGAAAACGTTAAAATCTCCACTGGCGAAAAATTGTGATCGTCAATTTGTAGGGATAACGGGAGGACATGCGCAACGCACCGCAACAGAAAGCGTAACAACAACCGCAACTCACTTTTGTTTGAGCGTAACAGCGTAACATGCCGTTGACTGGCGCAACGCAGCAGCAGCGGTCGAGCAAAGTCATTGGAGAGCGGAAATTTTTTGTTTGCTAAGTTGGAATATTTCCGGAATCGAAAATTTAATACGTATAAATAATGAAAAAATACTGAAACAATAATAAACTTTGAAGGTTCAATCCCTATTTTACCAATGTTTGTTGCTTAGGCAAGACCAGCTTTTCAACCGCCTCCTTAATGAACGGCAATATTTTTCTTCTGAAGTACTTTTGTGATGAATCCGCATGTTTTTTGTTGCGGTTGCGCATATTAAAATATTTATTGAGAGAAATTTACGGAGGATTTTTACAGTGAATCTTTGTTGCGCTCATGTGTGCGGAATATGTATTGTACATATACAACATGGGGTTCAAAATTTGACTCAATATTTGAACACCGATTTTCTTGCCCGTAATCAGCAGCTTTCGAACAGTACAAGAAATTGTGTACAGTTGTTTACTGGGCATAATGGAATCTCAGTTCACTGACAATTGTCCAAAACAGTTCAAGTGGCACGGTTTGATAGAATGGACCCAAAAAAATCCTCCCAGTTTCTGGTGTCATGTATGTATTCATGAGATTTTCAGAATTACCTGGCTAAAGTATCAATATAAAGGTATCGATATGATTCGAAAAATAATACTGGCCACATTGCTTCAATTTCTAGCTTAATCAACGATGATAAACGCTAATCTCTAATCTCTATGCAATTTTTTCAATTTCATTTCGGCTTGTCGGCAGCCGCCGGCCGCTTTTGTTTGCCCAAGTAGAATATGTGTTTCACTTTTATATGTTTCGTTTGCCTTAAATGCGATGTTTTACATATCATGTTTCGTGTGATGGGAATATCTAGATAAAAAGGATATAATGGGATGATTGGATGGATAAGCGTGAACGTATGAATCAGATGAATTTGGGGTAAACTTGTGAAATGTGTGCGAATGCTAAATGTGGGTGGGAAGCGTTGGTTGTTTATGGGTTTTAAATTAAGTTTTTTATGTTCAAGAGATTTGCGGAATTAAAATTAAAGGGTGCTTCAACCAAAATGAAAGTCTATGTTTACGATGGTTTGCTGATCAAATTGTGGATACAAAAACTCATTTTCAGGATGCTTTTGTATTGTAACTTGATTTCGCTTGATACAGTCAACATCGTATGTAAATATAACACTTGGATCAAATATATTCATAGAATTAAAGCATAGTATGATGAAACGAACTGATCAGTTTATTCAATTGTTGGGTTGGTGACAAAACCAAAAGCAAACAAATCACACTCGGCAGCCATCCGTCAGCCAGTCAGTCAGTCACTCATTCAATCAGTCACTCATTCAGTCAGTCAATCAGTCAGTCAGACAGTCAGTCAGTCATTCAGTCATTCATTCAGTCAGTCAGTCAGTCAGTCAGTCTGTCAGTCAGTAAGTCAGTCAGTTTGTCAGTCAGTAGTTCACTCAGTCAGTCAGTCAGTCTGTAAGTCGGTCAGTCAGTCATAACTCATAAGGTCAATCAAATCCTGTACAAATCGGATGTTTCAATGGTTGCGCCAATATAAAGTATAGTACAACCATTGACACGTGATGCATCCGAGTAACTGTCGTGGAAAAGTTCTGCTATTTCTAAATACTAGGGTAAACCCGTTGCTACGCAACTGAGTGTTAAGTTTACAAAGATAATTATTTGAACAAACCCGTCGATATTCAAAATTAACTTTGATTTATGTACCATGAGTCCATGAACATAAATTATGCAACTGAAGTCGATTTTGGTTCACAGTTCTAACATAACTTTTAGTGGACCAATTAATCTAAATACCCGTTAAAAATAACATGGTTCATAAGTTTCCTTAGTTTCAACTAATAGGAATCGGGAAGCTGTTAAAATTCATCGTTCCAATTTCAAAAAAAAGTCCATCGAATAGTAAGGATAGCTTTTTATTAAAACTTGAGACTAAACGATTAAACCTTTAAATGTACTCTATAGGGTAAACCTGTTGCTAAGCAGTTGAGTGTCATGTTTACAAAGCTCTAATATCCTAGTCTCAGAAAAAAACATCGATTCATTTATCAGCTTTTCTTCAGCCTTACCTAAAAACTAAATAATAGTAACCCAATTGTATTGTTAAAAATGTTCCTACAAAAACTAATGTGAAGAATATAACACTCAAACTGTCTGGCCAAATTCATTCTGAGAAATCATTCATTTATTGCAATCGGGTTATAATCAGGTTCGCTAAATTCAAATGGTTCCCTGAAATCTAATTTTTTCTTATTAGCTGAACCATGACATATATTATCTGTTATATCACCGGTTCCTTGAAATCTTCGAATACAAAGAGCACGAATTAAAGAGTATTTAATAAAGTTGACTCGAAAGTTTTGTGGTCCATTAGTTCAGCCACCCGAGGAGGGTGCTGATGATTGCACCCTTTGTTGAGAAGAATTGATCAGTGAATGAAAATAAACATATTAATGGATTGCAATTATCATGACCTTAGCTTCGGTTGAGGTACATACATTCTGGTCAGGTTGAAGGGAAAGCGATGATTTGTTTCGTTGTTTCCATAAAGTAATGAAAGGTTTTTTAATGTTCTTTCGCGATATTTATACTAAAAGCGTGACACACAGACAGACAGACATCGTCTAATTAATATATAGATATCCGTCTTTTCTTTGCATTCAAGCTGACGCAGACTGTATGAACACATCTGAACCACCCACACAACGCAACCATACTTCATGAAGACAGTTTATTTAATTTTTGTTGTTTTTGCCCGGTGTTCCATTACAAAGAGGCTTCAATTTTTTTAATTTGTGTGTAAGAGGTGATCGTTATTCAGGAAGATGTCGGAAACCCGAAAACATGAAGTGGCAAACTTTCCTCTGTGGTTCAAAGAAGTGTTTCACAGTTTGTATCCCGGAAGAATCGGTTGAAAAAATATTGACCCCGAGGAGCTGGGAGAAATTTGAAGACAATAATTTCCCGCCATTCTACCTTTACTTCTGCAGTCCAACGATTCATCGAGTGTTGCATTTTTCTACTTAGTTGTTCCTGCATTTTCTGTTCCGTATCTTCTCGTCTGCAAGTGTGGGAAAACGAGTTTTGCCAGCCACAGTGATGGTGTAGATTGTGAGTGGTCATCAGCGGACGAGAGAGAAACGCAAAAGTGGAAATCTTTTCGGCATTTCCGAAAAGTTGGATTTGTTATCAACGTTGCAGAAAAATAGCCTAAAAGCTTATTTCCCAATTGTTTGGAAAAACACTTTCCCTCCCTTTGGGGATTGACTTGTCCGTGTGGGTGGCTGTGGCAAGAAGTTGGCTGGGATGACTCGTCGCCAACAAACATAATAATGCGGCTGTGCTGTTGGTTTTTGACGGCTTCATAGTTAGAGCTAAATGGCAGATGTTATTCATATTATTGTTATAAACGACTGTGATTTATGTTGCTATAATGACATAAAAATAAGTAGGCTAAAATGGTTTCAATAAGTGCTAGAGATGTTTCGTATAGCTGTGCACACTGGCGGACGAGCCAAACCTCCAAAGGAAGGGGAACTTCGTCAAAGAAGGGGGAATTGGCAGAAATTGAGTCATTTTATCTACACCTTAGGGAACAAATTGTACTTTTTGAAACCGCCAAACAGGGGGGAATTCCACTTTTCCCTCCCCTTCTCGTCCGCTAGTGGCTGTGCAACACAGAAAGAATATAGGAGTTTTTGAATCTAACAAGTTTTGAACGAGCGCAATCGTGTTCAACGAAACCTGATTTATGGTATTGCTTGCTGTTCGTTATACAACGGAACAAAACTGTGCCTGTGGTGAATATAATTGCTTTGCTTTCCCTAATTTATATATGTTTCTGATATTGCTGGTGTTTTGCAAGTCGAATATTTCCTGGCATAATGAAGCTAAACCAAAATTAATGCTGTGCGTTTGGCACACCCCGTGAAACATTTGGCTGCGTTTTATGATTTTGTGTAGATCAGGGTAGATACATAAATTCAGATAAACATACATACATCAGTATCTATCCCACACATTGTAAACTATACTCTGTTTGTAAGCGAAGCTATTAACGCCCAATCAAGTCAAACAATAGACATTCAAACTGGAATAGTTTCTCCAAAAAAGAATTGCATGCATGTGTTATTGCAACCAACAATGAAGCCAAACAAGCATGATTCAGTTCAGTAATATGACGAAATTAACCTGCGCGTGCAGCAGCCATTGCCATGTTATTACATGCATTGGGCCTGTGGGTGTTGTATAGTCATGAATTTGTCATGATCACTAGCACCACTAGCGCAAGAAAATAAGAACGAAAAGGTGGAATTCCCCTTTCTTCGGCAGTTTCAAAAAGTAGAGTGTGTTCCCGAAGGTGTATATATCAAATGGCCTAATAACTGCGGATTCCTCCCCCTCTTTGACAAATTTCCCCTCCCTCTGAAGGATTGGTTGGCCAGTGTGCTATATTGACGTTTGTTGCCAAGTATTTTTTGTATTTTTTTTCACTGCCATGTTGCAGATTTTTTTATTGATCATCAAAGAGGATATCAATAAGTTTAACAACTAGGAAATTAATTGTTATTTCTCCGTTTTTCTTGTGCTTATTGTAATCATCGTTTTTACAGGTTTCGGTTCATATCATAAAAAACGTATGTTGAAATTATTTTCTTTGGTTTACTTATTCGAGTTCCCTCATTCGCGAGGCTACATATCACTATCATTCCACTACGATAAAACTCGATAAAAATCGTAATGATGGCCTAATATAGTCTGGTAAAATACGAGTTTACAGCCAACAGATTGTACGGCTACACCTGACTACCGTTACTGAGTACGATTATAATAATGTTGTATGCCCTGATATTGTTCAGAAGTTAATGGTCTAAAATTCACGATCCAATATTTTTGTGATTCACCAGACAAAATATCACAACTGGCTATCACTGATGCGTTCTCTGGTGCGTTCTTGGTGTTAAAGAGCTTCGGGAGATTCAAGTGAAAAAATGACACGTTAACGTGTTCAACCCAGTGTAACACCCACTGAACATGATGATTGCTTGTTTTAGCATACAGCTGTTCGTTTGAGTTGAGTTGTACAGCCGATTATTGTGCATCATCTTCTCTTAAATTTGATCACAAGTTGGAGTAGTTAACACTACAACTTTTCACTTGAATCCCAGGCAGCCCTTTAATGCTTGTGAACGCTGGTTTTGTGTTTGCTTCACAAAGTTACAAACATTTTTCCACGAAATCCTTGAGTAGCATGATGGTTTATGTCTCTACTCCCAGTCTTTGTTGAAATAATAAGAGATCCTTTTTATAAAAAAATACTTCGTTAATATCTGAATTCTGGATGCCACCCAGTGAAATAGCGCAATATCCGTTTTGTTGGTTCAGCCGGCGTGATGTGTGTTTTAGGGACATCCTGTATGTGTGTCGGTCAGGTAATGGCATGTTATGGTATTGGGTACAGGTCTATTCCGAGTGACTGGTTAGCGGTTGCTAAGTAGGAACGTCATACCAAATTTTTTACATGAGCCAATAACCTCTGAAAAGGTAAGACAAGAAACCTATCTGTTAATCAACCAATAATTCATTGGTCTGTCGGTTTGGTTACAAATGACAGTAACTCGTTTTCCTGATGTGGTAATGACACTTGAAAGCGGTGAGTTTTGGAAAAAATTTCACGCAGATCACTTTATTCGGTTTGTCAGATTGTTGAATGTCAGCTAATCAGTCAGGTTTGTCTATCATTCAAAGTGTTGCCAAGTTCTAACAGCATTAGTACCTAAAACACACCGGTTGCTATGACTGCGATCGCCACGCAGTATTCCACTTTGATGAGTCAGATTATTTTTCATGCTGTGGCGTTAGAAATTTTCCATTTGGTAGCTACTGGAATTATAGTTTTTTTGTTGGAAATTTTATGACTTGTTTCAACATTAGGACTTTGATTTCCCCAAAAATCTGCAAGCGACGACGAAAACCTCTTGATTTTTTTGCGTGCAGCCAACAAATCATATATGAAAGTGTCGGATGTGCAAGGAATCAGGGAAATATGTATTTACTATATAACCAGATATTTATTTCACCGGTCGATTGTGAAATGTTTGGTTGCGGAACATTTTGGGTGTGGAAAATTTTTCGTAATCCTAGGAAATGTCCATGTTTCTTTTGTTTTGCTCACACGCTATAACTTGACGCGTGCGTGTGTCTGCGTGCATGTAAAATTATTACCACAATGTTCTTCTACGCTAGGTTCAAACCGCGTACAGTGATTGTGCAGGTTTTTGTAAGCAATAATTACAACATCAGAGAACGTAGTAAATTGCTCCTTATTTTTTCAAGTTACATGTAAATCTCATTTGAAGACATATTCTTTCCTGTTCGAATTGCTTGATTCACATATACAAGTTTTAACTGGCTTTTACACCAAATGTAAAATACTGTTGTACACCTACAATACAACGTTATTTAGGTGAATATAGTGGGATGATTCACTCAGTAAATAGTAGCTGTCTGACAGACATCATATTCATTTACTCACAAACCCCGCATTGATGGGCGAACAAGCGGATATCGTTTCATCATCGGTTATTTCAGTCTCGTGAAATCAATTTCATCTGAATTGAGTTTGTATTGAATTGTGCAATGTATTTTTGCTCACACAGTCAAAATTTATCAATCAAGTAATAAAAAACAGCCTCAGCTTCGTGAAAAAAAACATGCTAAAATTCACCCAGTTAATCATTCCTGATTATTTTCAGCGCAGAATAAATAAATATGATTCTATCATAGTTGAAGCGATTGGCATATTTTTTATTCCCGAAATAATATCGAAAAGAAATATCGAAATAATATTGAAATGCGCCAACCACCACACCAACAGCCACCCACGAACAGGCGGCAGATGGAACCATTTCAGATTGAAGAAGCCGGTGATAACTGGCGAGAAAACTCAGTAAGTTGCTTAATATTTTTATTTATTAATTAATTAGTATAAAAAACTGTATATTATTGATGAGACTCCCGTAAATTTTTTGAATGAATCCATTTTCAGCGGTGGTGGGAGTGTACTATTGATTTTAAAAATGATTTTCTGTACGTATTAGACAGAAAAACTTACTTTCTCCGGATTGAAACATCGTTCATTTGGTTTGCTCTCTAGAGCATGAATTCTTACTATAATCACTCTGATTTATTTATTCCACTTCTTTTAGCTATCAGAGAGTGACGTTCCCATGACCATGCGTGAGGTAAACTTCAGAGCCATATTGGACTTCTTAACTAATAAACTTTTTTGTTATCGTAACTCTGTTAAATATTTTAAATTCTGGTAACTTGACTAACCATGAAACAGTGTAAACTGACTATTAACACACGCCCCTTCCGCCCTCTGGGCATCACTGTATTTTGGTTTATGAAGCAGTAGAATTAGAATGGTATAGGGAATTTTGCACAGCAATTTTTTGTGGAAGAACATGTTAAGAAACTTGTTTTGTTATCAATACAAAAATGGCACGATCTATTATACATCATACATATCCTACTATAATTTGAACTATCTGCTTCTATCTAGTTTTTGTTGTTTTGTTTATTCGTGTTTGGTGAGTTGAGCCCATGACTGTAATGTTTGGATGTCAAAGAGGTGAGGTGAAAGTCCTGATTAAATTTTATTCTATAAATGTTATAGTTTTGAATGCTTTACAAGATGTTTCAATCCGGAGTCACAGGCGCAGCTGATCAGATCAGAAGGCAACGGTAAAATGTGTGAAATATCATAGTAACTAACCTAGAACACAAAATATAAATGTTATTATAAACATATTGTATACTAGCGCACTAAATAGTTTAGCCTTTGTGGGATAATTTGAAGAAATACGATTTTTTTAAACTTTCCGTTTTAGCCTTGACATGCCGTTGTTGTAGATAGAATATGCAATTCATAAACATAATGTATTGCAATTGCGAAAATAACGATGTATCCCATATAGTATCATGTAGCAGCAGGCTTGAATAACGGTTGGCTACAGTAATTAAACAATTTTGGAACACTGACACACTCAGGAAGCTTGTGTACTAACAAAAATCCTTTTTAATAAGTCGCCGGCTTGATTCAACATGAACAATTTGTGAGCATCATGGTAAATCGTAACTCCTCAACCTCCGTAACATTAAAGAACTAAATAGTTTTCATAACAATCATAAATCTCATGGTCTGGTTCAGGTATGGAGGTCGCTGTTCCAGCAGATGGACGTTGACCGTGATGGAAGGATACCCATGCCAGAGATGCTGGACCGATTGCAGGTTGCTGGTTTTTTGTTGGATGTTTTACAGGACCATATTTAATTGACTAAGAAACTGAATTCGATTTACAAATGATTTTCATTCACAGAACTTTTCAAAATTACTTAAATGCAAATTTCGCAACCGACATACAGTGTATAGTTTGGTTCTGAGATCAGTTTTAAGTAGAAATTCACGCTATTAAAGGTCATATGGAGACTGGAGGGCCCAGAGAAATGGTTCACATTCAGAGTCAGTTATTCAAAATATGCGGGAATGATAACTTATATTGCGTATGTGTGTATTAATCTCGCTAAACGACATTTCTATAACCTCAAATAAAGTTGATGATTCTGCAATGCAGGCGAACGCAGCCCGATTCGGTATGACGGCAGCCGAGATGCGTGAAGTAGTCAGGTGGGCTGACAAGAACAAGGACAACTGGATAACATTCCCCGAATTCTGCTTGCTCGTTAGTCAGCCGTAGTATATCAACTCCGTGTAAAAAAAACTTAAGTTCCTCAAATTGAAGTTCGTTAATTATGGAAGAAATACATATATAAATAAGTTCAGGGTTTGTAGAGTGAATTATTTTTTAAAAATTCCAACATGCCATGCTTTCAGATGGCTGAAATCAAGCATTTGCGTGCCAAGTATGCCATGCTGCGGGCGGCACAGTTCGTGGTGCCCGATAAACAGCGAGAGGAACAGTTCTCATATCTGGAACAGTACAACTGCATGCCACCGCCTTTATTCATGATCATCATTTCACTTGTTGAGGTATTCACTCACTCACTCACTCACTCACTCACTCATTCACTTATTCACTCACTTACTCGCTTACTCACTCACTCACTCACTCACTCACTCACTCACTCACTCACTCACTCACTCACTCACTCACTCACTCACTCACTCACTCACTCACTCACTCACTCACTCACTCGCACTCACTCACTACTTATTCACTCACTTACTCGCTTACTCACTCATTTACTCACTCACTCACTCACTCACTCACTCACTCACTTACTCACTCACTCACTCACTCACTTATTGACTCACTTACTCGCTTACTCACTCATTTACTCACTCACTCCTCACGCACTCACTTCCAGATTGGATTCTATATTTACTACGCTGCCACTGATCCCAAAACCCCGGGTGTCTCCGTCAGTGGTCCCGTCCCTGTTTACAGTTGGGCCATTTACAATCCCAATAGAAAGTACGAAGCGTGGAGGTTCTTCTCGTACATGTTAATCCACATCGGGTTGGTGAACATGGTGTGAGTGAATGAGTGAGTGAATGAGTGAGTGAATGAGTGAATGAGTGAATGAGTGAGTGAATGAGTGAATGAGTGAGTGAATGAGTGAATGAGTGAGTGAGTGAGTGAGTGAGTGAGTGAGTGAGTGAGTGAGTGAGTGAGTGAGTGAGTGAATGAGTGTGTGAGTGAGTGAGTGAGTGAGTGAGTGAGTGAGTGAGTGAGTGAGTGAGTGAATGATTGTTTACAGCTGAGTTGAGTGTTTCCTGATTTCAGAATATATCACATCACCTTCAATGTGCTCACGCAAATCGTCCTCGGCTTACCATTAGAACTCGTCCACAAACCGCACAGAATATCACTGGTGTATATGGCTGGCGTTGTATATGGTTAGTAACAATTTGAACTATTTAACGAGCTCAGATGTTTTTAAAAGTCATATCGAATGCTTACAGGGTCAGTTTTAACTGCAATTCAAATCTTTAATTACCTCCAATTTCATCAACATTCTAAGTTTAAGAACCTGCTCTGTTAACCTTTTTAGATATCCTACTATATTTCTGTCTTATTGTCGTGTATGAAACTTGCTCTTAAATGGGTGTTTTTATGACCGAACGAATAAATAAATAAAACGAAACAAGCAAATATTATGTTTCAAATTACAGGTTCGCTAGCCGTAGCGATCGTCGACCCAACGGTCTACTTGGCAGGTGCCAGTGGTGGTGTGTACGCTTTGATAGCCGCACATGTCGCCAATCTGGTCGTGGTTGGTCATTTTATCTGTTATTGCATTGTTAAATTCTAATTATTATATATTTTTGATATATTCGTGTTTTTTTTCATACTATGGAGTGGAAATCTAACGATCTTTTCAGAATTGGAATGAAATGGAGTTTGCGCCGTGTCGACTCATTTTCCTCACAATTCTCATCGGTGCTGATTTCGGTCTGGCGTTGTATAACCGATTCGGCAATCCGGCAGCGGCGGCAGGAAACCAGGTATGTATCATATGATATACTCACTCACTCACTCACTCACACACTCACTCTCACACTCACTCACTCACTCTTTCACACACTCACTCTCACACTCACTCACTCACTCTTTCACACACTCACTCTCACACTCACTCACTCACTCTTTCACACACTCACTCTCACACTCACTCACTCACTCAGGTCTCCTACGTGGCGCACATTGCTGGTTTCATCGCCGGCCTCCTAATGGGCGTCATAATTCTACGCAACTTCAAGACGCATACCTGGGAACGTGTGGTCTGGTGGATCGCACTCGTCGGATTCGTCGGTCTACTATTGGCCATGATTATTTATATCATCATTGTATCCGTTTGAAGCTCAATGTGCATCTAATTACATGCGCTGGCGGACGATACAAACCTCCAAAGAGAGGAGAAATTTTTTAAATTAGGAATTGGCAGTTTTGAGATCATTTCACATAAATACAAGTTGAGAAACAAACTGCACTAAACTCGTCAAAGTAGGGGTAATTCCACTTTTCCATTCCTCGTTCGCTCGTTTCATGTTACCATCGACGATTTTTTCGGGTCTGTCTGTATAAATCGAGGTACGGACGGCACAAGGACGACGTGGAATAGTTTGAAAATTAGGATTAACTTTTCTTCCTAGCGGCTAGTAATTCTTGAAAATGACTAAATAGATCATCGAATGCATCACCATTTGCTATCTAGGTTTGCTACTGGGCGCTGCATTGTGGTGAAGACATGTCAGTGCTAGGAGTTCAGGTTTCACCTGTTCGATACTTCATCAGATCTTTGTTTCAGCTCTGGAACAATAGCTGTACTTTTTTAGATACCATGTAAGAAGCTGCCATGTTGAGTTAATTGTCGATAAGTCATCATACCCCAGAGATTCTGTGAATACACCCTATTACAGTGTAATTATCTTTGTTCAATCGACTTTTTTATTAGGTTCTGTTGGTGCATATTTTTTCCCTCTATAGAGATTTTGTAGAATGCCACTGTCATCATAAAGTAAAATAGTAATCAATAATGCAGGGTGTTTTACGAAATCTAAAACGTGATTCACATAATCAGTGTGTTTTGTCGTTTTATTTGTTTCAACGATTTTCTGTCAAACAGAACTTCAGCATAATTGTTTGATAGACAGTTCGTCACCAGAATAGCTGAAAAAATTCAGCTTCCTGGTGGGATACTTTTAGAATCTCGTACCAAACAATCGTCACAAAATGTAACTACCGTACATGATTATTTCTTCAAGTTGAAATTTGGCTGCATAATTCACTTTATACAGGGTGGGGCAAAAGTAACTATACACTTGTTGACGCAAAATTTCTCCAAAAAATTATATTGCATCAATATGATTAAACGATCCAAACAGATGCTAAAACACCTGAAAATTTTGATTCTGCTATTTATTTTAACTTACAACAATTTATTTCATGAGTTATGCATCTTTTTCTCGAAATTCGCCGTATTTTCGGTTGTTTTCAGTGATTTTTGTCAGTTATCTCGCCATATCAACTGTTATTTGACGAAAATTGATGTTGGTATGTAATATAGAATGTATAAAAATATTCTTAAACGTTTAACAGGAGAGTAAGTTTACATTCATGCATAATAAATATAATAATTGCTTCTTTTTCCATGAAAATCACCGATTTTAGTCTGAAAATGGGAAAATTCAAAATTCTTATTTTTCAGCTTAAAACAACTAAAAACAATATATTTCATGTTTATTGACTTATTTTAGTACCATAGGGTCCATTAAAACATTTAACTTGAACTGTTTTGTCAATAATCCAAAAACCGCGAAAATTGATTCAGGCATCTTGAACACGGGCCTTACCATATTATCCGTATCGAATTGAACCATAGGGATATTCTGAAGTTGAAATCATTCGATTCTCATTCAGATACATCAAGTGAAACGTTTTATACACTTTTTATCCTTTATTGAGGATTTTGATTACACCATGAGGTCACTCAAAGACGTTAAAAAGAGGAAAAACCATAAAAATTACTGAAAATCCTGTTTTAAATTGAAAATAACTCAAGATACGGTCAAATACACATCAGAATCGGTTTTTTCAGGTATAATAACGTATATATTGCTAATAACATCATATACACTCAATATAATTTTTTTGAGAAATTGGCCTTCAACAAGTGTATAGTTACTTTTGCCCCACCCTGTATATTGATGTGATATTATATATTTTTCTGGTATCACCAATCGAGTTGAGACCAAAATTTTCCGTTTCAGTGAACTGTTTTTTCGTGAAAAATATCATATATACCTTACTTGTATAACAGATTAAGAAAATAAACACAAAATATGCTGTCAGTTCACTAACCGTTTACATGATCCGTTTTCTGCAATGTGCCCATATATTTATAAAATACAATCTATCATGACATGACAAGTGCTTTTTCGTGTATTATATTGCCATCTTCTGCAAGTGCAGGCTGTTTGTAGCATTATTAAATCAGTTAAAAATAAAGAAATGAAATAAACAAAAGTCTGTATTATGAAATCTAGTTTTTCGTTGTAACACAAAACCAATGCCAACAACATTACCCACTTTCATTTTATCAAAGTGACAGAATAAAAGTAATATCTTGCTGGAAATCACCATAACGAGAAAGATCACAAAGAGCAACAAGGAAGAAAGAAACAAGTATGAATCGGTACATACGATTGTATGTATATATATATAAGTAATTTTATTTATTTATCTGAACACTATGACATCACAAAATAAATAACCAGAAGATAATTGCTATCGCACCAAGCTGTCCTCATCGTTCGTGTCAATCCCAGATTTTTTTTTCATTTCTGTTTCGTTAACTCGAATTTGAAATGTTTCCGAGGAATAACTCATAATTTTGTGTTTGAACAAAGTTCTTACGGTATGATATAAATACACGTAATCAAACGATACGCAATTTGATCGCAACATTGGCGATTCAGTGAGGACAACGCAAATACATCGATATGCATTTATTTATGTGTTCTTTTCATGTTTTTTTATCTGCTCCAGCTCCACCTATATTGGTTTTCATAATAAATAACATCAAAAGCACAGGTGTGTTCAGAAAATTAGATCACAATATGCAATGTATGTAATAGTTGATTAATGGATGCAAATAGAAACTGTTCAGCTACCAGAGGATTAAATCAACTACAGCATATAATTAGCAATGAAGTACAATCCATCAATCTATAATTGCATCCACCGTACTACCGCATGACATCTGAATAGCACATCTATTATATTCCATCGGTTTATCAGCACAAGGTCGGTATCAGATCGGAAGCATTTGAAACATTTGCTTCTCAACTTTTTGAAGGTTTTCGAAGTACTTCGAAGGTGAAAATGGCGTGTTTGATTGATGATGGCAACAGGTTAGACAACGATGTTATCGTTTGTAGTCATTCATGTTGCATCAATAGTTCCATGTTTCCAAATATCAGTGAATGTATCAGAAATGTGGCAGTCACGACGACCCCACCCGATCGCGGGGTATTAGCCTCAGCTCCGATCCGTGCTTCATGAATACGTTGCCTGTAAGAAACAGATTCCTCTATCAATGGAATCTAACAAATCGATGGTGAGGTAGAATTCACAGTAAAGTGATGAATACATCGTAATGTTTTCTTAGATTGAATGCAGCCTGACCTGAGTAATAAATAACCAGCTAACATAGTTTTCATGTTTTGAGCAGAAATAAGCGTCACTGAACTGTCATTAGGAACTGAATCTGTATCTGACGAGAATATTTATGCAGATCACTAAACTCTATTGAAAGTTCAACTTTATCATAAAAAATCATGAACAGAGCATTAGAGTTATGTATCCTGCCTGATCAATTATACAAGAATTTGGTATAATGATGCAACATTTTTTCAAACCATAATTCCCCATAATAAAGTCCGTATGTTGTTTCTGCAAGCAAAAACATTGCTCAGAACGTCTGATAATAAAACATCAACAACTCAGTGTTAACATCACCCATGCTATACTGTGTTGAAATATGGTGTCAACGGAGTTGAGTTGAGGCTAGTGATGTTTCATTATCAGACATTTTGGGCGATAATTTGGCTTTCAGAAACAACATGCGGGCTATACATAACTGTATAATACCTGCAGTTTGTGATGGATTGATGCCCATGCCATCGTCAGTGATTATGGCACTCGTTGCTGGCGGCACTTTGAACTCTTCGGCCGCAAACTTGAGTACGGCAGTAAACGGGGTCTGTTCGGGCACGCTTAAACTGAAAATAGATAAGCTCTAAAGCAAAAATGTTAGAGAAAATAAAAATAACTTATGTCAGATGCTTTATTATGCCATGCTACATGCTAGTAATACTGCACCAACCAATCAGTATCACGTTCTAAACCTCAAAGTCATAAGCGAAATGTTTGAAACTGACTGACAATTTTGCTAACTAGGTTTCTTTGTTCAATCTATCCTGATATATCATGTAATAATATGCAAAATGGTGTTTAGTTAAGTCAGTCTAATCAGAGTTTCACCACCACATCTTACTAATTGTATAATATCTCAGTCTCACTACTAATTCATCAATAAAAACCATGAATATCTGCTGTCTTATACTAAAATTTTAATCCAAAAAGACAACTAACACTTTGAAGGGCAGTTTCGGGTCACTGGTGAGTGTGATCTTGAACGTAACTTTGGACGCTGGTCCGCTAGACGGTTTTGCCTCGGCACTCATCTTTGAGAAATCTAAATTGGAAGAATTTTTATTGAACTGAAACAAATCCAACCGATTTTATAATAACTTAACAAAAGAAAGTATTTCTCTATCAACATTGAATAAAACAGCGCGAAACATCAGCTAGTGTGACACGTACATTCGTATGTACGCACATGTCCGTACATTGTACATATGTACATATCTACGCTGCATCGAGCACGCGTAGGAGTAGGTGCAGCAGCATCGGCATGCAGTGGCGGAAGAGCTCATTCACCAAACGCTCCGCCACTTCTATCAGATCCGAAAGACGGTACACTACGATTTGGGTAGAGTTGATCACTCATTCTTACGCACCAGTCCGGATTTCACCAAAAATGCGAATAATTCCCATCCCATGTGCATCTCATACGGAAACTGTGCCATTGCCATGTACTGTACAATACCGTGGGTACGGTAAGGACTCGGTTCTGTACAGTTGGATTACGGCACAACATGAACCGGTATCAAATGAAAAACTCTGACCAAACCAATCATATTCTACATACAGTACAATACAAGACACAACTCGTATGTCTGTTATGATCTTCATTTGACCACAGTTCACATTTTTGCACCTAGTCCCTTAACTACTACATAATTTTTTCCATGAGCAGGAAAGTTTTTGGGACTAGAAATGTTTTAAAACACGGCAATACCCTTATAGGACTTGTTGATTTTCTATTCATAATACATCCTACACGCTACACACGATAATGAAGCGATAGCAATACGGGTTACGGTAACGTTGGATGTGGTGCAGGAGGAATGATCACTCTTTCGTTAAGCTAAATATACCAACTTATTTCTATGAATAAATCTGGGTAGGTCAGAAAAGGTCGCGATTTCATTCTAAACATTCATTTGTCATTCGAGATTCACTGCACGCAAGTGTTGATATAATAACTGTACAGTCACTGTGGCTAATATAGGTTCATGCGTTTATTCATTATCGTAATTCCGACGTTAAACCCAAAACAGCATAAATATGCACTTCAAATGCAAAAACGGAACGCCAAGTAGCAAAAATAAATTACCTGACGCTGAGCAATCGCTACAGCACAAGCAACGCAACAGGGCATTGGAATCTCACGCAAACTTCACGAACCCTATTTTGCGTTTCTCCTTGATTGGGTCATCACTCTCGAAAACAATTAAGTACCACTTTCGTCACTAATGATAATCATACAAAAAAGAGCGTACATCCGGCCGACATTATCATGTTACATATAATATGTCGACGACCCGTTTAATTTGACATATCCACCCACCAGTCCGGGTTTCATTTATTTACTTATGTACGTGATTTTTTTGGAGGAATTGAATTCGGACCTTGATGTTCCATAACAGCAGTTTACAATTTTCGAAATCATTTAACCATCTACATAGAATCACCTGCTTGATATCCAGGTATTCACGTTTGACATTCATTAGTTAATTAGTGCGGTTATTGCAAGCATCAGCTCTCTTTCTTTGTTACCTTCATTTGTGCTTCAATTACAGTACTCAAGTTAGTTGTATTGCGAAATTTTTCGCTGTTTCAGTTATAACCAGACAGTTCAAACTGGCCCGCTTCAGATCAAATATTTGAATGAGTAGGTGTCTGCCAATCAGACCCCAGAGACTATGCCCTCTCACGTCAGACTGTGGCCGCTCAATGAGTTCCCACGTCAGTGATGGTTATTATTTCTGGCAGAATGGTTATCCATTCACATATGCACTGGTGGTGAACCCACTGTATTCATTCATTAATTAAAATTGACCGAGAAGAGCATTAGTATTTCGATTTTTAGACTGGGACTGGAATATTTTAGTTTACTGTCAGAGATTTTGTTGCTTCATTAATCTTATTGGAGGGCGTTACAACTTACGTTAAGTCATAGGAATTTGCAAACTGTCAGCAACATTTGATTCAGTATCACACCTTTCCAGTCTTCAAGATCAATCAACTCAGCAGGCTTACTGTATTTTGTTCTTTGATGTATGGTTCAACTCAATTGTCCCTGGCTAACCCAAGGGGAAACGATGTCATTCAGTTTTCCCTGCACCTCAAACGTTCAGCCCATGTCAACATAAAAAGTTGTTTGATCGAGCAAGCAGTCCTATTTTTGGAAATCTCCATTCATGTTTTATTTGACCAAAGGTTCAGTCCCAGGACGAGCACTACTCGGCAATGATGAAAAACATGAGTAACGTATGTAATTGGTTTTGTGAAGACCTCGATCATGAACAAGTAACTCACTATGGGAAGGGAATAACCCGCGTGTAATTCAGTTTCCGCTTCTCTTGAAATATTCTAGTTGATGATTTTTCCGATTGACTGGGTGTGTGCAGTCGAATTGGCTGGCACCGTTCTTCAAGCACGGGTCGGGTAGAATGAATTATAAAATCCAATTCTTTTATAACTAAGCCTAACCATCATCATCATACTTCATATGTGGTGAATAAAAGAACAGGTTTCACGGAACTTAGATAAACAGATTTGACCAAGTAAGCATAATTGTTTAGGTGGGTGTTGTCTCCAGTGGTTGAGTTGGTTTCGAATGAATGAGGCAGTAAATTAACAGTACGCCAGCGAGCAGACTCGGCGGCCATGGGACCCAGCGATGTACACCCCGGGCAAATTGTTTTGCGCTGCGTGACGTCAGTGTAACTACAGTGTTAAAGATCTCATAAGTCATAACCATGTATCATCATAACCACGGTAACCGGGCGAACGCCATTACTACTATATATAGTACTGTCAATAGATTAGCGTGAGAATGCCTGGATATTTTTGAACATATTCCATTACCGTAGTTGAACGAGGCCATTCATGCAAAGAAGTTAGCCTAGATGTGAGCATGTCAGTACAGTAGCTGATATTTGACGTCATCATTGAAACATGTAGCTGCAACAATGACATGTATTGATAATCAGCCATTCATTAATTTACAACTACCAGCCAACCATAACCGTGGTACTACGTAGTCAATCGTCAGAAACTGTCATGTTTATCGTAAGACACGACGAAGCAATCACGTTTTTATTAGCGTCAATGGGTTTGTATAGGTCACATAGTTTTAGAATATGACACTTGTTACGTATAGTTAAGACTCCAGATACCCAACAAAAAGACAACCACCTCCATATGCAATATATTTTCAACGGAAGCTCACTCTGCATACATACATAATACCTCCCACATATGTATGTACAGTTCTGCGTATGAAATTCAATCAAAATCAGATTACGAATGCATAAGCACAGTGTATTTTTAGCGAACAGTAATTAATCCTATCAGAGATCCATTCTGGTTTGCCTGGGCACCATTGTTCATTATTTTACTACCCTCGTCACCTTAAACCGATGCAAATGCTCGTTCTCACGGTCTGAGTTCGTTTCTCACGACACATCATGATTTCGTCTGTCTAATGGAGTCTAGACTTATGCGCCAGTATAGAACAGTATCATCAAGCTTACTGTTGGGAGTTTTTCTTGCTGTCTAACTTTGGCATTTCGTGAAGCTTAGCGTATATACGTCAATCGAATACTTGATAGTTAATAAGTATCGAACGCGAACTAATGACATAGTAAGCTACGGTAGTATAAGACATTATTAAGCCACTGACTGCCGTTTCACGATATTTGTACCTATATCACCTTTACTCGTCATGATTTCCTTTTTCACATTTATTGGTTTAGGTTGCTTTGCGTCATTCATACCCTATTTGTTCTGTTATTCAGAATCTAAATCTAAAACAAATGCAGCTGTCCATTCCGTCAGTCAGCATACCTATGTATTCTAATTCAGTATGTACCTCTATAAAACTCATCACAGAACATGATCTATAGCAAATGAATCTTTTTGCACGTTCACTTTTATACTGTACATGTGTACAGTTAAAATTTGATTACCACCCATTTCAGTACCATAATGTCCTCACCTTCACCATCCAGAGGTGAACGTCTATCCAAGGACACGAGTGTATATTGGCTCTTCCTGCTGCTGTTCATCGTGGCTCAACTGTGTACAGGCAGCAGTCAATGTGCCTGTACAGGGTGTTCCAGTTATCGGGATGCACAGGGATGTGCGCGTTGCTGCAGCGGGTATGTATTCAAGCGGGCACAACCCGGCACCGCAGTCGATATTACCATCAGCACATTATTACCGTCTTATAACATCGAGGACAATGTTGACGACGACGAGGACAGTATTGGCAACTTTGTGGACACTGTGGACAGTGTTAACCACATTAGTAATTATGACGAAAGTAATGACAGTCAATTGGTCAATACTAATGCCGGACTACTGGTTGCGTTACTGGCAGCCATGGAACATCACAGCCTTGACTGGACACCCTGTACATGTCGGTCCACACTTATGCACCATCGATGTGATCATGTGACGGCACAAACTCATCAATGCCATAAGTGTTGTGGCACCAACATCTAGGGTAGGTAGGCATCCTAAAGGAGGCCGGTCGGATTGGCTCTCATACGCTCACTAATAATCGGTCCAAAAATACCAGATCTCTATTGAAATTTGGCATAAGATTCGCATGGCACCCCACTCTGTGATTAATTTCGGCCATCGCTTTTCACTTACGGTCTATGTATTAGCAGTTAAATTAAATAGAGCTTTCCAGTTAATGGATCATAATACGACAAAAAGTAGGGTAGGATAGCCAGATAAGCAAATAGTGGTTGATGTGTTGAGCGACAACCGATCCGACTGACCCATCCGCAAAGTGCCAATTTGTACAAAATGTATGTCAATACTTGACAACGTTTTATTACTATATTTACACATGTGATGATGAGCAGAGTAGCTTATAGTCACTGTACTTGGTCATGATGTGTCTTGTATTGTAATCCCTTTCTTGCAAACTTAATATATTTTAGATCTATGTCACAGCAAAGCCATATCATTGAAGATCACAGCCGTCTTTCTAGAATAAACTTTACAACGAGACAAAACATGACCGGATACATCAGCTATAAAGTTATGTACAATATGTGATGAATGTGTTTACCAGCATTCGCATTACTAACACATATTAACAAATTATAGATATGAATTAATAAAAGAATACGGTTCCGTGATAACATGATCGATTGTTTGACATATCATAAACGTTCAGAAGCTGTCCTCTTCGTTCATCTCTTCCTCGGGCGCAATCTGCAAATATAACTGGTGGTGAAAAATTGCTTCATTTTCAAAAAATAAAATATTAGAAACTTTATCCAAACATGTGTTCGTTCACCAATAGGTATTCTGATCATCAATCGAACATTGAAATAAAATCACTGACATGAAAGTAGAGCAATTCTTATTGACATGGTCAATGTAGTGATCGTTTACGTTCCATATACGTAGAAACGTTTCTCATTGTCGACAATACGATCATTGATTATTCCGCATAAACGAACATAAAACTCGATGAACGACGTCAATTCGTTGTCGTGTGTGACCATCATCTGCATGGACATCATGCCATGTTCATCGATTCTGACCGACACCTTGCTGGCCAGGTGCAGGGCGCGCAGCACGTACTTGAGCTGCGATAGTCGGTACCTGCAAATAAACGTTTTTAAGATTTATTGACTGGTGTTCTGACCAAGTCTTACGTCAATAATAGAAGATATAACTTAGATCTCCTGAATTTCTTGCGAAAGTGTTAACCCAACTTTGCTTGATGTATTATGATGAAGGCTCATCAGATTAATAGTCATTTTGCATGTTCTCTTCTGATGTTTGTGTATTTTTCGTTAAGAGTGAATCATTCATATGATCGTAGTTTAACCATTAAAACAGACCACATTAGTCGATATACAGTCAATCCAGCACCCACCAATGTGTTATGCTTGAATTTTAGCCCACCCTGATTCGTAAAAAAGATTTTTATTTTTACAATCTTCATTTTCGCTCCCGTTTCATTATAAGTTGATGTACCTTGACATGTTAACCTCAAGTGAGTATAGCGTATGTATTAACCGCACGGAAGCAGAATTTTACAATAGAAAACTGAGTCGAGATGCAAAACGTTGGTGATAGCAGATGAATTTCAGCAAACTATCATAAAAAAGTTTCAACCTGTGAATGCTCAAAACGTCATCTTTGTTTGTGTCATTACTCTATTTGCGATTACGATAGCCAGTCATCTAAACAGATGGCACGACCCAGCTAATTGAAACAGGTGAACCTGTATTAATGACGATTAGAAGCAACGAAATGCGTCCTGACGCAAATGAAAAGCCGGTTAAAAAACGTCGTCGTAAGAACATCTGCCAAATTTACTTATTAAATCACATTCATAGCATAAATATCCGGTACGGCAAGTAGTGATTACGGTACGGCTCTAGATCAAACGAGTACGACAGTTGAACATTTAACGACAACGACAACCATTGTGACCAAAATAGATCTCTAAAATCACATTTCCTAATGCTCACAAAAACAGGACTTTTATTTTGATGAATAATGAGGCACATACATTTTTTGTTCCAAAAATCTAAACCCACTGACCGCGAAGATTGAATTACTGATTATACTCAAAGTTGCATTGAATGAAATGAAGTTACGAGTTCATTCAACAGCACGTAAACAATTACTTGTGTACAGTAGTTCCATTCAATTCCCTTGCACACTGCGTGGGTGTTAAAACCAACAGAGTTGAATGACATGCCTATCATACTATATTCCCTCGACAATGGTCATCGAAGACACAAACAAACGACTGATTGTCAATTCTAAAGCAAAGTTTTTCTTCTGGGACTTCAGTAAATTTTTTACGTGACATTGGCCCACACAATTGAAGCATTATCTTGGCCTTGATGGGACAAAACGCATAAAACACTGGATGAAGGAAAGGAATATTTAATACAACTCCTAATAAGCGCTTTATCTTACGAATCAATACCATCTGAGTTCAAATGTAAGTTAAGAAATAAATATATTTGAGTGAGTAAAAGAGTGAGTGAGTGATTGAGTGAGTGAGTGAGTGAATGGTGAATGAAAATGTGTCCACATTAAATTATTATTTTAAATGAGCCATTTCTGACAAACGAACGCATAATTCTGCGGTTGTGCCGCATGAAAGTACTCCATACTCTCCATGGTCGATGGCATCTTTACCGTAATCTCGAGTGCCGTTCGACTGCCCGCCGACAGAACGAGCATTTTGGACTGCGGTCGCACGTCGAAACGAATAGAATCACACGGTTTCTCAATTTCCGAAATCACCTCGCGCAGTGGTTCGCACTGAAATGATTTAAGATTATGGAATTTTCTTCCCACATTGAAAATAATTCAGGACGTTATATGAAATTCAGTAAAATTTGTTTCCAAACCATGAAAATCAGTCAAACGATCACGTATTTATCTGATTCACGTCATCTGGACAGTTTCATAAGATTCCCGTGTATGTATTCGTGTTCAGTCCACTCCACCAGTCATTCAGTCAGTCATACAGTATACCAGTCAGTCATTCAGCTATGACTGTACACTTACATACATACATATACATTATACATTACACACAGAATTTAGTTAAGTTTATGCAACACACAAATAACGTAACTTACTATTCATTAATTATGAGATGAATTTCGTTTTCATTGAAGGATATGATGAAATGGTTTACCTTCATGATAATTTTCGTGAGCACGGCATCATCCCCGAATTCAAACGGGTCTGGATCATCCGAGTGCAGAGTTCGTACGGCACAGTCGGTCACGACACCAGCCTTGTCAAGCACGATCTTCAATGGTTCACCTGATAATTATATTCAAACTTTATTTCAAAAATTATCTCTCTTTCAGCCCTACTACAGAGCATGTAATGATCTGTGTGCTTATCCATTGAATGTTCTATGTTTGAGTATGATTGTAACGGCTAACAAACCAAGTACTATACTATCGGTTTCAGTAGGTTCGTTACACTCACATAGCGCTTTTATTGGTAGATTTGATAAATTCTTTGATTGAGAAACCCATAAAACGAATCTGTGTTGAACCATAACCAATCAGATATACCTACCGAACGCTTTGTAGGTCATCTTCATTGCGGTGGATGAGGTTGGTTCGTTGGAATACAGGTTCAAACACTCCTGAAACAATGATTCACTACCGATAATGTCCTCATCGTCATGATCTCACGTTCCGTTCATACATCATCGACTCTTGTTACTTATCTTCAACAACACTTTGTGTAACCAGAAACCGGCAAATCTTACCCCACCTCACTTTTTCCAAGTTTTTCAATTCCCATCACCTATGGAACATCAATACTACAATGTTTTACCATTGCAAAATTTACTATGACAAGTGTTGGCAAAAAAATTTGAAAAAAAACCTGACCAACACAAAGGACATGCAGCGGCACCTTGAACGTGAACGGATACTCGGACAGCGTGAACTGACTGAACATTTCCCGGCGCAGATACACGTTGGCCTGCAACGATCGCAGCTCATCCACGCTCACGCGCAGACCATCCTCCAGGGCGGTCACCGTTGCGTGCTGTAATTATTATCAGGTAAAAGTAGAAACAAAAATGTGTAAAATAACCAATCAACTAATGAAATAATATATTAATGATCATGCGTTCTAGGATGCGGCTCTGTAGAAACCTACCAAAATCTCGCATTTTGGAATTAATATTGAAAGAAAACTAAATATGTGTATGTAGAACTACCTCTAACTCTATTAGAATTAGAAGTATACTAAAAAAGGTGACCTCTCTGAAGTCGATGGTTCTGAGCAGTTGATGCACATATTTGGTCGAGTCGCACCGAACGCATAGCTGTTGTTCCTCGTCATCATCCAGTACATCCGCCGATATAACCACCATTTTGATGTTCTTCTACCTCTACCTCTAAATTAGCCTATTGATAACATCATTAGTCGCACTAAAAATTTTCTTTCACCAGTCAATCAAGTACGAAGGAAAAGAACCCTTGCAACGCAGAACCAATAACTTTTCAATATGCAATTTGCATATATATTTTTATTATAATGAGCACAGCAATTTATATACTCAACGGAAGGGAATGTAGTGGAAATATGGGACATTCTATGCATACTAGTTAATACAATGCTGGATGATGGCAATTTGACAATAAATTAATACTGATGTGAAATACTGACCTAGCACGATGCGACTAGATTCTTTATTTACAAACAGAAATATGTTATTTCGACATGAACAGTTATTAAATATATTTTTCGAGATTGATTGGCACAACACAAAACATCAATCTGTACAAAATTAGGAAGATATCTATCAAAATGTGATGGGTGATTATCGACGAAACCAAAGCCGACGGTTATCGTTTTCCCGGCACTCAGCTGATCCCTGGGCTAAGTTCTACGAAATCAAAAACGAAAGTTTTTAAAAAGCTCGTCAAGAAGGCTAATTAGGGTTTTTGTGCAATAGTGATAGTTCGAGGCACTGCCGGACAAGCCAAACCTCCAAAAAGAATGGGAATCTTTCTGAACATGGGAATGGACAGAAATAATTCAAGTAAACTACAACTTGAAGAAACATTTAAGTTTTTTAAACTACAAAAAATGGGGAATTCCACTTTCCCCTCCCGTTCTTGTCCGCTAGTGATATGATGAAAAAAATAACAAAATCATTGAGGCACTATCACTTCGAGTGACCACAGCAGCGGTTGTGATGTCTTGATCGTAACTTCGTCGGCCACAACTTGGTTGGACGTACTCACTAGTTCCCCGAATTGCAGGCTGCCGTTCTCTGTAAAGTGGATTTCAACTAAATAGATTTGGAAACAATTATTTCTCGAATTAAATTTATTGCAAGTATATGATACACTGATGAGAAAGACAAAAGAATCTGATGAGAACCGAATATGAGTCTACACTTTATTTACCATACATTTTACTTGATTCTTTGTTTACCGATGTCCTCTATCATGATTTCTATATTCACTGTTTTATCCATAAAACCAACGTACCCAAATTCCACCTGAGTCCCGTAGTGGTAACGTTGTGAGCCGGTCCCAACAAAGGCACTAATCCGCAAACTCCGCTGAGCGTTTTTGAGCGATCAACACTAAGGATGCTGGTGCCCTGCAAAGAAAAATCACTTTAAATTGCTGTCATAATCAGTGAAAATTGGGAACCAAACCGAAACGCTATCTTCCAGACACAATAGACTTCTTCAAGCAATCATTTTATCCTGACCTAGTCGTAAAACAGATATTATGTATCAGATAAACATAATCATGCGGCTTAGAAAAATACACCATGACCAACGGCGGGAATGATGCTGACGAGTGAGTTGTACTCGACGGCATAAAGTGGTAATGGTGAGTTGACGTTGAGGCAGAGGGTGTTGAGGGCAGCCATTACGTGGTCGAATCGACCTGACAGTCCACCCAGTGCCACACATTGGGTGATCTACAAATATATTGTTCATGACAAACTTACTCTTACTACTCACTCACTCACTCACTCCCTAACTCACTCACTCACTCACTCACTCCCTAACTCACTCACTCACTCACACATTGTGTGACCTGCAAACCTGGTTTATATAAATCTGATCACGTTTCCAATTAGGATTTTTTAATTTATCGATTGAGATTTGCAATGAGTTAATTCTGAATCACAAAAATCTGCAGCAAATTCGAAAAAAGCTGCCCCAACCGATGGCATTTGCTTGTCGGCGATCAACTTGACGCACTTGGTGAAGTCCGTCTTGTTCTGGTCCGGTGTTTCCACGATTTCAGTGCCCTTAAACGAAATAATAATACTTATTTGAAAAACTGCACAACATGGAAAAATACAAAAAATCTAATTCTTGAAATCGAAATTCTTAACAAACAAAAATTAACCTGAACATAAACGAACCAGTTTTCTGAAGGTGTCCAACGTGGATGCCGTCACCGAGTCAAAATCGCCGGATATGAGATGAGGTCGGGTATCGGGACTGGCGATCAGACTGAGCAGACGAGTGGCGGCACCATCCGTTGTGGCACGGTAGCCGGCTGATAATCAAGAGTATGTTCAGAGTTTTTTGTTACTACGAAATGTTTGCCGTAATCTTTTAGCGCGCATTCAAACTTAACCAAATTTCCAGCTGCTCACACTACGTGTAGACAACATTAATCATTCTCTACTCATTCAACTATAGCAAAATATTTTCAGACAACGACAGCCAATCAAAGAACATTACAACGACAGCCAACCATTTGCCCACAACCAGCGCCACCACGGATTCGATGAACACTCGGCGTGATCTTTGTTCAGTAGAATAACGGCCGTCCGGGCTACTGAAATTTAACCAAGATTCAGAGTCAGTTTCGTTTGAAACCGTTCAAAAGCTACAGTCTCAATTCAATTGGTATGCTTAACCAAAAAAGTCGAGCAAACTTTATTATGGACTGTTGCCATGTTGATTGCATGGAATTTGAGTAGGCCTTTCAGCAAGATTATAAATCATCGAAACTCCACCGTGTTGTAAACAGATTTTAATAGTATGTGGATATACATATCCTAAAACCGGTCGATCCTTGCGTAACGAGCCTTATAATCAGTTTTAAATTTGTTATTGCGATGCAACGAAAGGCTAACGAGATGTTGGCGATAGTACATTTGTTGGGGATAACCGCCGAACGCCGAACATGTCGTTGGAATCCAGGGTAGAGGAAGAGCTCTGGAAAAACAGTTTTGATTCACATCAGGGTTACTACGAAATTACTTTTAATGCAATTAATTGATATTAGATAGCTTTTTTCATTGAATTCAACCACATTTAATGACAGAAAAACGATGGTGGTTATCTTCTAAATTGTTGCATTCCGATCAAACAACCGGAAAACAGAGCCTTACTTACACGACTGGACAGCTACATTTAGAAAATTTCAACCTTCGTTAAAATGTGGGCAGATTGTTGTCCATACGACCGGTCTTAGTGGAAATAACGTGACGATATTTGCATATTATACATATAACCGACGTCGAATCGAAGCATCATGTGGTCGTCGGACGGGTCGTTATTACCGTGTTCGTCATTCATGGTGGGCCAAAACAAAACGAGTTTGGTCGTTTTTAACTTGGGCGATATAAAAATGATTGGCTGGTTCGCAACTCGAACAGCAGTTCCAAACACTTTATTTCGTTTTCTTGGTTCTATCGGTTCACTAGAGGCAAAACCAAACGAGTCGTTGATCAGTTGCTTAGAACATGCTGCATGACTGGTTCTAAGTTTCGAACATAACGGCAAAAAGCAAATAACCATTAAAGGTAAGCAAGATTTGCAGCCAGAAGGGTCAAACCGTGCGATCAGTTTGCCTGGTGATAAGACCAAGATCTGAATGCATCCATTCATCAAACGATACCGTGTTTACACTAGAACTACTTTTATTAGCCCATGAAAGCAACGACAAAACATGGAAACAACCACCAAAATAGATCACACTATGAATAATGACGATGATAAGACCTTTTATGCGGTACTGAGTTACAGGCTGGCTCAGCTGTTATCAAATTTTTTTACTGCTCTATGAACCGCATAACAGGTAAATAAATAGTGTAGTAGATAAATATGGGATAAGTGATATAGTCGATAAGTTGTAGTAAAAGTTATCCAATAATTGAGATAACCCTTCACAATACACTGAAAAAAATCTGCCTACATAGTCAACGAATATGCATGAAAAACATAAAAAAACACAACGACAAATTGGAGGGAGATTACAATGATGATAAGTTATGCTGAAATTATTCAGATTATACAGTAAGCAAGCTGAACACGTTATATGTGGAGATTATTGAGAGTATACACTGCATCATAGTGAAATATTATGTGCCTAATACAGAATATATAAATAAATAACATGAAAATCACGACCACAAACACCGAATGCTCGTTCACTGTGCTGGAAATATGGCACGCACATGTGAAAGTTAAGATATATAATCGTCTATTATTGTTAGAAATCCATTACCTTTCTATGATAGTACAGCAATAGTATTTTGATTTCATATATTTCCTCAAAGATTACAAAAAACGCTGTATAAAACGAAAAACGCACCACAGTGCTCAGCCTAAAAATATTGAAGTTGGTAAACGGCAATATGAAGTGCCCGAAAGCAACACAATCAATCTGATGACGGGCAAGACGCTAACATATAAAAGATACGAGACCTGTCTAAAAGATGTGCACATAAAGTCGCGATATTAATCTGGTAAAACGCTAGACGTTTAGATGAAGATAGACTTTAATTTCTGAATTATCAAGAATCTGATGCATTCTTTCACACGGCATCATCACCGTCACGGGCAGCCTTCAGCATGGCATCGAACGAGAACGGTATAAACGCATAGCCCTGACCACCGTAGAACTTGGTTTGGAACTCGACCCTGTAACACATCGTTTTTGATTTTTTATACCAGCAAACAAAAACACTGAAGACCAATTCGACAATCACTGAAGAAGCTGTCAGCGACATCACCCGAAAATTATTCCGAACTGTCAAACTATCTGGATTGAACTTTAGAAACACCTAATATCACAATTTTCCGAGCTGTATTACGGAAAGCACAGGAAAGTAGAACGTAGACCAAATAAAATACTCCTGATTCATGAACTATTTTTTCACCAATATCCAAAAAATAATGCTCCACTAGAAAAAGTTACTAACCAATGCAAACGGAGTGCGTGCAGGAAGGCGCTCATGCCCTCCATACAGACCAGGATGCACACGGTGAGCACGATGAAGGCCAGGAAGATGAAGTAGACCAGAATGGCACTCCATTGACTGCCCTCCTCCGTGTTGGAGAATGCGTTGCGCAGCACCATGTCCCACAGCACTTCGGACAACTCTGCAGTCAAACATATGGTATTAAGCTGCGAATAAAAAATTCAAAGTCCATGAATTCCCTGAGGCTGAGCTATTGGATTTGGAAGATCTCGGAGTAAAAACTTGTGTCAGTGACAGTTACAGAAGTTGCATGTAATTGATTATATAATTTCCAATGGTAAATTTCAATGCGAAATTAGTCAAATTTTAAAATATAAACCAACGAGCGTGAGCCAGCGACAAGGCCCATAGACGCAGGTACGAGGCCGTGTGCGAGATGCAGCCGAGACAGAACTCAATCGTGTGGATGGCCTGGTAGGTCATCGTGTCACCCAGATCGAACGGGCCATCCTAGAAATCATAATCAACTACATCAAATAAACTCACAATCACTATGTTCAGCATATCATGACAGTTTTTAGTGTTTCTAGGAAGCAACACGCCGGTATAATTTCCATTTGCACTAAACTGGAAAGCATTATTTTTCAACTTATAACTTCAGTTTGTACACGTATACGAGTGTATACTTACTACTTAAACAACAATTTATTGACTTTCATAAAAAAATTAATTATTTTTTCATTATTAAAAGCTAGCGTGAACCAACATGTTCTCCATGGCCACCGCCACCCTCACCACCCGAGTGGAGTGGCTGATGCGACTCGTTGACCACCTCGGCGTTATCACCGTTGATGTCGGCACGCACACTCTGCAAATACAGATACCAATTAATAGAAATGTCACAACACGATATAGTCTACTATTTCATTCTTGACTGACCAAGGTGAAACATCAGTGGAGCATGTGCTTGTCCTTGCACAAAATGTGTCCAGAATGAAATAATCGACTATAGTAGCGTCTACTTTTACATGCATTTCCATGCAAATACACCGAAACACCAAACCAACAACGAACATAACATCGATGGGAAAAAACCAAACACCTTTTTTGCCACCACCCGTGTTATCCGGTGTAAGTGCATGTAACTTTTTTGAAAAATAATGGTTTCGGTAGGTTAACAAATCAGAAAATACTAACTGACCTACATTTCGTAGCAAAGCAAAGTGTGTTTGCGTGAGAAAACCATAAAGCTGAGAACGGTCGAATACAGTATCCTTTATATAAAAATTTTGTAGCGCAATTTTTCCACCAATGAACCAGCTGGATTTTCTTCATTATCCATAGTTGAAACTTCTCTAAGAAGGTAGCTAAATGCTGACATTTGTCGTTGTTATTTGATATAAATCGAAAATTTGTACATAGTAAACGGTACGAATCAACGAAAGGATACCACAGCCGACCGGTAGGGTGCCATCGCAAAGAGCAAACAAAAAAGGACAATGACAATGGCACCAAGCCGTTGGAGAAGATACCAGTTGACTACCGCTGACCCGCTTGCGTTTCTCCTGGCGCCAGAGGCAGAACGGCTTGCCGAACAGCATCACCGGCACGGCACACACCGAGATGATCACCAGAAACTTCTCCAGTGACGACTGTAAAAAACGAATATCACCACAATCACGTCACGATAACCAACAACAACAACACATCACAGTACAACAGTCAAAGTGTGAACATCAATCATAACACAATGCGTCTACTAAACAACATTCAAACAGCATCACTGCACATCACAATAAATAAAATAGAATATACACCGGCTGGCTATAATAAGTAAGAATGTCACATCAGAATGCATTGAAGATAAGATATAGTTGGTCGGCGGTTGAAGTCGTCACGTCACCTTATTTGATGTCGGTTTCCGCCAAGATGTGAATGAGTACAAAACAATGTCACAGTCACTTAAAACAAAGCTACATCACATCACTACATCATTACAACACCACGTAAAACATTGGTGTAATTGTGTGTGACTTGCCGGAGCGGGTTGCGGGTTTTTGGACTGTTTCCACAGCAGATACGGCTTGCCGAACAGCATGATCGGTACTTGGCAGATGGCGATAAACACCAGCAGACCCTCGAAGAATCCCTTCAAACCCATGGGGAGTCGTTATAACAATCAGATAATGGTAGGACAAAGTTTCAGTTCGTTGTATTTGCAGTAAACCATTCAATTTGTCAGTAAATCAATCGAATATTCATATAAAAATTTGGCTATTTCAATCGTTACGAGAGCTCAAGTCAGAAGACCTAGCCTCTGCATATCGAATTACATAACCCATCAAATCAAGATTGATTTAGTTTTTATGGAATCCATATATACCAATTAAACAATACAACCTATCGATTGGTTATGGATATGGTGTCATGTGATATAGGGTTGATAACATTCAGATTCAAGCATTTATTCACCAATTATACTAAATTATTCTCAAGGCCAACCTGTCCCATGTACCAGTTGGTCAGATTGCAATTGGGCAGTTCATCACCTTTTGCATCCACGAATCCAGTTTCACGCGATTTGAACATGAACATGTTGATGAAGCCGACCAGAATCGAGGGTGCACAGTGACTGCCTGAAAATAAAAGTAACTTGATACAACTGATAAAAAAAGCAGAACCCTACCTCTGGAAACTCCATGAAAGTTTCACTTTTCCAAGAAATGGGTGAGGTGAAACATTATTTGAACAAGTCACATGTTTTCCAGTAAAAACACAGTTTTTCAATCATGGCCACATAAATCGATAACTGACTCATAAGTCGTATATCTAGACACAATCAACGATGAACGGTGGTTGCGAACCGGGGTAGAGGCCGACACTGGTCTCCATTGGCACAACCCAGAACGACGTCCACTTTACGATGATCATGATGCACAGGTAGATGAACAGACATCCCAGGAAGATCATTTGCGGCACGAACATGGTGAACACGTCCACCGACGAGCGGAAGAAACTGAATAAGCAAAATTATTAAGCACAATATTTTTGATGCTTAGTTGTTTTATAAAGATAAGTTAATCAATCAATCAACTAAAATAGAATTTAAATCATACCAACTAATTTTAATCATTAATACTATGATAATCAAAAAAATTTAGCCTTGAGCTATTGGCACTGCAGTCAAAATTAGTTCTGTTTTTTTTCTATGTACCAGAAATGCAGTGCATGTCCGACTTATGATCGCAGTCGGGCATATCCGTTTCTGTTTTCTATAGCAAGTTTGAACCTCCAATGGCACCTGGTTAGCGAGCGCCACTGGTAATAACTACTTGCGATGCCGATGTTTCAAAATTTTGTCCCCGTTTTGATGTAGTGCGTAGGGCGTTAAAAATACGGCGATCCTGATATCGACACCAGGAGAATGACAGAACCTGGACGCGTTGTTTCCTGGAGCTTCAATGTTCTACATACTACATAAAGCTCGAAAAACGAACATAACATAAACATAAATAAAACTCGTCAACTCAACCTACCGGTAGTTCATCAGACTGAGCAGCACGCCGAACGTCATCTGTCCAATGCCGAGAATCACCGACATTTTCATCTTGAACGAGTTGAGGAACATGAGCTTGTTCTCGGCCAGCGACCAGACCGGATCCAGACCGAACGGGTACGCATGACCCGTGAACGACTGATTCGGATCCAGCTGTATATCGCCGCCCATACCGTTCTCCGTCTCCTGGATCACGCGGATTATGTCATCGTCTCTGCAATTAAATGCGAAATTTTTTTAGTTTTTCACATTCATAAAACGTCATTAAACTTTTGAACACAACTCAAATTTGATCAAAACCATTTAGAATTTTTTTATTTCCCAGTGAATTTTTTTTGCAAATCACCGAATTAAACAACGAACCCACATTTTATCTTAAATAAAGGTATAAAATAATGGAAAAGTTTTGACATAATATATAAAACATTTATCAAAACACCAACGTCGGGTACATCATCCATTGAGAGCCGAATATGTTGAGCGACTTGGAGAAGATGTCGTTGTAGATGAAGCCCGTGTAGATGGAGAACGCGCCCATCAGCAGAATCACGTACCGACCGCCGAACATCATCACAAAAATCTGCAAATAAGAATTTTTATTTTCGAAAATGTTGGGAATTTCAAATCAGGGAGAGAAAAAAACTCGTCAATTAATGTACACGCCAGGCTTATAAATGTACCAGAAATGCAGTGCATGTCCGACTTATGGTCGCAGTCGGGCATATCCGTTTCTGTTCCCTATGGCAAGTTTGAATCGCCAATGGCACCTTGTTAGCGGACACCACTGGTAATAACTACTTGCGATAACCACTTGGAGGTTACTGACGGTGACGGGCATCGGTTGTCGGTTTATACTTTATTCAACGTTGTTTCTGGCCAACTATACCGTTTAGACGGTTTGGATGGCCACCTTGAACTGGATTGGTCAAAAATATAAACCAGCCATTTTTTCTTTACCCCCTTTTTATTCGTTAAACCCTGCTAAAACACCACAAAATTCAACACAACAACCCGAAAAGCGCCAACCTCATCGCGAATGCGTTTTGCCTCGAGCTGTTTCTCGCGGATGACCATGAAGAGAGCGAAGGCGAGCATGATGGCACCGTGCCCAATGTCGCCGAACATGACCGCAAACAGAAACGGAAACGTGATCACCGTGAATGGCGCTGCAAACAACAATCCACCATATCAATATGATCGGATTATCCTTACATCAGACGAGGCTGTTTTTTTCAAAATGGGTTTGACGGAAACAAGATAGCGAACTACTACGTAACAAGAAAAATATACAGCTATATGGAAAAGAATACATACCCAGTGAAACCATCCTTTTTTCAGTTGAAGGCATTGCAGTAAAAGATGTCATGTTTATTGTTCAATGTGCCAGAAATGCAGTGCATGTCCGACTTATGGTCGCAGTCGGGCATATCCGTTTCTGTCTCAATATGGCAAGTTTGAATCGCCAATGACCGCTGATAGCGAGCGACACTGGTAATAACTACTTGCGATGCCAATGGTTACAAAATTAGCAAACCTTTTACGAACTAGAAACATGGCAAACGAGCTAGAATTTTCAACATTTCATTTCCAACAAAATGGCCAACCGGGATTGATCTCCCTGTAGCTGGCAATGCCGTACGCGTCGACGATCGCCTGGAATCCGGCTGTGATCTTGTTGGATCGATGGTACGTCGGTGGCTGCTCGGCCGTGCTCATCTTGTTCAGAATGGATGGCACCGAACTGCCGCTTTCCTCCTGCAAACACAAACGAAATGAAGTGAAAACTGTTTTCTTGAAATGATTTCGTGCCACAGAATTAGCCGAAGCCCGAAGTACTCAAATTGTTCAGGCTGAATAAAAATCAGTTTGCCAATACAATCACAAGATAAAAAGTGATAAATCATGGAAAATTAAACACGAGTGAGAGGATTTTGGTATAAAAAGTGCATGTTTCCGGTTGAAACTAACCGTGCCACGCTTGAGTGCCAGCTGGATCTTATCGAGATCCTGTGTGGGGCACCAGCACTCAGCGACCAGACAGCGCGAGGTCACGTCCAGATTGAACAGATTCAGAGTGTGGTAGATGGCCTTGATCTTGCGCACTTTAGTGAACCACATTCGCACGTTCTTGGCCGCAGCCACCAACACACGATGACGGTGGTCTTGAGTCTGGCCGAGCACCTGAATTAGAAAATATAATGTATTATTATTATTATTTACATATTATATGAGCTCCAGTCAGTAAGAATCGATAGGTCCAGGAAGAAAATCACTTTTCGTGAAACCACCTCCGTCGCCAATGAAAATGAGTTTCTATAGTAAATCGATATCACTGATCACGATACACATAGAATTTTTATTCAAAAGTAAATGAAAAAGAAGTTACGGGCAATACTTTAGCTGGAGGCACAAGACGAAACTACCGTAAACCCACGTTTAGCTATAAAGTTATGTAGTTAGAAAATGCGGTGGTTTTGGTATTAGGTTATGATATACAGTTGTTTATTAGAGTTATGGGAAGTATGTGTGAAAATTTCAGGTAAAATGGGCTCACCGATAACGATTCCCGTCTAATTGAACATGGGCAATTTGACAAGAATTTATCCGTATTTAGCGTATTTTTTGGAAATGTCAACAGAAAAAGTCGGCGTTTCAGGTTCAATCAAGCCACTAGCGTTCGTTGTGTTCATCAAGTTCTAGTGAACACATGTTGTGAAGGGATTCGAGCCCAAGTTCCTTGTGAACGAATTCTGTGATGCTTTTTGGTAACTAGTCGTGCGTGTTCGAGCGACAGCCAGCGAATAATCAACCAGCTGAAATTTGAATGCGCGGCAAAAAATGAAACATTAGCCACGGCATTGGAGGAGCACGTGAGCAAAGGAAATTGTGTTTTTTTCTATTTGCTTGTGATTTGTTGATGTGATTAATACTGTTTTATTGTTCTACGATTTATTATTGAATCTCACCGCTGGCGGACAAGAACGAGCAACTCGATAGTCAGAAGATAAAAATGGACCGGTCTGGTTGGAACACTGGCGGACGAGCGAAACTGCCCAAGGGAGGGGAATTTGGTCAAAGAGGGGGGAATTAGCATTTCTGAGGCCATTTTACATACACCTTAAGGAACAAACTATACTTCTCGAAACTGCCAAAGAGGGGAGAATTCCACTTTTCCCTCCCCTTCTCGTCCGCTAGTGGGTTGGAATTAGTTTCATTTACTGTACATAAAAATAAGGTATTCCATTCTCATTTTCGAATGGTTGCACTTGCTTCACATGCTATTTCTGTTTCAGTGGCAGCGGACGAAGAGAGAAAACAGTCTAGTAAGGTAATTATATTTTTCAATTGAGTAAAGTGAGTTAATTAATTGTGAAATCAGTTAAAATGTTTTCTGTCACTGGCCATTTCTGATTATTATTTATAGCATAAAGAAACATTCACAGCTACCAACCTACTAAATTTGGAATCCCATATTTTCAGCGATTTCACACTTTTCACTTATGAAAGTGCATGGCGGGCTTTCAAACGTAGTATCTTATTTGAATGTGATTGCTGAGTGTTAACCCGTTTTGTAAAAAAAACGCCACCACTAGACTTTTTTGTCACCCGGACTCTGGTGTTTATAACTCAGTCAGCTGTCAATTCATTACAGCTTTGGTAGCGGATAGCTAGAAACATCGCGTAAAAAAGGATCACTAATTTTCCGCTTTCTTTGTTAATGTTAGTTCAACATCACCACATCAAGTTTTAGTTTTTTTGTTTGTTTTTTTGTGAAATCGCTTCTTTTTTTGCTGCAAAAAAACAGCATTAAACAGGAAAAGCTCGACTGGTGATGAATTCCCGTCTGTCTCTTGCCCGGCCCGGGCAATTGAGTAGAACAACAGACAAACAAAACCACCGGCGGACGAGTGAAATCTCCAAATGGAGGGGAATTTCGTCAAAGAGGGGGGCGTTAGGAGTATTCAGGCCAGTTTACATACAGCTTACGGAACAAACTCTACTTTTGAAATTGCCAAAAAGGGGGAATTCTACTTTTTCGTTCTTCCCTCGTCCGCTAGTGAACAAAACCATCGTCAAGTGGAACGTGTGCTGCTAATCATACCTGTATTATCTTTAAAATTCCTGATCAGTCGTCAGTGGGTCAGTTTAAAAAGTGAAGCTTTGCGTTATGTTTTCTCGTTCTCAATGTTTATTCTATTTTTCTTTGATTCATCAAAGCATCCGTACTCTGAGTATTCGCTGTATGCATTCAATTTTACATATTGTCACCGGCGGACGAGTGAAAGCTCCAAAGGGAGGGGAATTTCATCAAAGAGTGGAGAATTTGCAGAAAATAAACCATTTTACCTACACCTTCCACAAATCCCACTTTTTGGAACTGCCAAAGAGGGGGGAATTCCACTTTTTGACTCTTCCCTCGTCCGCTAGTGCATATAGTCCTAAATAAATTACTGTTTCCACAAAAAATATTCGTTTCTCATTCATTTCCAGCTTATTATTAAAGTAACCAATTCAGAAACTTTTCGTCCGCTGGTGCCTCAATCAAAATAATTTTCGAAATACCCTTATTTCATTTGCGGTGGCATAAAACTTTCTTGTTACTGTCGTGGTGTAAACATAGCGAAACTCCCGATTCTCGGATTCTATGTGTTACAACGACTGATAACAAGCTGATTTCAGATTGAAAAAATTGGGATTGTTCGTATATACGTTAATTGATGTCGCGGTGGCATTGTGCGATCTCACGGCTCGTCCTGGTGGACTACATCTGCGAGTACGACAACATTTCGGCGAAATAATGTTGGTTCTATAATGTATGACTCTTGCGGAAGTACTCTAATCAAAATTTCTCGCCCTAAAATGCATTGTGGAAATATGTTAAATAAGATAAACTCCGTCGCAATTGATGAGATTTTTTTAGAATTTTTATTTTGGTGAAATAAAAATTTGAGCGTTGTTGATGATCAGTGATTGTCATACGTAAATATGGATGACCGTTATGTCACTTTATTTGTGACTTGGTTTGGTATCCAACTTTGCTTTTATGGCATAACAACTGAATAAAATTAAAAACTTTAATTCTAGCGATGATAATTGAGACGAATTGATTTGTTAAGCATGCACAACTTCGTTAATGACGAGTATGTTTTGGCTTGTTTGCACCATAGGTTTCCAGTTGGTGGAACGGTTAATTCAGTTCTCATTTGGAATTTCACTATGTTTACATCATTGGTGAACGAGCTAATTCTCCAAAGAAGGGGAATTGGCAATTTTCTTAAAACATTTCACCTACACCTCAGGTCTTAACTTGCCAAAGAGGGGCAGTTCCACTTTCCCTCCCCTCCTCTTCTCATCGTCCACTAGTGCACTAGCGGTGCGCTGGAATTATAAATCAGGCCACCTTAGACTAAATTAAATGCAGTTTTTAGATGCAACCTTTCATCAGAGTCGAAATGTTTATTTATGTCTATCCAACTTCTTAATTATAGAAATTCTAAACTTTGTATTCGATAACTCGATCTTGAAACATCTTCAGTCGTATGCACATCACCAAACACCCGTTCTGAACTACAATGTCAAATTCGAGCCGTCTGCCCGTCTGCCGCGCGATCACCGTTCAACAGGTATTCTACAACATTTTTGTTGATTCATTTAACAAGATGCATAGTATCACTGAGTGTTCAAAGTATAGGAATGCGGATATTGTTGCATTCCTGATGCATCTATTTATATCAGAATATAATAGTATTCTTCTGAGATTGACATTGTTGCATTCATCAGAATGGCCCTGTTGGCCTATTATTATTATTACCAGACAATTTAATATTAAAGACAGATTGTTGAAAAATTTTATTCAGATTAAATATAATTATGTAACTAATTCAGGTGACGTGAAGTCGTTCGACTACATGCCCATGTTCGTGCACCGCACTGGCGGACGAGCTAATCCTTCAAAGAAAGGGAAATTTTGTTATAGAGGGGGAATTAACATATCTTCGAACTGTTTTACCTACACCTATAGCAGGGAACAACTTCAATTTTCGCAAATGATAAAGATTGTTCACTTTTCCCACCCCTTCTCGTCTGCTAGTGGTGCACCGGCGATCCGAAACACCGACCCTTTTCTTCATGTTGGTTGTGGTTCACATAATTATTTTTGTTGATTGGAAATTCCGTTACAACTGATGTCAACTTTTTTCTCAGCTGGTTAACCATTATCTCTTTTAGGCATCGTCCATGGCCGCACGACTTCAGTACCATGGTGTTGCTTCCAGTGTGGAGTGAGTCGATGAACGCTCTAACGAATGTATCGCTCGACCTACATGCTTTATTGGTTAGCAAGTATCGCATACCATTTGATTGGGCTTTTTTGTTTTTGCTTTCAGGATGGTTCATGGTCCGGCCGTGCCGCGGCGACGACTGTCTTGCTGTTGCTGGTGTTGTGCTGCTGTGAAAAAAGTTTCAATTGGTTACACTGGCGGACGAGATAATCCTCCAAAGGGAGGGGAATTTCTCCAAAGAGGGGGGAATGGGCAGAAATTAGGTAATTTAACCTACACCTTAAGGAACAACAAACTCTACTTTTTGAAACCGCCAAAGAGGGGGGAATTCCACTTTTCCCACCCCTTCTCGTCCGCTAGTGATTGGTTAGTTCATTCGATAATGCTAACTGTATGTTAGCAAAAAAATTATTTGGTTCCTGTGTTATTCATCAATAACATTTCAGGGCTTCGAGCGATCCCAATAAGTCGTGTGATTTTTTGCCGCACTGTTGCGTCAATTATGCGTTTCGTATGTGCCGATGTTCTGTGATGTTGTTGAGCTGCGGTCAAACCAGATGTACGTGCTATGATTATCGGTTAGTTCGTTAGATAAGATAATGCTTATGTACACATCTGTTGTCATTTAAATGTGTCAATATATAACCAGTATGATTTGACTTATTTGCGTACCATGAGTTCTTTGCATACCATCGATACATACAATGGTTCCAACTCAGGAATGTGTTAAATTCAGAACTATTTTTTAAGATAACAATTTAAGCTTTCGTAAACCCTCCTAATTCGTCACTCGTTACTGGTCAGTTATCGGTATCACAAGACATCTATTGAACCATGAAACCATTTGTTGTTTAACCTAAAACCCTGGTCCCTGATGTCAAAAGCCAGAGTAACATAAATTATTAAGTTTTCCGTATCAAACCAGAATTGAATCTGCTGTTTCAGCTAATCAGTCTACTGTCACTACTCATTTTAATAAACCGTTATCTCCTTTAGGTATCGTCCACGGCTGCGCAACTTCGATACCATGGTGTCGGTCAAACTATGATTGGTTAGAAAGTATCGCATACCATTTGATTGGGCTTTTTTTTGTTTTTGCTTTCAGCATGGTCCTGTCGCACCGCGTCGCCAACAGTGCCTCGCCGGTGTTGTGCTGCTTTCAAGCCGGATGTATGGGCCTGCTTCTATAAATACTTTCATTTGGTTAGTTATTTTCACAGCTGGTTTTAGCTGTTTTTGTGTTCCCTTTCTTAGAAAGTTTTTTAATGAACTTTATTCTAGGCATAATTTTTGTAAGTTTTTTTGTGTGGTTGTTTAGCAATAACATTTCAGTGCTTCGAGCGATCCCAACGGTGTTCTACGTATTCATGCCGTACTGCTGCGTCGTCGTTATGTATTTTACTTACCATTGATATCAGTTGTATACCGCGATGTCTCAATGAACTAGGATTAGACAAACTTGTTTTTCCTCCGTATGGTTATTCATTGTGTTTTTCCTTCGTATGGTTATTCATCAGTAACATTTGCACACAGTGTCCTACTATACATGACTTTGTGATTTAATGTTTTGATTTCATACGTTGTTTTACTGTACTTGTCTTCATGGTGTGCACAAGCCATTTCAGTTAACATTTGCTTTACTCGGCATATCAAGAATAAAACATTGTAGTTAAATCGGTGTGTTTTCATTAGCATGGTTAATTGGCGTATGTTCGTCTAGACAGGAATTCATCACCTGTCGAGCTTTTCCTGTTTAATGCTGTTATTTTTGCAGCAAAAAAGAAGCGATTTCACAAAAACACAAACAAAAAAACTAAAACTTGATGTGGTGTTGTTGAACTAACATTAACAAAGAAAGCGGAAAATTAGTGATCCTTTTTTACGCGATGTTTCTAGCTATCCGCTACCAAAGCTGTAATGAAAGCCCGCCATGCACTTTCATAAGTGAAAAGTGTGAAATCGCTGAAAATATGTGATTCCAAATTTAGTATGTTGGTAGCTGTGAATGTTTCTTTATGCTACATATAAATAATAATCAGAAATGGCCAGTGACAGAAAACATTTTAACTGAATTCACAATTAATTAACTCACTTTACTTCATTGAAAAATATAATTACTTTACTAGACTGTTTTCTCTCTTCGTCCGCTGCCACTGAAACAGAAATAGCATGTGAAGCAAGTGCAACCATTCGAAAATGAGAATGGAATACCCTATTTTTATGTACATGAAATGAAATTAATTCCAACCAGACCGGCCCATTTTTATCTTCTCTCTATCGAGTTGCTCGTTCTAGTCCGCCCGCGGTGAGAATCAATAATAAATCGTAAAACAACAAAACAGTATTAATCACATCACCAAATCACAAGCAAATAGAAAAAAACATAATTTCCTTTTGCTCACGTGCTCCTCCAATGCCGTGACTAATGTTTCATTTTTGCCGCGCATTCAAATTTCAACTGGTTGCGTATTCGCTGGCTGTCGCTCGAACACGCACGACTAGTTACCAAAAAGCATCACAGAATTCGTTCACAAGGAACTTGGGCTCGAATCCCTTCACAACATGTGTTCACTAGTATTCATTGTGTTTTTCCTTCGTATGGTTATTCATCAGTAACATTTGCACACAGTGTCCTACTATACATGACTTTGTGATTTAATGTTTTGATTTCATACGTTGTTTTACTGTACTTGTCTTCATGGTGTGCACAAGCCATTTCAGTTAACATTTGCTTTACTCGGCATATCAAGAATAAAACATTGTAGTTAAATCGGTGTGTTTTCATTAGCATGGTTAATTGGCGTATGTTCGTCTAGACAGGAATTCATCACCTGTCGAGCTTTTCCTGTTTAATGCTGTTATTTTTGCAGCAAAAAAGAAGCGATTTCACAAAAACACAAACAAAAAAACTAAAACTTGATGTGGTGTTGTTGAACTAACATTAACAAAGAAAGCGGAAAATTAGTGATCCTTTTTTACGCGATGTTTCTAGCTATCCGCTACCAAAGCTGTAATGAAAGCCCGCCATGCACTTTCATAAGTGAAAAGTGTGAAATCGCTGAAAATATGTGATTCCAAATTTAGTATGTTGGTAGCTGTGAATGTTTCTTTATGCTACATATAAATAATAATCAGAAATGGCCAGTGACAGAAAACATTTTAACTGAATTCACAATTAATTAACTCACTTTACTTCATTGAAAAATATAATTACTTTACTAGACTGTTTTCTCTCTTCGTCCGCTGCCACTGAAACAGAAATAGCATGTGAAGCAAGTGCAACCATTCGAAAATGAGAATGGAATACCCTATTTTTATGTACATGAAATGAAATTAATTCCAACCAGACCGGCCCATTTTTATCTTCTCTCTATCGAGTTGCTCGTTCTAGTCCGCCCGCGGTGAGAATCAATAATAAATCGTAAAACAACAAAACAGTATTAATCACATCACCAAATCACAAGCAAATAGAAAAAAACATAATTTCCTTTTGCTCACGTGCTCCTCCAATGCCGTGACTAATGTTTCATTTTTGCCGCGCATTCAAATTTCAACTGGTTGCGTATTCGCTGGCTGTCGCTCGAACACGCACGACTAGTTACCAAAAAGCATCACAGAATTCGTTCACAAGGAACTTGGGCTCGAATCCCTTCACAACATGTGTTCACTAGAACTTGATGAACACAACGAACGCTAGTGGCTTGATTGAACCTGAAACGCCGACTTTTTCTGTTGACATTTCCAAAAAATACGCTAAATACGGATAAATTCTTGTCAAATCGCCCATGTTCAATTAGACGGGAATCGTTATCGGTGAGCCCATTTTACCTGAAATTTTCACACATACTTCCCATAACTCTAATAAACAACTGTATATCATAACCTAATACCAAAACCACCGCATTTTCTAACTACATAACTTTATAGCTAAACGTGGGTTTACGGTAGTTTCGTCTTGTGCCTCCAGCTAAAGTATTGCCCGTAACTTTTTTTTCATTTACTTTTGAATAAAAATTCTATGTGTATCGTGATCAGTGATATCGATTTACTATAGAAACTCATTTTCATTGGCGACGGAGGTGGTTTCACGAAAAGTGATTTTCTTCCTGGACCTATCGATTCTTACTGACTGGAGCTCATATACAAATTGATTATACCAGGTTTTTTATTTAACGAACCTAGTAACTAAAAATGCGATAATTAAATACATACCGTCTTCAGATCCTCAATGCGCGTCATCACACCGATGGCCATTTCACGGCGCTCCTGCGGTGTCTCTGGGCACGGGTACATGGTCGCACGGTATCTAAAACTTCACATTTATTGCTGAAACCGAAAAAAAACACAAAGGTTCAATATAACTGCCAAAAAGGCATTTTTTATCATGTTGTCCAGAAAAGACCATAAGTAAGCAAGCAACCCACCCTTCGCAGATCTTCTTCACTCGGGTCTTCAGCTGTTCGCCTTGGAAGAAGATGATGAACACGCACTTGTGCACCTCGTCGCCCTGCAAATTGAACTCAGCATAAGTAGGTCTTTGACAAAAAAAAACAGGTGATCAGCTTATATATGAACTTTAAAAACTTGATTATTTTTATAAACTGAAAAAGCCTACCGTGTTGGGATCCTCAAGCTTCTCAGTGATCTCAGCCTGACGAAGGAAGACATTGCCACGGCACGCACGCCACAGCAGACGCTCGAAACCCGGCACCCGTTCACGTCCGATCACACCCGCCACAAAACTTGAAAAACAAAATTTTCTATTTAACAGGAAATTTCCAAATAGAAATAGAAACATTAACTTATCATTAGGTTAAGTGGTGATGTAAATATTCAATCCAGTATGACGAGATAAATCTAGTAACCTTTCAAAAACATTTAAATTAAAATACTTTAAATCTTTACAAACAGAGCGACAGCTAAACATGTGATATCAGACACAGTCTGTTGTAGAGATTATGAACAATATTGCTAGTTCGATACAATTTCATAATACATCAAAAAATAAACAACCACAAATGCTCGTCCGATATATAGGCCAACAAAATTTTCGTGAATAAAATTGTATACTAATAAAAATTTCAATTGAAAACGATAGGGTATGTGTGTGGAAGCAAAACCAAAATGAAAGTTGCCACTGCAAATTAGATCATGAATACCACCAACGAACGCATTACAGTTTCACTTAAAGCATAACTTGATAGCAACTTCACACTTGACAACATCGATTATAAAAACCAACTTACCCGAAACGAAGCCAACTACTGGAATACAAGGTCATAAGAAACACTCAGAGGAACATACGTGCAAAATGCTGCTTCATTATCAATCATCAAAATCAGCATCAATACAAATTTACTTCGAGTTGAAAAGAACACAAAAATGGAGACAGATTCGTTACTTTATGTTGAAGAAACTGTTGTACCATCATGTTCCTATTCTTCTGCCAAAGATTAATTTTACAAAACTCAGTTTTTTCTTTGGATCTTTTCTTGATAGTTGTCGACGACAGTCCGTTTTAGCGCAAGTTTTTGTACTTTTGATTTGCATTCCGCAAACACCAGACTCAGATTAAACAGATGCAACAACTTGTGCCAAGACGGAGTATTTGTATAAGTACTCGTTTACCGACCCAAGTTGTCCGCTAGCCGCCAATGGTGCGGCCGACGGAGCTGAAGTGTCCGAGGCGCCACCTGGATCAGCACCACCCGTGGTTGACGACAACTGCGACGGGTCGATGGTCACGCCCAGACGATGCTCAAGTTCGTCCATCTCGGCCGTCTTTAAGTACAACACGACACTAACTAACATGCCACATTGAAACACCATAGATCATCTCAGGTTGGATCGTTGTCCGATAGATTACAAATCGATTTCTATCATTGGGTTAATCTCCAAATTTGAACCCCATTTTTATCTAAATATCCAGGGGAAAGATCCAACATGAGTCAAATCAAATCAATACAGACAACATCAATCAAACGGTCCAGGCTCGCAGCAGACAAGCCAGGCAGGCAGGACGTAGACTTCTGTCATGCCGAGTTCGAATTTCAGTCAATGTTGACTCTAATTGAATAGAATTTGGTTGCCACTTCGGTTGCCTTAAATTGCAGCGAAATCCGAAATCGCCATGAAAAAAAGCTACGGCTTCCTCACTGCAGAAATCACAGTGTAAACAGTCACGCAATAACAAAGCTAATTGGATCGTCATTGGTCCTTGAACCTCCTCGTTACGTTGATATCTGAGTTAGAAAACATGCAACAAAAACTGTGAAACATAGGATTAGGAAGTGTGATACACAAGCGAAGCTGCTAGGAAACATAAAAAAGTGGGGAAAAAACTTAAGTTTGTGGTGGATAGTTTCAGAAAGTAAGAAAATAACACGACCAAAGCAAACACATGCAAAGGCACGTTTTGGACGGGGACTAGGAGAGCATTTGTAGTTGATCTTGCATTTTCTTTCCATAAATATATAACTTAAATAACCTAAAAACGAACTGTGTATCTCACATAACGTATAGGACTAAGCCAGGTTAACTGTTCTTCCACTTCCACATGTTAAAATAATTTTTTCACACACATTCATGTCTTCACAATTAAAAAAATATGATAAAGCTTCTGAGATACCAAATTAGAATACTTCATTTGGTAGCAGTTAATTCAAAAGAATATTTTTATAATTTCGAATAAGGGTTAATTAAGGTAATGAAGTCACGGCTCGAAGCTAATGTCGTCAATACGATATGGCAGCACCTGCCCATCTTATCGTATCCACCAATAATTGCATTGCACCAACCCGAGTTTCATGCCGGGTGCGCCAGGTGCCATCTGTCCTCGCAACGGGTCATCGGCCGGTCCTAGTAGTGCGTCCGTGTCGTCCTGGCCCAACGGATTATCCCCCGGATCGACCTGATCATTATAGGAATCCAATCGGACTCGCCGACTGCCGCGACTGCTCCGACGACTCACCGAATTGTACGACGACAGGAAATCGGCCTGCACCCGCGATGGGGGAGAAAATGAGCGGCTTATATTTCGTATTGAGATAACTTGTATAAGCGGTGTTAACAATCATCACCACCTTTTTTGGTTTATAAGCAACGCGGATTCATCGATTTGATTACCGAATTTTCAAATCAGTAGAATTAAATAAAAAACTGTTTTTATTGTGTTGCATGTAACAATTCGGTGTAAAAGTGTGATCGATCAAACCGCCCGCCAAACTAATAACTACACACAATGACTAACATACATTCACTCACAACATACACACTATCATATTATTGTACACACTACACAAACTAGCAAAGTGATCAACGTTGTTTTAAAACATGACAAAAAACTACGACACCGAAAGCGCCCAGACCCAAGTAAATTCACAAATATCCTATCTTATGTTGCTCCTCGAATATTTGATTTGAGATTAACTCATTTATAAGGGGGCATTTATATAGCGGGCAGGGACTTTTATTGTTTGGGGATCATGACTCAGTTGTGGGTAGGGAAACTATTTCGCTTAGATGTCTTCCGATTGATCTCGCAAGGCTGAAATAAGGGAAAGGAGGGTATTTCCGTGTCGGAGTGGTAAACATAAAATGAAATTAAAGTAATAAGAGAAAAGGTGTGGATGGTTCATCATTTCAAAAGTTCAGAGAATTCAGAAACAGCAACAACTAGTGATTTTTTATTGGAAATAACGGCAGATAGTAGGTAACAAAACGCGCTCACACTTACTCCTTAATTTCCATAACGTGCATGCAAACGTATATATTGAATGAAAATAACATTGACATGCAAAACTAAAGAAACACATGCAAAACACTTTGGAAACCAAGTAGAATGCTATAACAGAACAACATAGATGTTTTCCGTGATGCGATTGTTAAAACCTGCAGTCTGTTAGTGTTTCGTGGTTACTGTTGATTGATTAGTAGTTAATAGGATTAAGGGAAACCAAGCCGATTAGTTACTTCCTTCACCGACAGGCCAATCTTTCCGTTCGTCCAGTCACACAGTCAGTCAAAAACGAAATATTTTACATCTCAACCGTGTCATTCATCTCATAACAAATCTTAATCTGTTGAAATCATTTAAACAATGCAGACAAGTCTTGTGGTGCGGGTGTGTTCATACGTACTATTTATTCAGCATTGATAGACAGAAGGCAACTCTGGTTCAATCGGATGCGTTTCCAAAAAATATGAACACACCACACCTCAAATCATTCAGATACAGAAAAATCAAAGAATTTAATTGCTTATATGATTTGAAGAAACACACCTCATCAAAGAAAGCCTGCGTCTTGCGCAAGATGTGTTTGAGTTCGGTGAGTTCAAGAAAGTTCTTCTTCAGCATCTCCTCGTTCGTGTTCACCTCGCGCAGTTCGTTCTCCAGACGCTCGAAAGTAGCCTGTAAGTTATATCAGATGAAACACATCTTAAGTAGATTAGTGAATTTCAGTTATACAACATACAAACAATACAATACAACTGGTAACATCGCAGTCACATGTGTTTCAATTTCAAAAAGTAAATCTGTTAAATCCACATCTGACAAAAAACACACCTCCAAATCGATCATTTCCCTCGGCTGTGGCGCATCGGGATTCTCGCCTGTGTCCAGCATCGGAATCGCGTCCTTCTTGATCTCCTTCTCTAGGAAACGCAGTTTACGCTCCATTTCATCGCAACGACGCACTTCGTTGACGAACTTGCGCTGGAACGCGCTCGTCTCCGGGTTGAGCTGGAAAATAGCATTGAGAATAAGTGAAGTACGACAGATCACAAGACTTGAAGCTTCAGCGTTAGAGTGAGTGATTCAGTGAGGAGTGAGTGAGGGTGTCTGTGTGACAGTGTGATGTGAGTGAATGATGATGGTGTAATTGAGTGATTGAGTGTTTGAGTAAGGGAAGTGAGGGAGTGAATGAGGGTGTGAGAGACTGATTGAATGCGTGAGTGAGTGAAGAGTGAATCAGTCTGTTAAGTGACTGAATAATTGAATACGTGATTAAGTTGAGTGAGTTAGTAATGTAGTGAGTGAGTCAATCGGCGAGGAGTGAGTGAATGGGTGAGTGAATGAATGGGTGAGTCAGTGAATTGGTAAGTGAGTGACTAAGTGAGGGATTGAGTGAAGTGTTGAGTGAGTGAGTGGGTTATTAAGTGTGTGAGTGTTTTTGAGCGAGCGAGTGACTAACTGAGCGAGTACTGAGTAAGGGAAGAAAAATTCAAGTGAGCTAGTGAATAAATTAATGCGTGAATGATCGATTGAGTGATGGTGTGTGAGCGAGGGAGTGGGTTGATGAATGGGTGAGTGAGTATGTGAATGAGTGAGTGAGTGAGTGAATGAGTAAGTGAATGAGTGGTGATTGAGTACTTTTTTTACAAGCAAATGTAAATTGCATCGATTGAGTCGATCCATAAAACTAATCCGGGCTTCGACACTTACACATACGAACAAAAGTTGCTAAAATAATAACTGGCAATTATAAACTAACATCTCTGAACTGCACCAGCGCGAGTTCTCCCAACTCCGCCACGCACGCGTAGGCCGCTTCCGTCTGAAGAAACAGCTGGCACAGGCACATTTCTTCACTCCGGAAGAGATCGGTCGGAGCCGGGGTGGCTGCCGCCATCTTCAGGTCTTCTTTTACCCGCCGATTTCACCGAAAGTCAACTCTAATCCGATCCGATCTTATTTCGTTCTTCCGAGTTTCAAAACAAAACGTTTGCTGGTGTTTCTTTTAATTTTACGGAGCTTCAGTTGGCCACCTTGAATAGAGAACATAACAACATGATTATTAAGATCTTGACAATGTTTTAGTGAATAAATAACATAGACTTCACGTGGCAGACTCAAGAACCCAATTGCAAAAGTTACTGAACTTGGGCTTATCACAAAATCAATACGAATTTATCACAAAGCAGGTTTGTGTAATTTTATTCTCTGGTTGAACTGCAGAAACGCTGTTATAACTGACGTGTCAGTTGTGCAAAACCAAATATTCATAGATAAAACTAAATTTATTCAAAGTTCAATCTATTTGTTTATATATTTCTGTTATTAACAGAAAAAAACAGCATAAATTTGTGATCAGCCTAAAGTTTGGCATTTCTGGCATAGTGTTTCCAAGTAGTACTGTATCGTGCGTGCATGTGCACTGCACTGCGTGCAATGCATGCGTGTGCATAACGCATCGACATGTGATTTTCAATATTGGTTTCAATCGGAAATTGAAGAAAACTTTCTGGTCTCAATCAAGATGATGTTGAGGTAGATTGTAGTCAGAAAAACCATTTTAAGGTTTGCTACCGGGTATTTTAACAGTTTTTCACAATGTAAGTTTCCCCATATAAAGCCCGTATGTTGTTTCTGCATGCAAAAATCTTGCCCAAAACATCTGATAATGAAACATCACTAGCCTCAACTTAACTTGGTTGACACCACCATAGTTTAACACAGCATAGCATGGGGTGATGATGATTGATGTCCGTGTTAACACTGATTGTCTGATGTTTCATTATAAGATATTTTAGACAATATCTTTGTTTGCAGAAACAACATACGAGCTTTAAAATATATTGCAAAGAGATGTGCGGTTAAGAGTGAGTGAGTTAATAAGTGAGTGAGTGAGTGAGTGAGTGATTGAGTAAGTGAGTGAGTGAGTGAGTGAGTGAGTGAGTGAGTGAGTGAGTGAGTGAGTGAGTGAGTGAGTGAGTGAGTGAGTGAGTGAGTGAGTGAGTGAGTTAGTGAGTGAGTGAGTGAGTGAGTGATGTAGGCCTTCATGAAACAACTGCCGTATAACCCTTACAGTATCAATTTTATCACACTCGGGGAAAAAGATATTTATAAAAAATACATGCCCCCCCCCCCATTTTTCAGGTTACGGTAGTCCCAAAAGTATCCGACTTATATTATACATACATATGTACATAGATGGTGCCCTCAAGTAATTTTAATCAGTGTTTTTTTAATGCAACCCCGAAATGAAATAAATTTTGCGCCTTAATACACAGTTGCATGAACTTTTTACTATTTAGTCAAACTAGTTTTTTCATATGCTCTACATAAATGATAGGTGCAAAGGCGACAAGTGACTGATAAAGTTGACAAATGAATTTATGACATACTACTGATACTGATTACTGATACAGCAGACTCGTACTGTAATTAATACATAGCTGGAAACTGCGCTCAAACTATCTGGTAAAATAATACAACTTGTGATGTTTGTATTACACCACGCATGGTATTATAACAGTAAACATTACATAAAATTGATGTAGAGGTATTTATTCATCCGACGGTTTGTTCATGATGAATAAGGTTGTCTAATCTAACGACTAAATTATTCATATGGGTGTCCCACTTATGAAAGTCTCGATTTGTTTTCACTCTCATTTTCGCTGTGTTCCAAAGTTTTAGTGGCATTAAAATACCGTATATAGTTGAAACACAAACCTGCCGCAAACGAAATTTTTCCGTCAGCTATGTAAATTTATAAACACTATTTTTTATACCCTCTATTTCTTGCTGACGATTTTCATAGGTCTGTCAATTGTGAGTGAGAAGCTTGACATGCACTATTAATTTGAGTAAACTTCTGAATACATCGGACAGCCGCAACATTATAATGCAACGGAAGCTGGCCGCAACTGACCAGGTTTGTTCGATCACCAAGTTCTCAAGATTCATTTTACTCACACCTTAGCTTATAAACTTTATCATTCTATCACTCACGTGTATTTCCATTCTTCCATTCATTCAATTCCGTTTGTTCCACTTCTTCACTCACTCGTTAACCAACGAACATAAATGTACATACAGTACATACATACATATTAGGTCATTCAAAAAGTTCGTGACCCAATATGCGTTGATTGATCCCAGACAATCGGCACTGTATGAGCGTATACTACAGGTCAATGGTACTTCACACACCCATTTTCAACTGGATAGTGTTATTATGCTTTGTTATATGGGGCCGTTAACCTCATACAGTCAAAACTTGTGAAATTTGACGTTTCTCACCTTGAATGGGAAGTGACCTATAACTTTTTTGAAACCCAACGTAAGCAGGCGAATTTTTGCACAAAGTTAGACTATAGAGCGGTAAATTAAAGTCCGTACTCAGTTGTTCTGGTATGGGTTTTCTGCAACGCCACGACCCTTCAATTCGGAATCATCCTGATTTTTTCGTTTGATCATTAAAATTTAAAAAATTTCTGCATTCAATCGAAAATATCAAACAATCAATTAAATTAGATTTTTTAAACCTTATTAGCCATAACAATATCCCCACTTCAATTTTCAAAACTGATCTAGGGAAGAATAAAATAAAACTCTGCTTTACCCTGATTTTCGCGATTTTCGCAATTTTCAAATTTAAGCCGTTTAAATGCACATAGAACGTGTAATGCGCAAGTCGCCTACCGTTTCGAATGCTCCAACTTTGGGACATTCAACGTTACATTGCATAACGCCATTGCAGTGAAGTAAAACATCGAAAAAAATGTTACATCAGCCTAACCACGAGTTTTTCACATACCTTCGGGGTACCTCCTACATTTATGAAAAACTCAAAGTGGAGAAACGTCATAAACATAAGAATGGAGGTTTTTCATATTATTAAAAGGTTGTTTCGGTCTACCAAGTTTCTGGCTTATACGACTGCTAAACGTATTTCAGGTCACGAACTTTTTGAATGACCTAATAGATTAGCATTAACCTACTTATAAAGTTCTCCAATTCACGGTCATCTAATCCCGCCGTTAATGTTTGTGAGTTTGGAAATCGTTACGTTGAACAATGTTATAACTTTGTTTTCACACAAGCACATGCATTAAACGACACTCTCTCACTCTCTCACACGACAACATTTATACCATATAAAAGTTTATAAAAACATGAATCAGCATATTCATATTATTTATTCAAGCAACGCTTCGAATTTGAATAAACACGAAAATCATATGAACCACACATAATCGTAAATATATACACAAGAGTTAGCTTTACACGTTTCATCTGACTCGATCGAAACATCAGCTAATATTTACCAGAGTCTGCCACCATGTACATACAAGCGAATGCATTGCAGACGTCAGACCTTACTGACTCGTCAATGGTAAAGACCAAGCCCAAACTGGTACCGGGAGCTGCCAGCTATCGACCCAAGATACTGTTTGGCATATTCCTGTGTGTCGGGCTGGTCTATTTATACGCTCGATTCGGCGTTCTGGGCGATACTCCGTCCAGGGAGGTGCAAGATCTGAGGTTGGTAGATTGCTTATTTTTATTTATTTTATTTCAATAATTATTTAGAAGTTTTATCTGTTATATCAATGATTAACTTGTTTAGCCAACTTCGGGTATTTTATTATAGTGTTCACGTTCAAATCAGTTTCTAGCTGATTGAATTCGAGTGAGCGAAAATTTCAGTAATAATACTTTGTAACTATGAACGTTTTATTAACTGAAGTTCGGAGACCATCGTTAGTTTGCACAACCATAAAAGATTGTGTTTGACAAGTTCGAAGCCCCGAGAACAATGAGAAATAATATGCGGATAGATTTTTTTACTTGTTCCGCAATTTCGGGTATTTGTTGCTTATTCTACCTTCATTAGATGTCCATTCGACGATCCGAATGATGAAACGTGTGAAAACCACAGTGCCGAGAAGAATACAGGGTAAAATAAAGCTTGCTTAGGGGTGAGAAGAGTATGTAGAGCTTATCCGCACTGTTGGTTAATGAACAGGAAAATATGGGTCTGTCGGCTGTGAAACATTACGGCACGAGTATAGGTGACCTAAAAATGTTAAACCATTGTCATGTGTTATGTTTCTCGCTGCAAATCTACCGAGTGTGCGGAAATTCTCCGTTTATTCGGTTAAATACTCATTTTCTTTGACGTTTTTTTTGTTAAATCTTTCCGTCACATAGTTAAGTTCTCAAGTTACGCTCTCAAAGTTATGTTTATCATTCAAATGCATGTTTTAATGAAATAATCATTCACTCCAATGACCGGATGAGCCAGTTCGATAAAATCTAATGGGATGGTTTCTAATTTATTTAAATTGCCCCATCGAAGAGACAGGCGTGTACAGTATTTGGTCTTGTGGGAAAGGTTTTTAACTTCAATGTTTCAAAAAAAATCTTAACCCGATAAATTTACTGTATATTATTAATATTATAATCTAATACGGGTGTAGGAACTCATTCACACTCCCTGCTAGCATTTTGGTAGTTGGAAATACAAATTATTGACAATTGATCAGCATATAGTTTGTGCACTTTATATCGCTTCGCTTCGCAAGCGACATTTCACTGTAAAATGTTTCTTCGTACCGGAATTTTTGAACTACATACAGTACGTTTGTGCATGTTTTGTTAAAGAAAATAATAAAAAGGCGTTCCGTCAGATCATAGTATCCAACATTGTTTTGCACCACAAACTGTTTGTTTGAAGGTTTAAAATAAAACACAAAAACGTAATTTCGCGCAGAGTTATGTTACAAGTGATCCTGAGAGCCGATGTATGCTGCACATACTATAAAAACCTTCATTGCGTTCACAGATATTCGTGTTCGGCGAATAATCATAGCCTTCAAGAAAATCTAGAAAGTCGTATAAAGTAGAAAAAAGTGTACACTCAACTCTAATCAATTGTTAATGATACAAACGGGAAATGGCGACTGCTTTTGGTTTAATGAGTAATCATAATCAACCATCAAAGATAAACATATTGACTGATAATGAAACATCGGACAGTTAATGTTCAGTTCAATTAAACTACGGTGGCAACTGAATTGAATTGAGGCTATAATAGTAATATTTCATTGTCAGTCATTTTGGGAAAAGTTTTTGTTTGAAGAAGCAACTTCTCTACATTGCAGATCAAAGAAAAGGGATTCGGCCGAAGCTGGCAGTATGGGACTGCGATCCATCGATTTCGAGGTATTCGGTCGAGTACAGGGTGTGTTCTTCAGAAAGTTCACCCAAAAAGAGGCCGTCAAGCTGAAACTCGTCGGCTGGTGCATGAATACGAGAAGTGGCACTGTTACTGGTTGGTCAGATAAGTATGTACATACTACAGTATGACTTGGGAGATGATACAGTACATTTCTGGTTTAAGAGTCAAATTTCCATTTTATAGATGTTTTATATCAACCTTTGATAGTTCAACAAATAACTAACCGATCATTGCAATTTTCAGCACGAAGTCATTTTTTTTACAAAAAACTTATAATGAAAACCCTGATAAACAACTGGTGAGCCACGTATCCATAATTTTATGTATTTATAATGTTTTTATGCCATACGGATATGATAAATATAAAGTATAATAAAATGTATAGAATAATATATTTTAATAATTATAAATTCAGCTAATAATCATGTACCACGACAGGTCAAGCGCAAGGTGCCATCGATGCCATCAATGCCATGAAGTACTGGCTGCAGAACACCGGCAGTCCATCATCTCGTATCGAAAAGGCCGTATTCACCAATGAAAGAGACATCACCGAACCTCAATTCAACACATTTTCCGTACGACAATGATTATGTTCAACCACTAGCGGACGAGGGAAGAACGAAAGAGTGGAAGTCATCCTTTTTTGGCAGTTTCAAAAATGACAATTTGTTCTTGTTCAATTAAGGTATGGATAATTTGGCCTCAAAACTGCCCTTCCACCCTCCCCTCTTTAAAAAAATTCACTTCCTTTTGGAAGATCGTCCGCCAGTGCTTTCAAATGCTCAAAAGATGATAAAATTGAGATTATTACATATTTTTACACACCAACTACATATAAAACACTGGCTGAATCATGTACGTTGACTTGATGAGCCGGTTTTATAGCTTCCTTGATCGTAACGGACACTTTAATATTCTTGAATCCAATGAGAGACGTGAAACCCAAACGGAAAACTTCGGCTATGCGATTCGAAACGTTGCGAAGCAAGCTGAAATTTTGGCTAAACGTTTATCCTGGAAATTAGTCTGAAGGTGAAGTTTCACGAAAAATATTCATCTGTTGCGTTTACAATCAAGCATAGTATTGGTAAAAAAAATTCAGGCTTCCATCATCCTGGTACGATGTTCTGACTTCTGATTGTGCTTGAACTTCATCTAATGTCTCTGTACAGTTAACTACTCGGTTTTAAGGGTATTTATCATCGTCATCAGCATAAATTATATTTTTGTTTGCCATTCTTAAAAATACCATATGTTAAAGGTATGCTTGTTATAAGAAATAAATATACGCAGTTTGGTGGAGGAGCAATTTTATAGCCACAAAATAACCAACCAACAACGAGGATTTCTTTTTTTCTTTCATTTATACAGATTCATTTCTTCTTGAGTTCTGCGGGAAAAAGTTATTCATCACGAACGACTTGTTTATTATTATTATTATTAATATTCTAGGTGATCGGTCACTCATCTAAACGCCATAATATTCTCGACTACTCTAATCTTATTTTCATTGTATTCACGTATTTTTTCTAGCGAAACCGATATGAAGATCGTTTAGATTAGTGACCACCGGTAAATGACATAACTGGGCACCATTACGCAGACACCAAGACTAAAATGTATTACACTTTCGAAACAACAATGTGCAGAACACTGAACTTATATAATTCAGTACAGTAATCCATACAATTACAGACATTACTGGTGCACAGTCAGTCACAATCAGATTCGATTCGGAGAAAAAAAATAAAACGACGTAATATGGAGAAAATGATCACCGCGTTTTGTTGTGTTGTGTGTGTGGGTGTGTCAGATTTGAAAGAAAATAACGAAAAAATGTAACAGATAATAAAAAATACGCCATCGAGAAACGAATAAAAAAATCAAAGTCAAAAATAATTAAAAGCGCTACTCCAGTACGTATTTACTGTTGGTGTCTTTGAAGATGTGAGAACAACACGGACCCAAATTGGGAACGATTGCGGTGTGTTTAATTAAAGGGTGCAATAAGTTAACCACGGTTATGACCGACTTGGCGTCCCTGATCAGGGTGACCAATCGGCGGCAAGACTTTCAATTTGATCGAGTATCGACTTGCCAGGTGTTTGATTCTTTTCGTAAATTCTATATATTATTTATATTCTACTCTTTACGGTGAGTGAGCAAATACGAGAAGTCCAGAATACCAGACAACCCATTCTGATCTCAGTGCAATAAATTCAAACCTAACTCAGCAACCTGGCAATCGACACACTGGGTACTCAATGCATAGGAACCATAATACACTTTAAGAAATAACACAAAATAAATAAAGTTATAACCCAGTAAATAAAAAATGTCTACGCATAGAGCACCCAATTAACCACAAAAAATTACCACAACACCTTAACGTGTCGCAAGTAGAAAATATATTATCATTTTAATTTACTGTACGGGGTCTGCCGTTCTATTAAACTTTTAAAAAAATAAGTAAATCCTACGCATGATTTGACTGGAAGGAACACTTTGAATAAACAAAACGACAAACCCGCCAACTTATAAACACAGAATTATTGACTATATAACGGCTGCTTTATATAATTTGGGTCACGACGGGAGAAGTGGACACTCGTTTAGACGCTCTCCATTAGAAAATCCGTTTCGTATGCCATAATATTTAGTTAATCATTTTCATCGTTTTAATGTAAACCGGTGCTCAGAAGACTGTCGCTTTTACCACTCAACTTGAGCTGTTGGGCGGGCCTGAAAATAAATCAAATTGGTTAACAATGAAATGAATGACATTATGTTGTGATAATTGTTGTTATAGACAGACAGACAGATAATGCAGTTTATATTTATAAACTTATACATTTCAGCCTGACTTTTGAAACGCGATTGGTATGCATTCCCAAAGTCTTGAGAGTGGTAACCGGTTTGAAGTGAAAAAAATGTTGCGCGTTTGAACAATCACTGAGTAGTTGTAGAAAAAAGCTATGGACGTGACCGCGATTTGCGAATTAGAATGAGTAAGCTTTGGCCTACAAAATTATGCGTCACTCAAGTTTCATTTGGCTGCTCTCTAATGTTAAGTCTAATTAAGAAAATAACCGAACTCCAAACTCCGATTCACTGTGTTTTAAAAACGTGATTGATGACTTTTCAAACAGATATCACAGTAACTGCTCAAACGCGAAATTTGTTTGGTCACATCGTAAGTTAGTAGCACAGCAGTTACTCCAATCACCGGCAAAGTTTTGAATAAACTTGACATTATATACCGAATAACAAGAATCTTTTATCATGCATTCACCACAAGTCCAATCATACAATCATGGATTTCAAGAGTTTAATTGATGGTATTCCCGCCTGTGTAAACGAAACTTGCGTACTCCAACCGGTGATTATTTGCTGCTGCAGATGCGGAATGTACTGCTGAACGGGCACGTTGGGACCGCGCACCATCGACGACTGCATCATGTTCGACGCCAGGTTCACTGCAAAACATTTAACACTCAAATTTCACTCATATTATTGAGATCGCTTTTCCTATCCCATCTCTATAAAAGAAAAAGTTTGGAATCTGATTCCATGATATGCCTATGGCAAGCAACATTCGTGATTGGAACCCGGCGAAGTCTTGATCCGAGTGAAACAACCCAACAACAAAAAAAAGAAAAATAAATGAGTATATAATGTTACTAACTATTGTGTTGATTCTGTGCGTATGGCTGCGGCAGCTGGTTGTGCTGCACCTGCGACGGGTCGGGCGCCACCAGCACCTGATGCTGCGTCACGTTTACGGGCATTTGTTGCATGCCCGTATAACCTGCAATCGTGAATAATTATATCTTCATATTTGTATAAATATCATGAGTGACAATTATAAACTACTACTACCTGCAATTCACTGATTTTGTTGTTATTTAGTCTGTTTATTCCATATAAAAGACACCTATTGGCACTAAATTACCAGATAAAAAGAACAAATCAGATATGTAAGAGTGAGGATAAACTGAAAAATGATTGGAACCTTGTGACATATGAAACCAACCGGGCTGCACGAACATGACCTGACCGTTGGGCGGCGCTGCCATCATCACCATCTGCGGCTGGTGCTGAAACTACAACACAAATACACCATTTGGCATTTATCATACTCGTTTAATAACGGATACCATATCAGAATGGTGTTTTCGTAGTGGCCAAAGAGGTTGAATAAACTGACGGGCAATGGTGGAAACCCCGAAAAACTGCGTTACTCCGGAACGCATCAGGTTTCGAACCATTACCCCGAGTTTTCGTGGCTGGCGTCCTCAAAGTTGGCGACCACCGTGTTGTTATATACGCACTGGACTAAATTTGAAGATTCTATGATTCATACAACTTTGTAAACCAACGCCATATATCTGTTGCTGTGACGTGTTCATCATGGCGTATTGAGCCGGTGACGCGGGCGTGTAGGCGGCCGGTGACGGCGCCGGATGCCCCTGCTGCTGCTGCGGCTGGCTGCCGTTCGGACCCGGAGTAGGTGCCTGACTCGCGTTCGCCGATCCGTTGCCCTGTGAAGACAACTGCATCTGACTGTTGTTGTTCGATGACTGCAAAAACAACAATACTATGTTATATATGGCACATTTCAATAATAGACAAAAAAAACGTTGAAAAACAAAAAACTGCCCAAAAATAGTAATTAAAAGTCCTGAAATACCCAGCCAAAAGCATTGTAACAGGCGTCATTGACTGAGAACTGTTAACGGATAGTTTGAATCAAATGCAAACCATTACGATTTGATACAAATAACTCACTTTCGGCAACATGAAAAGATTGCAAATTATGCCGCTATTTGGCGTGTTCGGTTAACCTGTTGTTGCAGTACGGTGGTCATGTGCTGCTGCTGTTGTTGTTGTTGCTGCTGCTGCTGGTGTTGTGATGAAGCAATCGACATGTGCATGTTGGGTGGCATCATGAAACTGACGGGCTGGGCCGACGACATGCTCACTGACGGGTAAACGAACGATGCACTCACGGGCAGCGGGGTGCTGGTCGTGCTCCCGGCTGGTGTCTGGTAGGGTGTGCCCTGACGCTGCTGGACATTATAGCGTTATTTAATTATTTTTATAAGGTTTAGTTCCCATATTCTAAAAAATTTATGTGTATTACTCACTGTACTGTAGTGTAGCTGTAGGGTTTACTCCTAAAAATATTTGATTATCTGCCCGAACTGATAATACTGTCATTATTATCGAATTTGTGAGACTGACCTACTAACAATTCTTGTAAGATAAAAAATGATTTTTTTGCATTCGGATTCACAAGTTAGATTCAGGTCTCAGTTTATCGCTTGGAGCAGCTTGAGTCAGGGGTCACATGTGCAAATAAACCTGTTGTAGATGGTATTCTCCACTGTTTATTACGGCCATGTTGGGCGAGTGCACGTACTGGGGTGGCATTACCGGAGCGCCCATCAGTCCCGACGGTGTACCTGCCATGCTCATGGCAACCTAAAAACAATTACACTGCCAACTTGATAAGGATGAACGCCATGATTCAATTCATTAGTTCGAATCATCCCAATGAGTAATGACATGTACACCAAAATGAATCAAAAATGTAAAAAAAAATTTCATACCCCTTTTAGACACTCGCCGACGAAGGTGAGATAGTTTCTACAACAGGGATTGACGGCTTTGCGACTCCATCTGCTTGTTAGGCATCATTGTGCAAACTTTTAGAATAAAAAATCCATTACCCATTTTTTTCGGTACCATGCGACCATAAAATCCCAACCTGTTGTTGCTGCTGTTGCGGTGTGTTCTGATTGTTACGTTGTTGTTGTTGCTGTTGTTGTTGTTGTTGCTGCGGTCGCTGCTGTCGTTGCGGCTGGTTCATGAGCGGAGTCATGGGCGGCGGGGGCACGGTGGGTGCCGAGGCGTACGGCTGAGTCTGTACGGTTGGTGCCTGTTGATGGGCACTGCTGTACGTTACTATACCCGCTGCAAAAATTAACAAAAAGTAGTTAAGTTAAATAACTGACTGCCACTACTATCAAAATGAAGTATGCTTATTCGATTCAAAGTACTCCAACATTGAAAAATTGAGCACTCTCACAGACAAAGTAAGACGAAATGACGTATAATAGTCATATCGAATTAATTGAATTGTAGTTTCCGAAAACCAAAAAAATTTCTTAGTTTTTACTGTAGAAAGTTTTTCAGTTCAGATAAATTTTATGCAGCGATTTGGTACTTTCCGAAAACCAAAAAAAATTCCTAGTTTTTACTGTAGAAAGTTTTTCACCTCAGATAAATTTATGCGGCGATTTGAAAGCTAAAAACAGCATTATATTAAGGATAAGACTAACTTGGCGTATTGACCACATGCATTGTGTTGGTCATCGAAACCGGTGGTGGCATCGACGCTGCAAACATATTATATTTCAATTCAAATAATTACATAACCACTTCGCCACTAGAATAATTACTGATGTAACAGGGTACACTGATACAATTCAAAATGGCGTGTTCGTAGTGGTCAGGAAGGTTGAATAAACTAACGGGCGATGGCAAAAACCCAGCCGGTACAACGCCTCAGGATCTGATCTGCGTCTCAAGTCAAGTTTCGAACCTAGGACCACCAGCTTCCGAGGCTGGGCCCTACGCACTAGACTAGACCCACGACAAAGACTAGATGATCCAACCTTGATAAATAGGTGTAGTAGGCATGTAATGCGGTGGTTGTGCCATATTATACGCGTTGTACTGTTGTGCCGGACTCGGCGCCGACGTCGGGTATGCCATTGCCTGGTTGGCGCCGGCTGGCATCTGCATTATGGCCGGTTGGTTCATCACACCCTGAATAGACCACTTTTCATAAAGTTATAGTCAGCAGAATAAAAAAAACAGCTTGTTAATCACTTAGCATGGCAAGATTATTATCTTGGATTTGAAAGCCAGTTAATAATTATTTGTCATAATTGGTATTTCGGGTGCACCAGGTCTGTATAAGTACGTGTGCTATTTCTCAGTCCTTTCGAACTTGGACCTCTTCATGAAGCACAAACTGAGATCAGGCATCACGATACCTACGTAGTTTCTAAACCAATAAGTGAAGTTAAGTCGCAACATTGGAACATAAAAATAATATTGGTCTAACGGATAGAGCAGGTGTAGGCAGATTGGCGGGTGTACCGGGTGTGGCCGGCTGCACCGAACTGCCGCGTGGAGTGAACTCTTGCGCATTCGGGTTGAATTTGAAGCCGTCACTATAACAAAACATACAAATTAAACCATTATTTTTTCAGAGGTTGCTCAGTTTTTTCCTTATTAACCGGATTTGGGTGAACTCATGCTTGGGATTGAAAAGGAATGAATGCCGCACACGTGCGCAAAAATGAACAAACGTTTTATTCAAATATGAATAAATTTAAAATTAAATGAAAATTAAAATTTTAGAAAAATTAAATAATCGAACAATGAACGAATAAATAACAATAAAATAATTAACCCCTTTTTATTAGCCTCAGGCGTTGACTCGGCCTGATTGGCTGCAGGTACGGCCTGTACGACGACACCGCCACCATTGTTATTATTGGATGCACTCGTGGTCGGTGGTGAACTGGCAGATGCCGATGACACCACAGACGCTGATCGCACCAGGGCCGGAGGTTGTTGTTGTTGTTGTGGAGGTGGTACGTTGGTCATGGGCAGATGCGCTACAAAATTTACAGCTATGGAGTTTGAACTTACGATTACGAACAATCAAAAATCTTTTAAACTGGAATCGATGTTCTTGTTGTACTCAACTTATTAAAATAATTCACCACACATGAACTCAAACATTCAAAACGGAAACAACTGAAAGCGAATAATCATTTGATACGTGCGGCAGCAGGCCTTCATTAATCCCAACCAACTCAAAGACCACAAACACTTCAAAGAGTTTAGAAACCTTGAGGCTAGAGAACAGCACCTATGCAGAACTGAACAGAATGTACAGAACAGAAGGTCGTGCTCTTGATAAACCACTATCAAGAAATTGTGTTATTTCAAGGCTGCAATATAAACAAACGGTTTGATGGAACTGACCGGGTTTGCCGTCATTACCGGGTGGCGGTGTCTTCTGTTTGAGGTTGGGCTGCTGGTGCTGCTGTTGGGTGGGCGGTGGATGCGACGTGACGTTGATTGGCTGCTGCATCATCGCACCTGCCGCCATCGTCATTTGCACTAAACCCACATTATAACATAACATAATTAAATAAATCAATAAATGAAGTGCAACATTTCAGTTCATACATTTTTGTTATCTTGCAAATTTATTGAGATAACACAAGTATTCAAACAAGGTCCAAATTATTCCGTGTCTTCTAAATTAGTACTCGTTGCCAATGTTTCACGGCATAACATAGAACTGATTATTGTGTTGACAAAATGAACATCATAAACATGAACTCATATTTGAACCAAACGCTTATTCCAAAACGAGTCAGTGCATAAGAAACACAAGTGAAACCCAATCAAATAATTATTATCAACAAAAAATCGGTTCAAAAGTATGTAAATAAGCTTTAATTACCTTGGTTCATAGTCTGCGGTGGCATGGGCTGTGCGTTATGCGGTGGTGGGGGCTGTGAGACGATAGTTGACATGGGTGGTACGGTTGTAGGCTGCTGCTGTTGTTGTTGCTGCTGATGTTGTTGTTGTTGAGTGCCCACTTGTTGTTGTTGTTGCTGATGATGTTGTTGTTGATGTTGCTTGTTGGACGCAGGTTGTTTAGAAGCTACAAAAAGGCATAAACATTCGCTTATTTATCACAGCAATCTTACTGTTAGAAATTTACAAATAGTCACCATGATAAACTTATATGATATATTTCAATTTAGTTGTATATCTGTTCGAGCCCTGTTTCTCTAAGTATAACTTAATTCAATCAAGCTATAAGTAACTTATAGTGTTAAATAATAAATAAGTATTTGAGTAATATATAATTAATAAGTATACGTTATCAAGTTATGCAGATGAATTGATTTAGTGTGACTAACGTGGTGGTGTGCTGGTGTGTTTTGGTGTAATTTGGAGCGGTTTATCCCAGGCATTGGCGTGGGGCGCCGGTGGTTGCTGTGGTGGTTGACCCGTCGATTGTGCATTACTGCAACAACAACAATTAACACGTTTCCATTGAACAACAACAATTATTTGTCCAGGCTCATTATTTCATCCCACAACAAAAAAGTTGACAATCAAATAGAAAAAAATCTTGAATTGTGACCAACTGTTGCTGTTGTTGTTGCTGCGGTGGCGGCTGTTGTTGTTGTTGGGGTAATGAGGATGAAGAGGCAGATTGTTTGAGCGATTCAGCCTGCTACAAATAAAATAAATAAAAAATAGAAAGTTACTCGTTCATACAAAAAAATCTAATGTTATCGTTTCATTCAACAGTAAAAAAGTATAGACGATCATTTTTTTCCTCCTTTTGTGCAAGGACAGGTACATTTTTAACGGTTCACCAATCACCGCCAAATTTTCAGCTTTAGTAATTAATCACGAACTTTTGCCGTTTATTACTAAACACGACGAACCTTCTTTTGTGCAAGGACAGGTACATTTTTAACGGTTCACCAATCACCGCCAAATTTTCAGCTTTAGTAATTAATCTCGAACTTTTGCCGTTTATTACTAAACACGACGAATATAGAGCGAAACGGTGCAAATTGACCGGGTTGGCACAAAATGAGCCAAGAATTGAATATTCGACATCGACTAAATAAATATTTTTAACCAGGAGGCAATGGTTATAATCTAGAGCATAAAAAACTAAAATTCGTACGGAATGGTACCTCAACAAATCAAGTAAATGATCAACCTGCTGCTGTTGTATATCGTGCACGTTGGGTGCGTTGTTGCTGTTCGTCGCCACCGTGCTCGTATCTACGTGGAAGTTTTTGTTCCACGTTTTTAGCTTGGTCACGGTGGCATCACGATGGGTCATCTGCAACAAACAGAAAAAACGCTGAAACAAACAAAATTTATAAATCATTGAAGTCATTTATAAGTCATGATATTGAAACTTTGCAAAAGACAAATCTCTGATACCGTATAACTATTAATAAGGTTATGGTTTCACTGATTTTTTTTCATTACTGGAGCCAACATGGCCCACAAATACCATATCAGAATTGTGTTTTCGTAGTGGCCAGAATGGCTGAATAAACCGGCAGACTATGAGAGGAATCATAGAGCAACGCGTCAGGTTCTGTGTATCAAGTCAGACAACCTTATTAATAGCGGACGCATTTTGTGGCGGTGGCTGGTGTGCCCGCTGTTGTTGACTGGTGCCAGGTTGTTGGTGTTGGCTGCTCTGGTTGGAAGGCGGTCGATTCGGTTGTTGTTGTTGTTGTTGATGAAGCTGTTGTTGTTGTGGATGGGGTGGCGGTGGCATCTATAACCAATAATACATGATCATGAAAAAAGTTCCAGATGAACATTTCTGTTCAGATTATGAAAAGAACAGAGAAATAAAATATACCGATCAGAGCGTCACGTAAGAAGCATAGAACTGAAAACATGTTTATCGATAACATGCTGCTGTTCTATACAGCTGGTAAGGTAAGGTATGGGTCGGTTTCGAAACTAGTCATCCTATGGTTGAAAGAACAAAACCTGAAAGATTTCTGGGACGTGTTTTTTTATTCAAAGGCATTTCAAATCCTGACTAATTTATTTGTATGAAACTTGATGCCAAAGTGCCCAGAAATCGCTATTCTCTGATAATGAAAAAACGCACATAAATCTTGCTGTATAACAAAGGAATATAAAATGTTCTAGCTAACCTTAGAATTATAAAAAATCTAATCAAATGTAAGCCAACCTGATGTTGTTGCGGCGATGCGGTGATGCCGGGAGGTGGTTGTTGTTTGTTCTGTGGCGCACCGGGACTGTGTCCGCTCGTATTCGGCTGACTGCTCGATGGCTGACCACTCATCGATCGGGACATCATTACCGATGAACCACTGTTGTCAAATGAACCACCGCCTGCAAGCAAATGTTCTTTCAGTCAAACAATTTAATTTTAACCTCCCAGGCACAGTACATATATGTTATGTATGACTAAAAACTAAATCAGTCTGCAAAAACTGAACGAAAGTGAGCAGGGGTTGTTATGTAAAGTATTTATAAAAAAATTGGACTAAAAATTTAAATTAACCGTGTTTGTTATGGACGGATGCGTTTTGCTGTTTGGGATATCCCTGCTCACGTCTACTGATCACATCGAGCTGTTGCTGCTGGTCGCGACCCAGCATCTGACGTTTCGTCTGGTTCTGCCCCACTTGCTGTTGGCGTTGCGACATCCATTCTAAATAATTAAATGAATATATATTTAGTGATATATTCCACGCAGTGTATACTTATTGTGAGGGCACAACACAAATGGAATGGGATAAGTGAATCATCAAACATGAGCATCTCCAGTCCAGTTAAGTACTCTAGCACATGGGGATGAAGTTACCCGGATGAAAAGCTCTCAGAAGAAAACATTCTATGATAATAGAATCTTTCACACTTCTTTTTTCCAGAACATGAAACCATTCAGACTCAGACTATGATCATCATTTACTCTACGATAAACTATCTAAACAGTAAGAAGCAAACAGTGAATTTTAGGTTGTAACCGGCAAAGTGACCAACTCTCAATATTTTGTTGCTGACCCCCACCACCAGCAGCATTGTTATTATTATTGAATCGTTGATCGTTGTTTGGCTGTATACGTTGTCCAGCGGCATATGCCTGTTGATTGCGTGCATTGTTGGCCATGTTGCCACCCGCCACCATTCCACCGCCACGCCCACCCGCCCGATGGTACTGCCCGCCCGCCGCCAGGTTACGACCTACATCCAACACTAATTCATATATAGTCCGAAATAAATTACACATTATATATTGCGATCAGGAAGTAAATCCAAATCTAATAAAACGAGTCATCCTAACCTCCGGTCGAATTCGCTCCACCGCGGCCCATTCCACGCATGTTTTGATAACTGAAATTATCAAAAGTTTATTTCGCTTTCACTAAAAATACGTTTGACGAAGCCGTTTAAGTATTTTTTAAATACATTGAAGAAACTGGCAAAAACTTTCGGGAATTCCCCCTCTTTGACGAAATTCCCTTTATTTGGAATGGAGGATCAGTTTGTCGGGTAGTGCGACCAACCCCTTCGATCGCTGCACGACCGGCTGGAAGTCGGCATCGGACTGATCGACTTCCGACGCCGTCCGACCGTCGAGCGTCATTTCGACGTCCTCGATTTCGAGATGAGCCATGCGTTTCGATTCGGCATTGTTTTCGATCATGGCGGCCAGCCGCTCGGCCTTGCGATGATCGTCGTCCGTGGCGTTCGGATCCACGTGACATCTACAAATGAAAACACTTTACCATTCCATTAGGGTGCTTGCAGGGTCCGAAGGAAAATTGAAAGAAAAGTTAAAGAAATTTCCTTTTTTTAGACTCTGAAAGCCAAATGGTGAGTTTTCACAGAGACAGAATAATTTAAAGTTGGTGAAAAAACTCATTGAAATGATATACAAAAACACAATCCATCCAATCCAGCAGAGAACTAGACAAACGGTGAGAATGTTTAATTATAAAAAAGGCAAGTGACGGTAAGGTAACGAACGTCTGATAGCTTTTCATCTCCGGGTCGAACGTCGACTGTTCCACGTGCTTCTCGTTCTCGCGGAACATTTTGTCCGCGTCCCATGTATTCACGTCCTCGCGCTGAAGTAGCAAGTAAATATATTGTTTACTTTACGAACGCAACCAAAATATATCGTGCCTTAAACTCAATCAGCATACAGTATATGTAGTATACAGTACTGTATACATATGTCAAATAACTGACTGGATACGTGTGATCACAAAATAAATTGCGAAGAGTACAGCTACAGGCAACCCTGAGAGAATAACAATAACTAATAAGCGATTGAGAATCGAGCGGATCGAATTCAGATATCGAGAACATCCAGATTCTAAGCAATTGAAATCAAATCTAATTTACTATCAAATCAAACAACCTCTATAGAGTCAATCTTGTTCCATTTACCAGTCGAAATAATAAATAAGATTAATGAAAAGATAACGAACGGCGAGTGGATCGTAATCGTCAACGATGTGATGATCCTCTGAATCGCTGTCATCGGGCACCCACTCCTCCAGATCGCGTTCCATGTCGTGCGCCCCGTTGGCACCGCTGATTTCCGTGTCCGTCGCAAACGTTTGCGGCGCTGAAGAACTTTTCATTGAACATTTTTTTGTTGTTAAGTTGTCTCATTCGGATTGACACTCCGCCGGGTCCCAATCACGAATGGGTGCTTACAATAAGATTATCATGGAATCAGATTCCAAGTCACTCAATCTGATGTTGAAGGCATATTCTTTAACGACCATCAGCCAGCAGCGCACATTTCTTTGCAAAATAGTTCGAGTAGATCATTAAAACTCATCCACTAAGCATATTGTTGGTCGTTGTTAGCATAGCATGCCATGATGCAGGTGAATGAACTTTTTTGTGTTTTGAACGAAGTGCAACCCCACAAAGCAGCTTTTCCATGTCGTAAGAGAGTAAACTTCTCCCAAATAGACGTGCAGAGAAACACGCATGACATGTGGTACACACGCTTCGTACCACGACAAGACTGCAAATTTTTGGGTTGTATTGTAACTAGACCTTTAGCGATCTCCAAATCGGGTTTTGCGCGCACCGACACAATGTCCTGGAGGGTGATCTTGAGCTGATTGGTGACCTTGTCGACCGTGGGCAGTAGATCCACGTTCGTTGGGTCCAGTTCGTGCGCCAACGACAGACACATTTCAAACTGAATTAGACAATTCTAATAACTTTTATTTTTCATGTACGCCAGAAATAATTTCAGTCAAAAGCAACAATGGAATATTTCATCAAATACTATTCTGATATAAGTAACGACACAAAGTGAAATATAAACTTACATCCGGAGAAACACTGGCAAAAATACCCTGCATTTTTTTGCCATCACGCACCGTAACGGTTACTGTATGCCCCTAAAAATTACGAAATGGTTAATTGCTGACAGTACATGAGCAGCAGACTTTTACGCTGTTTTTCGATTATAACACAAGTATTCAATGGGCCAATTTTGAGGCATTTATGTTGGTCTATTAGGCTTTCTGCGTAGCTAAGCGCTCGAGTTCTTGCCAAAACTATTTTATACAAAATCTTAACACAACTAACAATAAATAATGCAGCCAGTTGGCACATGGTCGGGTCACGATATAAACCACGCACCTGAAATAAGACTGAGTTATTAGCAATAAAATAAGTCGTGACGAGGAATCAATCTTAATAATAAGTTAATTGCAAATAAAAAAGATACCTCATCCAATCATTCATTACTTAAAACTGCAAGACATTTCAAGGATTGAACTTCAATTAAACGATGAACGAACCTCATTAGAACTATCGCGTTGTGTGCCATTTTTGACACTGGCCTGCTGCTGTTGATTAACACTCGGCATGCTCACTTATTAACTATATTTATTTATTTATATATCTTCTTTATTGAGCCTAAACGGCGGGCGAATGAAGTCTGCCGGTCTTGCGGCGCGACTCGGATGAAAATCAATGAGACCTGTTCGTCTAAAACAATATGAAACGGTAATTTTAGCCCGTCAACTAAAGGCGACCAGCCAGATTTCACTTTCAGCAAACCTGGATAGGCAGCGCTAACCATTTCGAAGAAATAGGGATTATACTATTGTAGATTTCATTAGCTTAAAAAAACATATAAATAAATTAAATTATCAAAAACTTTTTTCTGAATTAATTGTCAAATTCTCCATGTTTAGCCAAAACACTATAGTACTGTCAAAAAAAGTAAAATAAAAAAATTGTGCGGCAATGCGGTTTTATTTTTAGCCGGTTTTTGGATTCGCAAAACTGGCATATATTTACAAAAATACGTCGTCAGGATCGCGCCTACGGAGCGGAACTCTTAAAAGCGCATCGTTCATTTGCGGAACTATATTAGCGGAACTGCTCGCATCGGAACCGTTAAGTGGGGATCAATACCCAGCGGAATTGTTATAAGCCGATCCGTAAAAATCGGATTTTTATAAACCGGATCGTTTTTTAGCGGAACTGTACCCAGCGGATTTTTTCATTTCCGGATATTTCAAAGTAAAAAATCGGAAGTATAAAAATCGGAAGTGTTAAAATCGGAAACGTCAAAAGCGGAACTCTAAAAAGCGGAACCGTCAAAAGCGGAACTGTTATAAAAGTGCCCTTCATGAGTGGAAAACCACGCTGGACACCTCCGCTTCGCGGTGCTAACGGTCCAAGGCGGGGGCATAAAACTTAGGTTTCAGTGTAGGCTTAGGCTTAGGCTTAGCCTTTGGAGAAGGGCTCGGGCGCTACGCGCCCAAGCCCTTCCCAAACCCTAAGCCTAATCCTAAGCCTAAACTGAAAACTAACTCTTAGCCTCATACTCGGCGATCTCGCTTAGAACGAACAGTCTGTGCTAATGACTAAGCCGAAGCCTTATAAACAATGAAATAGGCCCTCCAAATGTTAATAGCTAAAAAAATTTACTTCACCGAGTTCCGCAAAACTAATTTCCGGAATTTAAGGTTCCGCTGTCGTCAGTTCCGCTGAAAACACATCCGCAAAGAACGGTTCCGCAAACAAAATATCCGCAAATAAACTTTCGCTGGCAAGACTTCCGCTTTTAATAAATCCGATTTTAACAGTTCCGATGAAAAAAAATCCGATCCATACAGTTCCGCTAACAAACAATCCGCACATAACAGTTCCGGAGAAAAGACTTCCGCTAACAAACTTCCGCAAACGAACGATCCCTATTATACAGTCCCGTAGATATGGGTACACCGTCGTCAGAAAAGCAATTTTACAAAACCCAGGAAAAATTCGAAAAAAATTTTGTGGTCAAGAAAGTATGATATTTATTATACCCGATGTTTAGTTTTCAGTTTGAATCACTAATTTCATTGTTTGTATAGCTTCGGCTTCATTCCCGTCGAAAAGTTGATTTTCCTGGAGAGCCTTTGCGGCTCCATAGGAAAGTTCAGTTTCATACTTAGGCCCCGCGCACGTCGAAATCTTGGATTATTTTTTAGATCCGACTCGGATCAATAAATAATCCGTGCCTATACTTATACACTATCAACCCAGATTATTTTTTGAACCCAGATCAATTTTTTGATCCGAGTCGGATCTAAAAATAATCCTCATGATTTTTTTATTGAGCCGGGTTTATAGTGTTAAAGAATAGACGCATCTACGGAGCTGTATAATTTGGAGCGTTTGTTTGCGGAAGTTTGTTAAAGGAAGTCTTTTCTCCGGAACTGTTAAGTGCGAATTGTTTGTTAGCGGAACTGTATGGATCGGATTTTTTTTTCATCTTAACTGTTAAGATTAGACTTATTAAAAGCAGAAGTGGTGCGAGCGGAAGTTTAATTGCGGATATTTTATTTCCGAAAGCGTTGGTTTGCGGATATGTTTTACCTTAACTTACGGCAAAAGCTCTTTTCTAGAGATTGTTTTCAATTTAACTGTTGTAGTCACTAAGGCCCCGCGCACGTCGAAATCTTGGATTATTTTTTAGATGCGACTCGGATCAAAAAATAATCCCGGTTGCTAGTGTATAAGTATAGGCACGGATTATTTTTTCATCCGAGTTGGATCTAAAAATAATCCTCAGGAATTTTTTATTGAGCCGGGTCGCAAAATTCCAAACCCCAGAAAATTTCTTAGAAATTTTACTACACGCAAAATTTTTCTGTCATCGAAAATAAATTTCATAGGGTGCTCAGAGGCAAAATTACAAAACCCAGAAATTTTTCTAGAATTTTTACTAAACGCTAAAATTTTCTGTCACTAAAATTATATTCCATATGAAGTTTTACTGTCCGTTAATCCCCGATTACCTATCGTAAGGCTGGCTTGTCCGAGCGGGAGCGAGGACAAGCGCGTTAGGCCCGCGCAGCGGTGGTATTTCAGTTATTACCCACCTTAGTATGCGAACATAAAATTTCGTGTATGGGAGAAATTCTAGGAAAATTTCTGGGTTTTGGAAATATGCTGCTCAGAGTAAAAAGGAAAGTAAAAGGGAAAGTAAAACGGAAAGTAAAATCTGTAAACCTTTTGACTGAAAACAAAATTTCGGGAACAAAATTGACTTCCCGGTCAATTGGTTTACAGATTTTACTTTCCGTTTTACTTTCCTTTTTACTTTCCTTTTTACTCTGAAAGCACCCATATGAAGTTTTACTGTCCGTTAACCCCCGATTACCTATCGTGAGGCTGGCTTGTCCGAGCGGTAGCGAGGACAAGCGCGTTAGGGCCGCGCAGCGGTGGTATTTCAGTGGTTATCCACTTTATTATGCGTAAAATGATGCGTATTATACGTATTATGTTAAAATTTTGTGTTTGGAAAAAATTCTAGAAAAAATTCTTGGTTTTGGAAATATGCCTATAAGTACACCGTTTTTCATCATGCAAATATTTCGAATCCAAAATGCTTTTTATTACATGGTCGAGTAGTATTTGTTCATTTCACAATTTTATGAAATATGAATCCGATTGTTTTTATAGACCCTGTAGCAAAATCAAGTTGGACAGACGAGAGCTTGAGGGAAACGTGGTATTTCCCTTCTTCGGCGTTTTTTTGTTGTTGTTCACTAAGGTTTATGTAAAAAGGCCTGATATAAGTAAGTGCTGATTCGTTCATCTTTCTGACTCACTGACTTACTGACGTATGGACTGACTGACTGACTAATCGACGGACTACTGACTGACTGCGTGACTGATTGATTGACGGAATGATCGACGGACTACTGGCTGACTGACTGACTGACTGACTCACTCACTCACTCACGTACTCACTCACTCACTCACTCACTCACTCACTCACTCACTCACTCACTCACTCACTCACTCACTCACTCACTCACTCACTCACTCACTCACTCACTCACTCACTCACTCACTCACTCACTCACTCACTCACTCACTCACTCACTCACTCACTCACTCACTCACTCACTCACTCACTCACTCACACACTCACTCACTCACTCACTCACTCACTACCTCACTCACTCCCTCACTCACTCACGTACTCACTCACTCACTCACTCACTCACTCACTCACTCACTCAGTCACTCACTCACTCACTCACTCACTCACTCACTCACTCACTCACTCACTCACTCACTCACTCACTCACTCACTAATTTTTGATTGTTTCGGTCGAACGAAGATTCACACCAGTATTTGAAATATAAGTTCATGCATTTAGCCTGCCATTTGGTTCAGAGTCTAGTTAATTGCCGATGCTCTTTTCTTCAAATCAATTTCTAGCTTACTTTAGCTCTTATCTTCGCAATTAGTTTAGTATTATTAAAGTCATTATTCTATCAGTCAATCATCATTCTACATACAAGTCACACCGGTCAGTCAGTCAGTGGTTAGGGTAGGACAGTGCCTTCTTTGGGTTTGGGTTAGGTCTTTTTTGACATTTCATGTTAAACATTTCCCTCACGCCCAACCACTACACACGTTTGTCCCTTTGATGGGTTTTTATGAATTAAAAGTCCCTTCATTCAGCACGATCGAACTGACTTCTTCGGTCGTCAAGCTGTAGCATGGTTGCATTCAAAAATACATTTTAATGGCATTCATTTGAGAGTGATGGAAAGGGAACCCCCTTCCCCCAGGAAATGAGTTTTTATTAAATTAACGGAATATAAATCATCCTTTTTACTTTTACAGTCATCAAACGAAAAACGCTGCTTATTGCTTGCTGTTAATTGTACGAACATTCACGTTAAATCCATGCTAATTACAGTCGTTATTTATATTGTTATTTATGGTTTCCCCATGCATTTTCTCATCCAGTACTATTAAAAAATATACTTTTAATTATGATTCGTTTTTTCCCCTTCCCTTTTCTGTGTGATACTATGTATTTCTAGACGAGACCGCAATGCTGAATCACTCGTTCATTCAAATATAATGTAGCCGAACCGACAACCGACTGTGCAAAAGCAACCAGAGCAAAAGTAGTAGTGGAATAGTAGTGTGCGACAACAGAACGTACGGTAGCAAATAGCAGTAGTAGCAAGTAGTTAATAAATAGTTGTTTGGGATTTAGTATCATCAGACCGGGCTTATGTATCTTCAAGACGCCATTTATACACGAGTAAATTAAGTCTTATACTTATACTCTGATCTCGAATAACAGCTCGTGTAAAATGCACCCTTTGAAAACAGTAAATGCTGTTCACCGATATTCTACGTGTTTGATTCATCATTGATACGTCAGGTTGCTTGGATGTCATGCTTCCTGGTTTCAAAAATATGTAGAGTACAGCTGTTATTCAATCCTGATCGAATTGAATTTTATCTGCTTTTGTTTAATTTTAGGATTATCAGAAATTTGTTTTCTTCAAAAATTAGTTTTTTATCATGGTAAATAAATGTTCCATCGATCAAGACTACATAAGAAGCACTAGTAATGACACGTTTAGCCAAATCGCGGCAGACCATCAGGCATTCGTCGTTTGCCGAACCGAGGCAGGCCATCCGGTCCCGACTTGCGCTTACCGAATCTGAAATTGACTGCCAAAACGCTAACGCACGGTTTTGGTATCATTGAATATAAGTTCATGGATCAGTAAAAAGCTTGTCTGAGAAGATTTGTGTGAAATGCTTGCCTGTATTCAAACTCTGTTTGTTTTCGCCTACTAAAGCTGTATAACTACGTCTCTGATATGGCCCAGCATTTGAGTAGAGCTTAGACACGACTCAGGATTACGCTGTGACTGAATCTAATATTTAGGTTTAGGCACTGACCAACCTTGGCAGTCGTTTAGCGTCTTAAAAGCTTAGGCTTAGGCTCAGACTGAGGCTTACCAACCAGTGCAGTCCATCGGGTGGTCGTTAAGCAACTAAGACTCAGACTACACCTTAGGCTTACGCTTAGGTTAAGGTTTAGGCTTAGGTTTAGGCTGACCAACCTGGGCAGTCGTTTAGCGGCTAAGACTTAGACTACGGCTTAGGCTTAGATTAAGGTTTAGGTTCAGGCTGACCAACCTGGGCAGACCATCGGGCAGTCGTTTAGCGGCGTACTGCGATCGCAGCTCCCTGACGGGCATCCCGTAATACGCGTAGGCGGAGTCGTCTGCAATCGATTCAGGTACATTTAAAAAACGATACACTCGCATTAATCTTTTTATTAATTTGTAGTGTTTCAACTGAGGTGCCTGATCAAGTTCACCTTCGTTTATGTTGTAGCTGGTGACCACGACGAGTAGGGTGGCCAGCACGACCAGGGCTCTAGTCAACGACCACATCATCATTACACGGCTACCTATAATTATAGGACATTTCATAAATATCATGCCATATCGTATCATGTCATATCATTTAATTATACGGCTGCCTAAAATAACATAGCATTTCAAAAATACATGAAGCAGTCATTCACCAGGCCAGCAATCAATCGTTCAAGTGTGAGATGTGTGATCATGTATGCGAGAAATATATTGATGATAATGGGAAGGGAATGATGGTGAAGAAGAAGATAATGTTGCGGATAATGAAGAAGAGGAAAATGAGGATGATGGTAATTCACAGAGCTGTTAGTCGCTAATCGCGCACAAACAAACAGTTGTCAATGTTGATTATGAAATGAACGGTTGGCGCTACTCGCAATGAAAAGCAGAACATTTCTTGACAGCAAAATATTGTAATGTGAAAAATTTTATACAAAAAAATAAAAAATAAATGTCTTCTGCAGTGGAGTGCCCTCAAAAACCATTATCCGCTATTTCTTATTACGAAATGAACAGTTTTTCATGAGAATCAAGTAGACTAATTTCGGATAGAACGGCAGAATCTCACCAAAAACTGGTATCTGAATGACATACAGGCGAATTTAGCTTTATGTATTGGGACCTTTTTAAAGCCCAAAACCCGAAACGTCCAGGAAACGATAAATACATTGACCTTTACGTGTCATTTTATTCGATGGAGAATCGAGATTATCAGCGAGAACGTGTTTAGAATTATTTTCAATCTGGATTTAGTAATTGACAATTGAAATCGGCAAAAAATAAAATTTCGGGTGGTGAGAGGTTTTTTACAAAGCAAAATAAAGTCTTACCGATAAGTCGATAATACATGTATGTAGGGTTCGTAGAAATGTATCTACGGTTTTTTATGCCTTTATCCGGGATAACTTGGCTTATCACACGTGTTTTCGAGCTGTTATTACGAAATCTAGTAGAAATGTAATCGAATAGAGTTGTCATTCAGACCGAATATATGTTTAGCCCGTGATAGTAAAAATAAATAAACGTCGGCTCTGAAACATCACGGATATCGTGCATTACATCGAGGCCAGCAATTTACTGCGCCACCATGAAACATAATTTTGCAGGGTTGTTCTTCAATTTTGACGATATTTTGAACACAGTTCTGTTACCATATAAAACTTGCGATAATATTTGCGTGGGACGGACGCACGTTCAAACGGATAATGTGAGAACCCGATAATTATCCCGAGGGCCCAATAAGTGGAACCATTGTATACAACTGTACCTATGTACATACGTCGATCAAGCAAGTATATATGAACATATACATACCATATATAGTACACTATACAGACCAGATACTTATAAATAAGTAGATGTACGTACGTATCTTGTCAAATGAGACTGACATTTTGTTCAACGATATACGGACTGTAACCCCTCGTGATACATCATGACAAGCAAGTTGAAACCAACATTCCACATTGATTCTCATTAATGAAGCTTGACGGAACATCGATGCAATAATATTTTTAGAATCTAGTTTGTACCATGCAAGTAAAATTACCTATCCGAGATACAAAGTTTTGTCCGAAAATAGTAAACTATGGCATAATAATCTCGATGTATGCTATACACTACATACAGTAGCTGCAAGTACTCTGAAACGCAAAATATTTTGCGTTGCTTCATTGTTCTTGCTACGTACATACGACGATAACCTTCATTAGATTAGCGTAAATCGGAGGAGTCTGTCTCTTACGACATTCCAAACCCCACATGGTGCCTGCAGTACAATACAACTAATAGGAAAATGTAATCAACTTTGGCCATTCTGAATGGTACAGTATTAGTGTGTCTTGATGACTTCAGTAATGAAGAAATCCTATTAAAAAAATCGTTGTGTCAATTGGTTTAGAATAAGGAGAAGAAGGAATTCCAACCGAGATGAATAAATTAAACTACATAAGTTGATTAGGAGTGCTGCAGTTATGTGAACTGGAACAAACGTGTCAACCAGAATGGATATGACACTGGAGAAAGAGATTTGTATTCATCCAAAGAGAGGGGAATTTCGTCAAAAAGGGGGAATTAGCAGTTTTCAGCCCATTTTACGTACACCTTAAGAAACAAATAATATTTTTCGAAAACACCAAAGAGAGGGGAATTTCACTTTTCCACCTCCTTTTTGTCCGCTAGTGGGATATGAGGACAGTACGCTGCGGCAGTGACCATTCTACTGGAACTAAACGTGCCAAGGTCTACTCAGGCAGGATGGGTACAGACGCAAAACCCGAAGAAAAAGACCTAATATGGATGTACTTCCGATATGGAAGCACTTCACTTAATTAAAAAAATCGTGTTCACAGAAACCTTTTTAATGATACATAAATCAAAGACATGGGTGGTTGTCTGAAATGTAGATATTATAGGCTGTGAAAAAAGGATAAATAAGATTTATGAGCCAGATGACGGAATAAATGATTGGAAAAACCTCAGATTCACTTCAGCATTATTTTTATACATTTAATTCTTAAATATTTTTCATAATGCATAATGCTTTTATATCTATTAACTATTTTCATAATTCCTAATCCCTTTTATAATTCAGCCTCGGCGAGTAAAGTCTGCTAAAAAGTTTAACAAGTTGGATTTTAATGTTTGATAAACAGTACATAAGGCTTGTCTCAATGGGCGAACATGCAATTACATACCAGACGGAGCCCACCGTTTTTGTTTGTTTTGGACATGGAAGAGCGACTTGAGCCAACTCAGCGCAGTACTTAGACGACCGCTCCCTAGAGTGCTCAACAATCATTGAAAGTTCCAGAGCCGAAACCAACCCAAATTCTAGAAACTGTTACGAACAACCTTTTACATATTGGTTAGCTTGGTCATTTTGTACATCATCCAGTTCTACCAGTTCCAAACTTCCTAATTGTCTCGAAGATCACCTGCAGTATTTACGAACACAACTGCCACCGTTTTGACCATAATTAGAAGCGCTCATCACTAATCAAGTGGTACGGGTGGAGAAACTTGTGTTGAGGGTAGAGGTCACGACTCACAGCCGAAGCTCACAGAAAATGGTGCATACTGTGGATAAAGCAGATCTCTTGGGATTTTACATAGGTCGTCCTGAACGATGTCTACTTGTTTTGAACGGTTTATAAACGATAACGCGTATATATACGGTAAAATCAAGCGTATTTATGATTGTAATAAAGTTCCGATATGTCCAGATTTTTCAATGAATAGGAAAAGTTATATCATCTTGTGTTTTTCAACTGAAAATACTGCGTTCAGTATAATCCCTCACTCACGTAGGAAAGAGATTATGGTATATCGAACATCTCTCGAAAACATTTCGTACATGAAATATATCTGAGATGATCTTGTTGGAGAGTTGAATTCAAGCCTGGTCAAAATGAAGTCCTCCCACCAAGTAAATATGTACGTGCCGTGCCGTAAACTTGATTAATTAATTAATAAAGGATCTACAGTAAATATATTTGTATGTACCTACATACTTATGTATGTATATATGTACTGTACCACTGGCGGACGAGCCGAACCTCCAAAGAGAGGGGAATTTATCCAAAAGAAGGGAATTTACACAATTTCACCTAAACCTACAACGTTTTTGAAAACGCAAAAGGGGGATTAAACTTTTCCCTCTGCTTCTCGTTTGCCAGTGGTTCTTACAAATATAGATAATCCTTGTCATGATTATCCCAATTAGTCAACACCCAACCACCGTAATCGGAGATTCATGTTATTGACGTGACATCATCCACAATACGAGCCATCCTGGCCGTGGCAAAGTATCAGATTACGGTAAGTACATGACGTCTTCGGTGTACTTGAATGAACGTACAAGTACTTTTGGAGAGGCATCTATCTACAAGTGAAATGCTGCGTTCGATACATCATCATTACATATACGCATATATGTACGTATGTATCCGATATCATCTCAGGGTCCAGTAAATATTTTCAATTTTGAGTGTCATGGTTGGTCATTTTTTGTTAAAACCAGCTTTTGTTTTTTCCGTGAACACTGCCTCTTTTTCAGAGAAAGTTTAGTTGTCTTAAAGTCTTACTGCAACAGACATGACAGAGAAGACTTGTAAGTCTTTGTTCGCATTCTTGATGACATTGAGTCAACCACTGAAAAACAGTATCCTCTTCTCTAGCTGGAAAACTTCACTTCATTTTAACTTGTAAATTTTTCGGGGTTAAATACCTGTAGAAAAAACAGGCGCCTATGTAAATTAAAATGGGGGCGGTTGACAAAAACACAATAACCAATTAAAATGCCTTCAAATTGGGGGCAACTTTGGGGTTGAAACATGCAGCGTTTCCGGAGAAAAGCAATTTTACGGACACTAAACAAACAGCACAATTACAACGGAAACTGAATGAACACAGTTGAAGTTCATTTCAAAGGATAGTTTCAAAATCCAGTTTATCCACGTCCGAAAATTTTTGAGATGACTTACATAATGACCTCACTCATAAACTATGAAGTTCAGAAGACATTGTTTGCTATATTTGGTATTTTGTCACCGGCCTAGTCTAGTGCGTCGCTAGCCTCGGAAACTGGTGATACAAGGTTCGAAACCCGACTTGAGCCCCAGATCCTTACGCGTTGCTCTGCGGTTTCTGCGTCAGGTTTATTCAACCTCTCTGGCCACTAGGAAAACACCATTCTGCCTGGTGCGGTGCATATTGGTGTGCCCAGTTGGTTTCAGTAATGAAGAAATCCCAGTCTTGCACTCAGCAAGTATGAAGTGCAATAGACATTGGCTACTGTATTTGGTATTCTGGTATGGAACTTATGAAATTCCGGCATGGAATGAAACTGCTGAAAATGCTGGGTAAAATTTCAGAAAAGTAACAGGGCAGAAACGACTCAGTTTCTCAAACACATTTGATTTCTGGTACACGAAAGTTTCATGCCGCACGAAGACGTAAAAATGTACCAGTAACACAATCTGTGGAAGGTTATCACAACTGAATTCAAAGTTACATCTGTCAAGAAACGAAAAGTTAATAACAAAGGATTATCTATGTATCTAAGTCTTTTTGTTGTTATGTATGTGTGTATGTATGTTTGCCCACGTGAATAAAAAGTATGTACAGTGGGGTTTATTTTGTATATCTATCTTAAAAATTAATTTTTCTTCGAGAATAACATGAATATGCTAAGAGCTGAACTAGAGAGACTATTAAATATGTAGGGTCTGACAGACCGTTTCGGTAAGCAAGAACGAATCCATATCGTCAACAACTTTCATTCACAAGTTAATTTCTAAAGAAAAACATAATTTCATGAAAAGGTTTTTGCTAAATTTTAACTCACCGACGGTATGTAGATACAATGTAAAAAACCACGTGAATCGAATGTAATCCACAATCGACACACTGGCAGACGAGCCAAACCTCCAAAGGGAGGGGTATTTTTTCAAAAGGGCAGAATTTAGGTCATTTTCATTACGCCTTAACTCACTTTTTGAGACCGTCAAAGAGGGGGGAATTTCAATTTTCCCTCCCCTTCTCGTCCGCTGGTGCAGTCGGCTACCACGACCGTCGGTTATCTGACCCAACAGAGCACGTAATGGGATGCATGCTCTGATCCGATGGCTGACATTCCATCATACTAAACGCTAATTATCATACTCAAACAGATAGCGAACTCTTGAAACATTGTTGACGATGTAAATAGTTTTATTCTGTTAATCTTATCACAGCTAAATGAATGAATGATTGAATGAAGGAAGAAAGGAAGGAAGGAAGAAAAGAATGGAAGGATGGAAGGAAAGAAGGAAAGAAGAATAGGAAAGAAGGCAGGAATAAATGAACGAATGAATGAACGCATGAATGAGTGAATGAATGTGTAAGAAACATGGAAAGTGGTATACGATATCATGATGGTAATTAACTAACTACAGCACATGCGACTCAACTTACAGTTAATTAGCAACGTATGTACATATTCTATAAGCCGTGAATCGAGCTTCGGCATCCTATTAAAGCGATGGAAATCCACTTGGGTACTGTATATTGGAGTTATAATAGCGCAAAGTACGTGCATTATATGGATAATTAAATTCGATGAAAAAGATATTCGATATGAGTTTTACTTTACTGTCCCTACTGCCACGCATTTTCGGGTCAGGTTTCCTGATGATTAGCAACCTGAGATGGTGTCTGAATCTGGCTTGTACTCATGTCACTGATCCTTGATTCATTGTTGTAAGTACTGTATTTCTGAATGTACTGAAAATTCCATGCAGTTAACGATCCTTGAAAAATATAGTACTGTTCAATGTAATAACTGTAGTTAATCTATTATATGCTAAAAAAGGTACCAATCAATCATGGTCATAAATTCGCACTTAACGAACGCAAAACCCAATCCCGATGTTGGCATGCCTGAACTGTTTTTATTTCACACCAGTTAATTGGCGAATACATTGATGATCATAAAATGGGTAACTATGATGTATTTTTTATATGTACATAAATATACGGATGTAATACGCATAATGAAATGGCAGTGACTGAGGAATCTCGGTAGACAATTTACAAGTGCAAAGTAAAGCAGAACGAAAGATCATCGGACAAGTCAGATACAAAATGGTCGACTTTGGCGAGTATGGGGTCGAGAATAATTTGATCACATAATTTGTATATCACGTATTCGGTTTCCAGTACAAAAAAATCTCATAATACTGTACTGTTGTACTGCTGTAAGTATTTTAGACAATATTAGAGTATTAGGAAACCGAATGCATGATTATTTTTGAATACGTTATTGAAGTTTGATTAATGACTATCTACTCTCACACTGATACATCTTGAGCACTTTAGCCACATCGCTGTCCGTCATCCATGATCGTTGGCCAACGTGCTTGTTCGGGTCGTCCTGTATACAGTGAGTGTGTGAGTGAGTGAGTGAGTGAGTGAGTGAGTGAGTGAGTGAGTGAGTGAGTGAGTGAGTGAGTGAGTGAGTGAGTGAGTGAGTGAGTGAGTGATTCCGTCTTTCAGCTGCTAACGGTTCTTAGTCCAATCGTTGTAAGCCATGTTGGATCCTTTGAGAATGCATAACAGTCGAGCAGCATTATGGATGACGGGTCGAACGGAATTTCCGGATAAGTGACATTTTCAATTTCGTATTTGTTGAAATAGATCTCGGTACCAGGCTGAAAAAGTATATAAATCACTCGCTAACTCACTCACTCACTCACTCACTCACTCACTCACACACTCATTCACTCACTCTCTCACTCACTCACTCACTCACTCACTCACTCACTCACTCAATCACTCACTCACCCACTCACTCACTCACTCACTCACTCACTCACTCACTCACTCACTCACTCACTCACTCACTCACTCACTCACTCGTTCATTGTGATCGTTACATTGCTTGTTTGACGCTCGTCATTCGCACGAACAATCGTCGTCTACAGATAAACTCCCGACAATTGATTCCACATAAAACATGATACGCAAAGGTCAGTGTTTGTGAATCACAAAAAGTGAACGACAACGAAAGCATGAATCCCGTCGAGAAAGTCGCACTTTTTTATACTGGTTTTTCTAGAGAACCGGC
>OZ038442.1:24166412-24260145 GCA_964036265.1 Daptonema setosum
CTGATTGGGACGTTTGCCGGCACCTGTAAATGCATGCAGTTCGGTCAGTTATATCAGTCACTCACTCACTCACTCAGTCACTCCACTCACTCACTCACTCACTCACTCACTCACTCACTCACTCACTCACTCACTCACTCACTCACTCACTCACTCAACTCACTCACTCACATCACTCCACTCACTTCACTCACTCACTCACTCACTCACTCACTCACTCACTCACTCACTCACTCACTCACTCACTCACTCACTCACTCACTCACTCACTCACTCACTCACTCACTCACTCACTCACTCACTCACTCACTCACTCACTCACTCACTCACTCACTCACTCACTCACTCACTCACTCACTCACTCACTCACTCACTCACTCACTCACTCACTCACTCACTCACTAACCGCGCATCCGCGGCGCACCGTAGTGCGCACAGTGGAACACAATGTATCTGTACTTGAAGATGTCATTCGGTGCTCCATCAGGTGTCTTCAGCGTTTCCGAGCTGGCTACTCGAAACGGATGGAAGTGGTGATTCTTCCAGTCCTCAAAGATTCGCTCGAAATCGGCGTAACTGGTGAACTTGGCGCCGGTCTCGATGGTGGCATCCGATATACTCGTGGTCAGTGGCTGCATGGTCGGTGTGGGCGTGGGTGCTGTAATTGAGTGAGTGAGTGAGTGAGTAAGTGAGTGAGTGAGTGAGTGAGTGAGTGAGTGAGTGAGTGAGTGAGTGAGTGAGTGAGTGAGTGAGTGAGTGAGTGAGTGAGTGAGTGAGTGAGTGAGTGAGTGAGTGAGTGAGTGAGTGAGTGAGTGAGTGAGTGAGTGAGTGAGTGAGTGAGTGAGTGAGTGAGTGAGCGAGTGAGTGAGTGAGTGAGTGAGTGAGTGAGTGAGTGATTGAGGTATAAGTACCACTGCACTGACCATGATGTACATTAAGTGGCTGCACTCCATCACCCATCGGCCTCGGCGAATGTTGTTTCAGTACGGAGTCAATGGCATTGTCGATCTTATCGACGTGGATGCTGGTATTCATGGACACCGGCTGCAGGGTTGTCAGTTGAGCTGAACTCGTGTTCAATGGTGGTAACATTGAGGCCATCATATTATAAGGTATATATTATAGTGGTTTGAGCTGAAAGAAAAAATTGAATTAGTTTTTGCAAAAGATTGTATGGATGACTGGGTGTGTTCATAATGACTAGATTAACGGAATTCATAGCATCATGGAACGTCATAATTGGTTACATCGGCTGACAGAACTGAAGATAAAACGTACCAGGCCATCGAATTTACGGTAATGTTCCATGTATGTACCGTAGCCCAATGCTAGTAATAGACAACGATCAATGCCATTCATAGTATGATGTATGTCTTACGTCACGAATCACGCCAGAACCAGATCCAGAACTGAATCAGGAAACGTTCAAGGCAACGATTCGAATCAACGATTGATTAATGAGCGAACACCCGTGGCCAACTGAATGTTGCACATGTTAGGTGGTATACATATCTATATAAACGTGGAATGGCTTGGCTACCAACGCCAGCAACCAGTCTCACTCACTAATCCAATTATGCAACAACGTCCGCATAATACCTCGGCGTCGGATCTGGCATCATGAAATCGACAACAACAACAACAACAACACAACAACAACAACAACAACAACAACAGCAACCATCAGCCAGGTGCACCATCGGATCAACAACAACATTCAAGGATCACCGACAAGTCCCCAAAGACCCGCTGACGACTGGCTAGAATGCGCTGACTGGCAGAAAAACATGGTATCAATGTCAATTTTGCAAGGGTGAAAACGGACATGGATGTTGCATGAGTGGTGACTGAAATCACCAGTTGAGTGATGTTGGTGTTTTGGTTACGGTAATAATGGTATTTAGGTTGATCAAATCAGAATCTTCGTTGATATCAGAAAGTAAACGTGAGAAATAACTGATATGGTCACTCCAAGCAATTGGAAAGAAATAGTTAACCTTTCAATTTCATACATGACAGTTTACAATTCAATTTGAGCAGCTAAATTAGAATTCACAACTGGCATGAGGCATCTATGCATGTAGGAATGTATGTATGTATACCACAAAATCAGTTGCATGATATACGGTCATTATAAATAATATGATGATCACATGCTTCACATGCCACCGTACCATCACATTATGCCAGTTTGGTGATTTTGGCGCCAAAAGCATCACAGAAAACGAACCATGGGGCGCATTCCATGAGCGGGTGGATTGATTGAGTAGATGATAAATATCTTGGGGAAAATTTTAAAACTGTTTGATATAAAAAAAACTAAAAAGAGTATGCCATATAACAGCTATATCCTCATCCACGTGTTATGAACACTGGCGGACAGACCAGGGCAATGGATCAGATTTTGGCTGTCCCGGGCCGGTTCACACCAAAAAGTTTGCGGGACACCCTTTCCCTACCATTAATGCTTCTGAGGGGCAATGCCCGAGAATCGATTATAATTGGCATCGAAAAACTGATGTTTTTAGCATTGGTGCTCTTTTAAAAACCCGAAAACGGATGGCGCGTAGCGCCAAACTTTTGACGTTTTTAGTATTACTGCATTGTATTAGAGACGTGTCTTGAAAGCCCGAGAATCGATTATAATTGGCATCGAAAATCTGATGTTCTTAGCATTGGTGCTCTGTTTAAAAAAAAACCTCTTTTGAAAGCCCGAAAACGAGTGGCGCACAGCGGCAAAATTGACGTTTTTAGTATTACTGCTTTGTATTAGAGACGTGTCTAGAACTCGAGAACAAACTGCGCTACGCACAAAAAGTTTGACTTTTTCAGCACTACTGCTTTGTATTAAAAGCATGTCTTGAAAGCTTGAGATTTAATTGCATGGCGCCGAAAATTTTACGTTCTCAGCACTATTTTAGTTTTGGATTTCATAAACCTGATATAGAAGACGAAGAACGGATGGCGCGTAGCGCCGATATTTTTACGTTTTCCGTATCACTGCTCTGTATTGGAGACGTATCTTAACAGCTTGAGATTTAACTGCAAGTGGTGCCAAAAATTTGCCGTTCTCAACGGTAGAGCTTGGTTTTATAAGCCGGAGTTTATAGAGTACGAAAATGGATAGCGCGAAGCGCCGGAAAATTTTAAGATTTTATCCTCGCGCAGCGCCGAAATTTGGACGTTTTTAGTACAACTGCTCTGTATTAAATCCGGTCGAGCCAAAACTGATTGCACCGAATGCCGCAAGAAAAGTGGTGTTAGGATTGTATGATCTTTAATGCCCGTTGCCCGCTGCGGTGATCAAGTTTATTAGTCATACAATTTGGCACTTTACACCGTGAACGGAGCCAAAATTGAGTTAATTACTTGATAACAAAAGCGCGGAGCTTGAAAATTGTGTTTGGGATTTTTTTAAAGCGCGAGGTTGGTTACACCAAGTACAGTTCATGCTGTCGTTAACATTAGCGACAGTCGCAGACAATAAGGATGAATAATATTGAGCTGCTCTACCCTGACCCATTAGATTGAACAGTTTCAAAGAGTGAAATTAGAGCTTGAGCTGCGGGACACCCTTTCATAGGGGAAAACGACTTTAGTTCTTAACCATCTATTGAGTTTTTGCAGAATATGCGGGACACCTCTCTAAGGGAGAAGCTTATGATAAAAGGTCATCCCTTCGTTACAATATCTTGAGCTTCTGCGGAACACCCCTCATAGGATAAAAACGACGTTAAGTCAGCACTTTACGCTACATACGTGATACGGAGCCAAAATTAGTAATTGATTTAAAAACAAAGGCGCGGAGCGCGAAAATTTTCGAGTTTGTTTTTATTGAATGCTTGATTTTATAATTTTTTCGTGTGAAATTGTTGTTATTTACCAAGGGTGTTCCGCAAAACTTCGAATTTTGCGGGACACCCTGCTCTTTTCGCTGCGGGACGCGGGACGGGCGGGACAGCCAGGACCAGCCAATGCTAGGTATTGCCCTGGACTGCTGGCGGACGAGTAAATCCACCAAAGGGATAAGAATTTCTCCAAATCAGGGGGTAGGCAGAATTTAGGCCGTTTCACCTAAACCTTGTGATTAAAAAAGTTTTTTGGAACAGCCAAACAGTGATGAATTCCACTTTTCCCTCATCCTATCTCATCCACATATTAGGCACATGAGGTCATGATAAAGCCTGCATGGATCAGGAATGGGTTTGACTAGATACACCACGATTCATGTACAGCTGGCATAAACGAGTGTCCCGTCCAGAAATTCAAATTGGCGCGCAAACATTTTACGGACACCCTCTTCTGATAATACGAGTGAGTGATAACATGGTGGAATCCTATTTATTATAAGCATTGTTCTTGATGACAGATGGTGGTGAGTGACGATCCACTGACTGACTGACTTGGTGATTGGCTTTGGCTTATAGCCTTGATTAAACCTACTGACTGTCTGACAAACATATTGAACTACATATTGTTGTGGTGTTTTGCACTCAAACTTTCTGTGTAGATAAGAGAATACAACGCAACGATTTCGGTGAAAACAGAAGTGAAAACTACGTTGCATGACGGAAAAACTTGCGTCACTGAATTGAATCACGTTAAATAAAACATACACGGGTAAACGTCAAGATTCGGATCCTACTATTGACACTCTAAATACGAAACCAAACTAATACAACTATCGGAATAAGACAACGATTCTTAATTCTGTCCGAAATCAAATGAGTGACCACAAAACAGAAAATGATCAACAAGACACCCAAGATCGGAGCGTAAAAGTGAAACAGACAGCCTTGGATGACTGCGATCATGCCAGATGTGCCTGTCCACACAACCAAATGGTCTCGATCGGATATCCCTTCGAGTATTGACAACCTTGAATCAACACTGGCCGCCGATTCCCTACCTAAAAGTAGAGATCCATTGAGATCGTTACTAGATGCCATGTGATAGAGAATCTGACTTTGACTAAATACATGGATGCCACCATCAAGAACATGGTAAACAATGTTGCACGAAATCTTTGATAAATTTACCATCCAAATGGCATTTCGCCGATCCGCGCTCCAATGCCGGATCGGACGTAATTGTAATGTGAATCGTCGACCCGACCGCAACGCAAATCTCCAATCTCCCTGAAGACTTTCGGTTGGCGAAAGCGCGCGAATTCCGAAGGACAAAACTGGAATTGGACAGGGATATATTAGAGGGTGGGGTGGTCGATCTGACCGATTCCGATATATTATGAAGGAGTAAGAGGTAAAAGTTGTCCCGTGGGAGATGGAGCTTGAGGCTGGCGGAATGTCGGGATAGCTTGGATTCACCTTCAGAATATTTATGGATGGTGGTAATTAAGGATTTTGAGAATGAACGGAAGATGGTGAGGATATATTAGTAGCTTTTCGATGAGCAAGACGATATATCAGTTGCTTTCAGATGAGAAATATACACAATCATTGAATTGAACGCTAGGAGTGTAATTTGTGCGTTGAAAAACTATGAAATATGTTGATGTTTCAATATTGATTGAGGTCTTCCTGTATCATGGGCTAGCAAACAACTATAAATTAATGTAAGCGTGACGGGTTTATAGCGCAACCGACAACTAAATTATGTGAAGTATTTTTGCGGGCTCTTGCCGCGCACCCCCAACTTATTCAGAGTTGCGATTAAGTCATAATATCGTATCGTATCGTAAGCAAAAAAAACTACTTACTTTCCTCACCAATGAACAAATTGCCGGTACTATCTATTACTGATCCGAACCAAAATCATCACCACCAAACAAAAAAAATTTACTCATGGACATGACTTAATGACTGACTGAGTGATAAAGAAGTGACTGGGTAGTCGACTGATCATAACCACAACATATAACTGACTGATCTACTTATAATGCGAGCAGCTGATCAATCAGGTTACAGATGACAGATTGGTCATAAGCGAGTGACTGCGCTCATAAATGAGTGACTGGTTGAGTGACTGACTGTTGCACTGACTGACTGACTGACTGACTGACTGACTGACCAACCAGCAGACCAGCTGCACACAAATGCCAGTCACTATGGTGCAGTGTGCACACATTTACGACCCTCGTAACCACCACCCCCAAACCTACCAGACCCCCACGTACAACAGATAACCTAGGGTAGGTTAAGGTCTCTGGTTAGAGTTTTCCCCATGTAAATACACTGATTAGGCTTAGGCAACGCACTCTTACGATTGGGTGTCTGGTCACAATTGGGTCATGGTAGGCAAACATTGAACTAGTTGCGTTACGCAAATTGGGGTTTGGCAAAGTTTGTTTGCATTAGTTTCTTTGGGGCGAACAATTATCAGTCAGTCGTTGATAAAGTATTACATAATTCGAAACGAGAGTCTTAAGTAGTATTAAGTTTAATCAAATTACTCTATAGTTTGTTTATGGCCATATCTACACGCTACAAAAACATAATTTGACATCAAACTTGTGAATGAAAAACGATATAAAATGAAAATTGAAACAGGATCAACATGGTGAATTTTATGGAAAACATTGTGATCGCACCTACATGCCCCGTAGCCTACCTCCCTGGCCCTAACCTACCCTAACCAACATTAGGCTATGACCCCGTGCAGCTGTCGTGTGGTGCACACCCTCCATTATAATATAAGATTGATGGCGGATAAAAAATGGTAGGCAACAAAGTTTTGGAAAAAAACATTTGGAAATCAAAGCAAAATGATATACGAAAATTGAAAAGTTCAATAAATATAAAATAATTCTCATTGTAATGCCACTTTTGAGGGGATTTTCCACCCGCCCCTACCCTCCATTATAATATACAGCCGAACATAACGTAACACCCTTGGTCACCCAAAACCTGGGTACCGTAACCCATGGATTTTATTATCACCACCCGTCTGGTCATGGCGAGTTAAATAATAATAATAATGGTGGTAATGTAATGACACGAATGACCACGGGGTAAAACTGTTCCTTCAGCTCATGAGGGTATTTTGAACCAATTTATACGAGGGTATTGAAATTCATGTTGAGTAAAATTATTATACGAGTTTTAATGAAGAAAAAGGTAAATACTTCCACCAGTCAGACTACAACATTCAACCCACCCGCCCTCTGCACACCGAATTCAAACGTACAGGTGCGAAGATGGTGAATGATTGAATTGAATGGGATGAATAGTAGTGAAGGTGACATGATTACGCACTCTTACCGCATCTGATTCCATGACTGATTGATGAGTTGATTCAATTGTCCATCAGTTAATGACAACACCAGTCAATCGTGTTATATACTTACCGTAAGATTAGTTGTTTGCATACAAGTTTGTATGTTGTAGTCAAATACCATTAAGAACGTACACTACAGTAAACCATTGGTTGGTTATTGAATGCAAGTAAAAATCAGTAAACTTGGCTTGCAGATTAGTAATAACTGTAAAATAGCTTTCTGAATCCTGTCGTCGAGCCAAGGGCTGAACATAGTAACCTACAGTAACCAAAACGCATTAAATATGCATGCCAGTTCAATATGACAATGATGAGCCGTTAGCCTACAAACAAGCTGCCAGTCAGCCTAACCTATTGATAACCTACCAGCAGATGGTCTAACGATCACCATAACCTACCAAATAGATAACCCTGATTGCAAATGGCATTAGTTAACCCTCTTTGTCTGCGCCATACGGTCAGCTTGTTGTTATTCAATCCCTTCCTCATCAATCAGAGACAAACACATTTATGGTAGGGCTTTAACCCACCACCTCTTACGAATGGGTTTAGGTTTAGAGCCTACCCTACCTGTGGTAGGTAATGGGTTTAGGCTTTACGCAACACAATAGCTTGCGGACACACAGCAAAACAAGATGGCGTCTGTTTTCCGGGTACATACAAGCAGGCTGATGTGCCGTGATTCAAGTGCAATGGCGTACACTTTTATAATGGAGTACGGACTCAAGTGTTTGTGGCCTACCTGATTGGCCCTTGCTAGTGGGGAACAAGATTACAATATGTTAGAGGTGACGACATCATTAACCGAACAGAAAGATGGGTCAATTATGACAAAACATGAATTTTATCGAGAGGCTGTCCGGAAATACAGACCACAGTAATACCAACTTGGAAGGACTTGGTCGAAATGGCACAGCCAGAAGCAGAGTGAAAGTTATATTTCTCGAAATAAGGTAAAAAGCTAAGATGAAAAAATGTAGGTGGTAGGCGTACTTTAATGGTTAGCAAAACATGATCTTAAAATAAACATTTATATTGTACCCGAATTAGGCTTGTCAGAAAAATCCCAGTGAAAAAAAGAAACATTACATGGTATGAAGCACGATCTGACAACCTCTGCATCAGCATATCCTGTAGAATACAGTAATCCAAAATAGTGCAGTACTTGAGACCAGGTGTCATCCATCCAATCTATAATTAATCCAAAGTACAAACAAAACTTGCTGACAACAATGACCATGCCAAATGAAACACAATGGAATACTCAATTGACACACAATCAATGACAGCCACAGAGAAATCAGAACAATAAACCATTTAGGTAGGCTTTATACATATTGTAGGTTAAAGGTAGGCTAAGGTAAGGTGCGTTAATGCCAACTTGACCCAACGACACTCGTGTCTGTCTGTCAGTCTGTCATTCAACGGGACAGTCAGTCACTCAGTCAGTCGCCGCAGGGCACAACCAACCAACCAACCAACCAATCCCTGAAATATGCAACACTAATGATGAGTGGTTCTTTGGCATTCCCGTTTGTCGGTCGGAAGCGACTGACTGACCGCCGGGCACTTCATATGAAGATGATGTCATAATGACTGACCGTCTGTCAGTCTGTCAGTGGGGTTGACTGACTGGTAACATTCAACTTATTTTAGGTGAGCCGGTTTTCATGATTGACTGGTACTTTTTCCATGACAGATTAATGAAAAACTGTCAAGAAATGAATGCTTGGGAGTTTTTGCTGTTAGTTGATAGATCCACATGCGGCACTTGATTAAGTCACTGTGACTGATCGTGTGTGTCTGAGTCTGTCATTGCGGTTGACTGATTAATCGAGAGACTGACTGACAAACGGACTAAATTATTGACTGACTGACTAGCTGGCAAACAGCTGGCTTATGTGCTGCGCGCGGTGATCGGAAAACGGGCAAATCACCAAAAACCAAAGATAATCTGTTATATTTCTCTGATTTGAGATTTATCGGTTTATACAATTTTGGCCAGCGGGAGTTCCATTTCCATTTGTTCATAAGATAATTTTTTTAATATAACATCACATCAAATAACATTTTAGCACAACATGAAAGTCTTTTCTACAGTTAACATAAGAAAATAGTTTATGATCATGAGTAGAATTGCCAAATATCATGTCCGTCAAATAAACACAGAGCAAAACACCGACATGGCCTTTATATCACAGGCATTGTCCTTCTAACGGAAAAGACGTAATGTCAGTCCTTTTACAAGTCAGCAGGGACTAGTGAATGAAAGAATGATCCTGTGGTGATAGAGAGTAGCGGAAAAAACCATTCCACAAAAACGGCTTTCCTAGTCTCGGGACTCAGGAGGGTGAGCTGAAACTACATACAACTTTTAAATCTTCTGTGAACGAAACATTCTTCAAATAAACAAACAACTCACTATCACTATCCAGCTGATTGCAGAAATCATCTAACAAATAAGGCTAGCAGGATATGTGGTTATTGTAATGCCAGGTTTGGTTAGGCATCCATCCTTTGATCTGACTGGTAATGACTATCAGTGGAGCAAATGGTTTAGGCTTTACATCTCTCAGATCCGATCAAAACGCTCGCAGCGGGTGTCTTTTGTGAAGCCTAAGCCTAACCGCATTTTACGATATCGGGACAGCCTGAGTTTGGGGTTATCACTATTTAAGGGATTGTATGGCGATCTGGGGTTGATAAGACCCGAGGCAAATGTTGACACCTGCCTGGCTGGTTATACAATCACTGATCGTGGCTGCAGCTGTCCGAGAAATTGACCGACGGGAAAATCGTGCTTGATGAAGATTTCGTCTCAAAATAGGGTGTAATTGGCAGATCCAATACAAATTTATACCGTGAGTACAGGCTCGAAATTCTAAAGTAAAGCATCTCTCGATTACCTTGGCCATCATATCCACAAGCGACTGGTGGCACTACCGGACGAACCAATCCTCCAAAGGAAGAGGAATTTTTCTCTGACGAGATTTAGCAGTTTTGAGATCATTTTACCCTAACTTTAGGGAACATATTATCCTTTTTGATAACATTTGAAAAGCGGAAAATTCCACTTTTCTCACTCTTCTCGTCCGCTAGTGGCTGGTGATACAGTCAGTGATACAGCTGCCAGGGTGTCTACATAGCCAAACACAGATAAGAATGAAACAAGTGTTGTTGGGGGCGGTGGGTTACAAAACTGTGATAAGGCTCCATGGTACAGGTTTTTAGATATCAAGATTAACCGTATCTAGAATGACAGAGCAGATGGATCAGTGACATCTGTAAGCGGTATAATGCTTTGGTGAAGTCATGCAATCGATACGGATGTTACGTGAAACCAAGAATTTCTGCCGATTTCCCTTTCAACCTGATATCATCTGTTAAGTAGAATGTGATCCAACCAGTCGGTTTGCATTTGTCGGCTTTCAAGTTGGCTGCAAGTTGGGATAACTTGTCATGTAGGGAGTTGACGTATTCAGTCATCCATGCGAAATTATACTACGATAAAAAAGTTTGAATCAAGCGATACAGATGTAATGAACGAGCTGTCTACATGAAAATCATATGGAACTAACAAAAAATGCTCAAATTTTCAGTACCAACAGAATGTCAATTCAGTTGATCCAAGTCAGTAGTCCAACCGAATAAGATTCGAACCAGGCCCACTTGTTGCCGTGAGGCGGCACTCTATACCATTCGGCCAAATTGGCTGCCATTGCGACGACCGTTCGTTTCGGCGTCTGTCTGTTTGCCGATCGATTTGTATGAAAGAATGACATATAAAAGGTGCATAAAAGGTAAAAGGCATCCATTTCGACATCTGTCCGCTCAAATATTGACATTGGTCATCAGAATGGCAAGAAGGTTTGATTGAGGCCAATTAATAAGGTTGAATGTGCAACAGTGATATGATGGGTAATGTGCGTTTCGAAAGATGATATATCGATGAGGAAACGCCGAAAATTTGTTGATTTTATATGATACTTATGGGTTTTTAATTGCGTGGGAATGTCAGCTGATACAAAAAATCGAAACTTTGAACTAGTAACTCATGAATACAGAGTTAGACCGATGGCACATGGGTACAGGATACCTTAAACATGTGCATCATTACTCTGTACTAATGAAATTGTTTTAATGATTAGAATATGGAAGAATAAAATACCGGAGCAAAAGGAATGGCATGAAAATAAAGAGTTAGACAATTCAATGTTTCATGCCAAAATTTTTTTTTTGAGATATAGAGCAAGAGGAATTTCATGACACGAAACTTTGAACTAGTAAATATACAGAGTTAGACCGATGGCACATGGGTACAGGATACCTTAAACATGTGCATCATTACTCTGTACTAATGAAATTGTTTTAATGATAAGAATATGGAAGAATAAAATACCGGAGCAAAAGGAATGGCATGAAAATAAAGAGTTAGACCATTCAATGTTTCATGCCAAAAAATTCCTTTTATTTTGAGATTTAGAGCATGAGGAATTTCATGACACGAAACTTTGAACTAGTAAATATACAGAGTTAGACCGATGGCACATGGGTACAGGATACCTTAAACATGTGCATCATTACTCTGTACTAATGAAAGTGTTTTAATGATAAGAATATGGAAGAATAAAATACCGGAGCAAAAGGAATGGCATGAAAATAAAGAGTTAGACCATTCAATGTTTCATGCCATTTTTCTTGAGATATAGAGCAAAGGAATTTCATGACACGAAACTTTGAACTAGTAAATATACAGAGTTAGACCGATGGCACATGGGTACAGGATACCTTAAACATGTGCATCATTACTCTGTACTAATGAAATTGTTCTAATGATAAGAATAAGGAAGAATAAAATACGGGAGCAAAAGGAATGGCGTGAAAATAAAGAGTTAGACCATTCAATGTTTCATGCCATTTTTTGAGATATAGAGCAAAGGAATTTCATGACACGAAACTTTGAACTAGTAAATATACAGAGTTAGACCGATGCCACATGGGTACAGGATACCTTAAACATGTGCATCATTACTCTGTACTAATGAAATTGTTTTAATGATAAGAATATGGAAGAATAAAATACCGGAGCAAAAGGAATGGCATGAAAATAAAGAGTTAGACCACTCAATGTTTCATGCCAAAAAATTCCTTTTATTTTGAGATTTAGAGCATGAGGAATTTCATGACACGAAACTTTGAACTAGTAAATATACAGAGTTAGACCGATGGCACATGGGTACAGGATACCTTAAACATGTGCATCATTACTCTGTACTAATGAAAGTGTTTTAATGATAAGAATATGGAAGAATAAAATACCGGAGCAAAAGGAATGGCATGAAAATAAAGAGTTAGACCATTCAATGTTTCATGCCATTTTTCTTGAGATATAGAGCAAAGGAATTTCATGACACGAAACTTTGAACTAGTAAATATACAGAGTTAGACCGATGGCACATGGGTACAGGATACCTTAAACATGTGCATCATTACTCTGTACTAATGAAATTGTTCTAATGATAAGAATAAGGAAGAATAAAATACGGGAGCAAAAGGAATGGCGTGAAAATAAAGAGTTAGACCATTCAATGTTTCATGCCATTTTTTGAGATATAGAGCAAAGGAATTTCATGACACGAAACTTTGAACTAGTAAATATACAGAGTTAGACCGATGCCACATGGGTACAGGATACCTTAAACATGTGCATCATTACTCTGTACTAATGAAATTGTTTTAATGATTAGAATATGGAAGAATAAAATACCGGAGCAAAAGGAATGGCATGAAAATAAAGAGTTAGACCATTCAATGTTTCATGCCAAAAAATTCCTTTTATTTTGAGATATAGAGCAAGAGGAATTTCATGACACGAAACTTTGAACTAGTAAATATACAGAGTTAGACCGATGGCACATGGGTACAGGATACCTTAAACATGTGCATCATTACTCTGTACTAATGAAATTGTTTTAATGATAAGAATATGGAAGAATAAAATACCGGAGCAAAAGGAATGTCATGAAAATAAAGAGTTAGACCATTCAATGTTTCATGCCAAAAAATTCCTTTTATTTTGAGATTTAGAGCATGAGGAATTTCATGACACGAAACTTTGAACTATATAGTAAATATACAGAGTTAGACCGATGGCACATGGGTACAGGATACCTTAAACATGTGCATCATTACTCTGTACTAATGAAATTGTTTTAACGATAAGAATATGGAAGAATAAAAAACCGGAGCAAAAGGAATGGCATGAAAATAAAGAGTTAGACCATTCAATGTTTCATGCCAAAAAATTCCTTTTATTTTGAGATTTAGAGCATGAGGAATTTCATGACACGAAACTTTGAACTAGTGAATATACAGAGTTAGACCGATGGCACATGGGTACAGGATACCTTAAACATGTGCATCATTACTCTGTACTAATGAAATTGTTTTAATGATAAGAATATGGAAGAATAAAATACCGGAGCAAAAGGAATGGCATGAAAATAAAGAGTTAGACCATTCAATGTTTCATGCCAAAAAATTCCTTTTATTTTGAGATTTAGAGCATGAGGAATTTCATGACACGAAACTTTGAACTAGTGAATATACAGAGTTAGACCGATGGCACATGGGTACAGGATACCTTAAACATGTGCATCATTACTCTGTACTAATGAAATTGTTTTAATGATAAGAATATGGAAGAATAAAATACCGGAGCAAAAGGAATGGCATGAAAATAAAGAGTTAGACCATTCAATGTTTCATGCCAAAAAATTCCTTTTATTTTGAGATTTAGAGCATGAGGAATTTCATGACACGAAACTTTGAACTAGTAAATATACAGAGTTAGACCGATGGCACATGGGTACAGGATACCTTAAACATGTGCATCATTACTCTGTACTAATGAAATTGTTTTAATGATAAGAATATGGAAGAATAAAATACCGGAGCAAAAGGAATGGCATGAAAATAAAGAGTTAGACCATTCAATGTTTCATGCCAAAAAATTCCTTTTATTTTGAGATTTAGAGCATGAGGAATTTCATGACACAAAACTTTGAACTAGTAAATATACAGAGTTAGACCGATGGCACATGGGTACAGGATACCTTAAACATGTGCATCATTACTCTGTACTAATGAAATTGTTTTAATGATAAGAATATGGAAGAATAAAATACCGGAGCAAAAGGAATGGCATGGAAATAAAGAGTTAGACCATTCAATGTTTCATGCCAAAAAATTCCTTTTATTTTGAGATTTAGAGCATGAGGAATTTCATGACACGAAACTTTGAACTAGTGAATATACAGAGTTAGACCGTGGCACATGGGTACAGGATACCTTAAACATGTGCATCATTACTCTGTACTAATGAAATTGTTTTAATGATAAGAATATGGAAGAATAAAATACCGGAGCAAAAGGAATGGCATGAAAATAAAGAGTTAGACCATTCAATGTTTCATGCCAAAAAATTCCGTTTATTTTGAGATATAGAGCAAGAGGAATTTCATGACACGAAACTTTGAACTAGTAAATATACAGAGTTAGACCGATGGCACATGGGTACAGGATACCTTAAACATGTGCATCATTACTCTGTACTAATGAAATTGTTTTAATGATAAGAATATGGAAGAATAAAATACCGGAGCAAAAGGAATGGCATGAAAATAAAGAGTTAGACCATTCAATGTTTCATGCCAAAAATCCCTTTTATTTTGAGATATAGAGCAAGAGGAATTTCATGACACGAAACTTTGAACTAGTAAATATACAGAGTTAGACCGATGGCACATGGGTACAGGATACCTTAAACATGTGCATCATTACTCTGTACTAATGAAATTGTTTTAATGATAAGAATATGGAAGAATAAAATACCGGAGCAAAAGGAATGGCATGAAAATAAAGAGTTAGACCATTCAATGTTTCATGCCAAAAATTCCTTTTATTTTGAGATATAGAGCAAGAGGAATTTCATGACACGAAACTTTGAACTAGTAAATATACAGAGTTAGACCGATGGCACATGGGTACAGGATACCTTAAACATGTGCATCATTACTCTGTACTAATGAAATTGTTTTATTGATAAGAATATGGAAGAATAAAATACCGGAGCAAAAGGAATGGCATGAAAATAAAGAGTTAGACCATTCAATGTTTCATGCCAAAAAATTCCTTTTATTTTGAGATTTAGAGCATGAGGAATTTCATGACACGAAACTTTGAACTAGTAAATATACAGAGTTAGACCGATGGCTCATGGGTACAGGATACCTTAAACATGTGCATCATTACTCTGTACTAATGAAATTGTTTTAATGATAAGAATATGGAAGAATAAAATACCGGAGCAAAAGGAATGGCATGAAAATAAAGAGTTAGACCATTCAATGTTTCATGCCAAAAAATTCCTTTTATTTTGAGATTTAGAGCATGAGGAATTTCATGACACGAAACTTTGAACTAGTAAATATACAGAGTTAGACCGATGGCTCATGGGTACAGGATACCTTAAACATGTGCATCATTACTCTGTACTAATGAAATTGTTTTAATGATAAGAATATGGAAGAATAAAATACCGGAGCAAAAGGAATGGCATGAAAATAAAGAGTTAGACCATTCAATGTTTCATGCCAAAAAAATCCTTTTATTTTGAGATTTAGAGCATGAGGAATTTCCTGACACGAAACTTTGAACTAGTAAATATACAGAGTTAGACCGATGGCACATGGGTACAGGATACCTTAAACATGTGCATCATTACTCTGTACTAATGAAATTGTTTTAATGATAAGAATATGGAAGAATAAAATACCGGAGCAAAAGGAATGGCATGAAAATAAAGAGTTAGACCATTCAATGTTTCATGCCAAAAAATTCCTTTTATTTTGAGATTTAGAGCATGAGGAATTTCATGACACAAAACTTTGAACTAGTAAATATACAGAGTTAGACCGATGGCACATGGGTACAGGATACCTTAAACATGTGCATCATTACTCTGTACTAATGAAATTGTTTTAATGATAAGAATATGGAAGAATAAAATACCGGAGCAAAAGGAATGGCATTAAAATAAAGAGTTAGACCATTCAATGTTTCATGCCACAAAATTCCTTCTATTTTGAGATATGGAGCAAGAGGAATTTCATGACACGAAACTTTGAACTAGTAAATATACAGAGTTAGACCGATGGCACATGGGTACAGGATACCTTAAACATGTGCATCATTACTCTGTACTAATGAAATTGTTTTAATGATAAGAATATGGAAGAATAAAATACCGGAGCAAAAGGAATGGCATTAAAATAAAGAGTTAGACCATTCAATGTTTCATGCCACAAAATTCCTTCTATTTTGAGATATGGAGCAAGAGGAATTTCATGACACGAAACTTTGAACTAGTAAATATACAGAGTTAGACCGATGGCACATGGGTACAGGATACCTTAAACATGTGCATCATTACTCTGTACTAATGAAATTGTTTTAATGATAAGAATATGGAAGAATAAAATACCGGAGCAAAAGGAATGGCATGAAAATAAAGAGTTAGACCATTCAATGTTTCATGCCAAAAATTCCTTTTATTTTGAGATATAGAGCAAGAGGAATTTCATGACACGAAACTTTGAACTAGTAAATATACAGAGTTAGACCGATGGCACATGGGTACAGGATACCTTAAACATGTGCATCATTACTCTGTACTAATGAAATTGTTTTATTGATAAGAATATGGAAGAATAAAATACCGGAGCAAAAGGAATGGCATGAAAATAAAGAGTTAGACCATTCAATGTTTCATGCCAAAAAATTCCTTTTATTTTGAGATTTAGAGCATGAGGAATTTCATGACACGAAACTTTGAACTAGTAAATATACAGAGTTAGACCGATGGCTCATGGGTACAGGATACCTTAAACATGTGCATCATTACTCTGTACTAATGAAATTGTTTTAATGATAAGAATATGGAAGAATAAAATACCGGAGCAAAAGGAATGGCATGAAAATAAAGAGTTAGACCATTCAATGTTTCATGCCAAAAAATTCCTTTTATTTTGAGATTTAGAGCATGAGGAATTTCCTGACACGAAACTTTGAACTAGTAAATATACAGAGTTAGACCGATGGCACATGGGTACAGGATACCTTAAACATGTGCATCATTACTCTGTACTAATGAAATTGTTTTAATGATAAGAATATGGAAGAATAAAATACCGGAGCAAAAGGAATGGCATGAAAATAAAGAGTTAGACCATTCAATGTTTCATGCCAAAAATTCCTTTTATTTTGAGATATAGAGCAAGAGGAATTTCATGACACGAAACTTTGAACTAGTAAATATACAGAGTTAGACCGATGGCACATGGGTACAGGATACCTTAAACATGTGCATCATTACTCTGTACTAATGAAATTGTTTTATTGATAAGAATATGGAAGAATAAAATACCGGAGCAAAAGGAATGGCATGAAAATAAAGAGTTAGACCATTCAATGTTTCATGCCAAAAAATTCCTTTTATTTTGAGATTTAGAGCATGAGGAATTTCATGACACGAAACTTTGAACTAGTAAATATACAGAGTTAGACCGATGGCTCATGGGTACAGGATACCTTAAACATGTGCATCATTACTCTGTACTAATGAAATTGTTTTAATGATAAGAATATGGAAGAATAAAATACCGGAGCAAAAGGAATGGCATGAAAATAAAGAGTTAGACCATTCAATGTTTCATGCCAAAAAATTCCTTTTATTTTGAGATTTAGAGCATGAGGAATTTCATGACACAAAACTTTGAACTAGTAAATATACAGAGTTAGACCGATGGCACATGGGTACAGGATACCTTAAACATGTGCATCATTACTCTGTACTAATGAAATTGTTTTAATGATAAGAATATGGAAGAATAAAATACCGGAGCAAAAGGAATGGCATGAAAATAAAGAGTTAGACCATTCAATGTTTCATGCCAAAAAATTCCTTTTATTTTGAGATTTAGAGCATGAGGAATTTCATGACACAAAACTTTGAACTAGTAAATATACAGAGTTAGACCGATGGCACATGGGTACAGGATACCTTAAACATGTGCATCAATACTCTGTAGTGAATGAAATGATAACGAGGACCAAAAAAGGTAAACAAAAAAGCAATAACCTGATTATTTGGTAGACTCTCTATCCTCTTTTTGTTCTGGATCCGACCCTTGGTTGTTTGGAACTGGAATCGGTGAACGCGCTTAAAATACCATGGTTTCCCTTTTGCTTTGAGATAAGAGCAAGAGGAATTTTCTGCCATGAAATTTTGGACTACAAAAAGACCGATTTCGAAGAGTTAGACCGATTTCGAATAAACGGAATGATTTTTGAAAACTTTTTTTAATAAGAAATGAGCTTTAAATCTCTCAGCAAAAAATGAACTAACTATGTAGGTTGAGTGAGTTGAGTTTGGTTAGCGAGAGTAAGGTTTTTGTTGCGATGCGGCATGATGGTACGGAGAACTTTCACCCCGCGGAACTTTCACCCCGCGTTTTTAAGGGCTTTTCACCCCGCGAAAATTCATTTTTTTCGCGGGGTGAAAAGCCCTTGAAAACGCGGGGTGAAAGTTCCGCGGGGTGAAAAGACACGGATTCGGCATGATGGGTGATGATGATTATAACACGGTTCAGTTGGGTAACAAGGTCGGCAAATGAGTTTGAAACATGAGTAGTTGAGTTTAGTAAAGAGTGGGGGTGGGAAGGCAGTTGACATTTCAGTTCTTACGGTACTTTCAAAATTTCTAGTTTAATAGGTCGTATACAGATGTGACGTGTACCTAAATCTGAAGCGCAACTCAAAAACACCTTATATAACTTCCATAGTGACAGTTTGAAGCCGAAAATTATACCAATGGCACATGAGTACAGGATATGTACCTTAAACATGTAAATCAGTACTCTGTACGGGTTTTCTTTTATTCATAAGAAAATAGTGGAAGAACATCACAAAGAAAAAAGGTTTTTGTGGCATGAAACTTTGAACAGACAGAGTAAGACGGATGTCACATGGGTCCTCAGAAACATTTGCATCAATATTCTTGATTTTTCAATGGAAACTAGCTTCATATCTCTCAGCAGAAAAGGAATTGAGTTTGACACTAAGAGAGTAAGATTAGGGTAGTGCATGATTGGTATTAATGATTGACACACCTGGATTATTTGTTTAGCTGGATGACGAGAGTTGCAGATGGGCGAGTTTAAAATGAGTCGTTAAAATTTTTTCATTAGATGTTCATAGGGACGGTAATTTTTATTATAAACTATGCAAATTTGAAGGGACAGGCGAGTTTGAAGAATATGTCAATGTTACATGTGTATTGATGGCACATGGGCACAGGATATGTGCATCGATACTTTAGTGAATGAGTGAATGAATACTGTACATACATAGGTGAGTGAGGGAGTGAATGAGGATGGTGTACCAAAAAAATCCATACGAAAAAAGAATCCCTGATTTGCCTATACAAAAACAAATCCATACCAAAAAAAATCCGTCCAAAACAAGTCCATACCAAAAAAATCCACCCAAAACAAATGCATACCAAAAAAATCCCTTTTTGATCTGCCATACCAAAAAAATCCATGGTTACCAAAAAAAAATACATGAACTGTATACATGAAGATCAAATGGAATTAACATAAAGTACTCCAATTTTCAATACCAACGAAGTGTTGTTTCAGTAGACCCAGTTCAGTTCAGTAGCCATCACCCAAGCGAATGAGATTCGAACCAGACCCACTTGTGGCCGTGAGGCGGCACTCTATCGGCATCCATTTCGACATCTGTGCGCTCAAATATTGACATTGGTCATCAGAATGGCAAGAAGGCTTGATTGGTGCCAATTAGGAAGGTTGAATGTGCAACAGTGATAAGATGGATAATGTGCGTTTCGAAAGATGATATATCGATGAGGAAACGCCGAAATTGATTTGATTTTATATGATACTTATGGGTTCTTAATTGCGTGGGAATGTCAGCTGATATCCAAGTTGGTTAAAACTATATTTCGCTTCACACGGTATGTCACTCCGCATTTATACTTGTTTGATTGTATTCAATTTTTATGTACTAGGTTAAGGTTAGAGTGATCTATTAGAGATTACATAAAATCAACCGTCCACCTTTTGTTTGTTACTGAAGGCTCAATATTCCAAATGCTGACTACTACAATCAAAATCAAGAAAGATTTTCAATTTCATTCAACGTCAACAATGTGAAAGTGACAGTGTTCCCATAACAAGTCAAATAGCGGGCAATAGTAGTATAATAGTATAATGTTGGTTTATGTAAACAACATCCCACCATGTAATAGAAGGTAATGTAATCACAGTGCACCAAAATGGACGTGAAAATAAATATAATAGAATAAGAAAAATATTGAGATGCGTCATGCGGACGAGGAAATGTAGAAAAGAAATAATAACGGTTCTAAAAAACTGTTTGACTACCAAATGTGGAAACGTCAAAAAGAAAACATTTTAATGATAATAATAAATATGTGGGTTGAGTTTCAATCCGACTACCGTGAAATAATACAACAATAAGAAGAGTGAAGGAAAGACGACAACGGGGAAGTTCTCGGGACGGGCGTTGGTCATCATCGGAGTTTGGCCAACCAATAATAGAATGTTAATTAGAGGAAAAGCAGACAGGATACACTGATTCACGCAAATTATCGAAAATCATGAAAATGTTAATTAATTTCTTTAAATCATAAGGTAATTTCAGTTATGAAGACCAATCTGCGGTGTTAGAGAAGAGAAACCCATGATGAGCGCATAATTCGAATGGAACCAACTGTTTATATTAAAATGGAATATTGGCTGGCTATCGTTGAGTGGATACCGGATTAAAAGTAAGAAAGTAATCATCGACAAAGAAAACATATAGTGACCATGAAATCAGCATATAATTTAGTGATTGTTTTGGGATGGTGCGATATGCGACAAACAATAATGAGCAGATAAAACAAACTCGATGAGAAAGAATGGACGAAACGTGAAAAAGTGGATGTTAACTGGAATTCGGTTATACGTTTATAACTCAATTTAGAGTAGTGCCAATGTATGAAATAGCATCACATACTTGATTAGAAACTTAGTAATTGGTAGTTTTCAACATGTAACACGTTTCAAGTTTGAATTCAAAAAAATCAATAGCCTAGAATTAACCTTGCAAAAGATATCAGTATTCTTGCTCAGATACTCCCGCGATTTTTATTTTGATTGACTCCCCGAAAATATAATACTTCTTTCCATCCCATCCGTCTATTTATCTTCTTGTTGATGTTGTTTATCATTTCGATTTAGAAGAAAAGATTCTTCAAGAACGTCCTAATTGATGATTTGGACTCAACGAAGAGTGCCTGTTTGTTCTTCTTTTGACTGGGTGTTGCCTGCACCGGATTGAGAAACTTTTTCGAACGGTCCTTGGTCAGATCCGTGTAGAAACGGGCTAGTCGGGTGGCCTCGCGAACACCTGAAACATGATATTTATTTAATTAATGAAGGAGAAAAGAAGAATAAAAACATCAACAACAACAACAACAACAACAACAACAACAGCAACAACAACACAGCCACCACCACTAACAACCACAACAACAACAACAACGACAACCACAAAAACAACAACACCGCCACCACCACCACTAACCAATACCAACAACAACAACAACAACAACAACAGCAACTACTACAGCACCACCGCCACCACCAAGAACAATAACAACAACAACAACAACAACAACAACAACAACAACAACAACAACAACAACTACAACAACAACAACAAAAACAACAACAACAACAACTACAGCAACATCGCCACCACCACCACCAACAACAACAACAACAACAACAACAACAACAACAACAACAACAACAACAACAACTACAGCAACACCGCCACCACCACCACCAACAACAACAACAACAGTACCTGTTTCATAAGCGCCATGTGTTGTCTGAAAGCGAGACTCGTGTGTGGCCTCACCGGCGAACATAACAACCGGAGTCTGAAAAGATTTCCCCGTAAAATGACATCAGGAAGCTTTTGTTCTCATTGAACTACAGCAAATTGTTTTTTTATCTCACTTGAAATTTTCTCACCAACTTTATAGTTGTCGTGAATGTCCCGAAGCACGCACAGCGGCTCGGCAATGTCCTGAAAATAATAACAATACTTAGGTTAATCGCAAATTAACAAGTCTTAAGATATATAGCTGAACAAAAGATTGAACTGAATGGAAACCAAGAATAAGAAATATATATATATGTATAATTTTCCTGGGCTGATAGGATAATCAAAAACCGTAAAATGGTTGCCAACCTGATAGGTGCAGCTGAGCTGGTCGGCAGCCTTGCTGTAGTAGGAATAGGCACCTCGAAACAGTCGATTCGTACGCCATTGCGTGCTGAAAACAATCGGGTAAAATAAATATTCATGTCCCTTTTTTATACTCATTCACTCACTCACTCACTCACTCACTCACTCACTAACTCACTCACTCACTCACTCACTCACTCACTCACTCACTAACTCACTCACTCACTCACTCACTCACTCACTCACTCACTCACTTACTCACTTACTCACTCACTCACTCACTCACTCACTAACTCACTCACTCACTCACTCACTCACTCACTCACTCACTCACTCACTCACTCACTCACTCACTCACTCTAATATTTTAACATATGAGTACCCTTAGTACCATAACAAAACAAAAGAATAGACAACAAGAAAGAATGCATCAAAACGTGAACCAACCGCACCACCTTCTTTGGCATCACCACGTCCTTGTAGTCGGTGTACTTCTGTAGTACGCGAGTGGCAGCCTCGCCCAGCTCCGTCTCACTGGCCAGCTCCATTCGTTCCGCACATGAACCACCGATCTGGATTATAACTGATTATTCAGCAAAATATGGTTATTGTCTTTCATGTGGGGCAGCTAACAAAACTATGCGATGTTTAATTCATCTGATTTATGTGTGAGGACGAGGAGACTAAGATTCTGACACGTTGCTCTGGGGTTTTTGGCCTTAGTTTAATCAACCAATCAGGTCACTACAAAAACAACATTCTGATACGGTATTAGTGTGCTTTGTTGGTTTCAGTAATAAAGAAATGCCATTAAAATCATTGTGTGTTCGAACCTTATGATAAATAGTCACCAACCCAGGCAACGATCATATTATCGTGGAAGGGTAGCACGGTGAAAGTGAAGAAGATTTTGTCCAGTTCATTGGCTTCGGCATCCAGATTGACGTCCGTTTCGTGGTCGCAGATCTCGATGAACTGAATGTCCGACGGCCAGAACGGCTTGTCGTACAGCAGGAACACCTTGTCCAGGGTGTCGAAACCTGAGACATCAAATTCAGCGGTGGGATGGAACGGAACGGCAATAAAGTCTGGTCACAATTTCTCGTTACTCCGAAATTTTTACCGTAATCCTTTTGGCGCGCATTCAAATTATGGCGCGCGTTCAATTTTTTTCGAAATTGTGAACTTTTCAGACCACATTTGTATAACATATTATTGAACATATCCAACTTATCAACCATTCAGTATAAGATTTTCAAGAAAATAATTAGTAACAAGATACCCTGACCAAGCTATAACAACAACAAGACAATGAAAAAAACAAGTAAAATTCCTAAAAACCGCTCAACTTACAAAATTCTAAAAAATGTCAAACTCCTAAAAAAACTATCACTTACCCATCGACTGAATGGCATTCATCTTGAACGTTGGCAGCGAAGGTGTGAACAGGGTGGCAGCCTCAGCCTTCAGATACCCAAGAGGGCACGTCACTATCACATGATCGGCCGAAAGCTTCTGACCCGTCGACAGAGTCAGTTCGAGAGGCGCTTCTTTGGCGTTGCCTGAATATTATTCACGAATGAACTATTAACTATTTCGTTCATATACGGATGCATTAATCACTCACTCACCCATTCACTCACTCACTCACTTACTCACTCACTCACTCACTTAATCACTCACTAACTCACTCACTCACTCACTCACTCACTCACTCTCACTCACTCACTCACTCACTCACTCACTCACTCACTAGCTCACTCACTCGCTCACTCACTCACTCACTCACTCAATCACTCACTCACCCACTCACTCACTCACTCACTCACTCACTCACTCAATCACTCACTCACCCACTCACTCACTCACTCACTCACTCACTCACTCACTCACTCACTCACTCACTCACTCACTCACTCACTCACTCATTCACTCACTCACTCACTCATTCACTCACTCACTCATTCACTCACTCACTCACTCATTCACTCACTCACTCATTCACTCACTCACTCACTCACTCACTCACTCACTCACTCACTCATTCACTCACTCACTCACTCACTCACTCACTCACTCACTCACTCACTCACTCATTCACTCACTCACTCACTCACTCATTCACTCACTCACTCACTCACTCACTCACTAACTCACTCATTCATTCACTCACTCACCGAACGCGCTCCACTCGTAGTTGATGTTGACGACCTCCGTCGATAACCTGATGGCATCGTCGGGGATAAGGGATCGCATCTGATCGATGATTCTACCATAACCACCGGGCAGTAAAGGCAGCTCGTCGTTGTCCTCGTTGCCGTCCCACTTGGACCAGTTGCGGAAGGACAACTGCAAAATTGAGGTAGTGAAATGACATGATATTTGAAAAAGTTGGAGAAATCCGAGAAAAAGGTTGAAACTTTTTTCAGATTGTTTTTTATTAACTTACCTGACTGAGATCCTGACATGCGTGTTCGGCCTGTATTAACCGGATGTAGTAGTTCTTCAAGCCGATCAGGGCCGTGCGTTCGGCGTCAGTGCCCTCGAACGACTGCAACAACCAAAAGTTGAACCAAATTTAAAACAAAAATAGAAGTAAACATCCAAAAAGGATTAATAATGTGTATCCAACCTTCAGCAGCACTTCAAAGCGTTCATCAAAGATATCACCGATCGACTCGTGCAGGTAGTGGTTCTTGACTCGACCCGTCACGTCCAACCAGTGGTACGTCTCACAGTACCATTTGTCCAGCAGGTCCTGCAAGGAGAAGGAGTAATTAATAAAAAATACAAACAAAACGAATCATTATGTCCAACTTATAATTAAATCTGCGGTGAGAATATTTCAAACCTCTCAAATGATTATCCATGTGCAACTCAATATTGTAGTAAACTTTCCAACATCAGAAATACCGTAATCCAACCTGAATACTCTGCGGCACACGACGTTGGCCGGCCACAAAGCAGTCCGGCGGCAACTCGTCAATGGTTGACATTAGCTGCAAATAGAACCATCTTGCATTTGGTACATAACAAAAATATAAGAGAAATCTTGAGAATAGAAACAAGTTGACACTGAATAATATTCAAGATTTTTAAACGGAACTTGAGAAATCATTAAACGAATGTTAGATGAATGCACACCTTTTTCGACGGCAGCACATTCAGTCGTTTGGCCATCTTGTACACGTCATTGTGGAAGTCGTGCAGGAACTGGGCGCCCATCTCGATTGTTTGACCATCTACAATGACAACCAATGAAATAAAGGTGACATGGAACAGCCCAAACTCTCTTAATCACACTCTCAATAACGCACACTCTTACTCTCACTCACTCACTCACTCACTTCCTCACTCAGTCTCTTGCTCACGTCACTCACTCATTACAACACTCACTCATTTTACTCACTCACTCACTCACTCACTCACCCACTCACTCACTCACTCACTCACTCACTCACTCACTCACTCACTCACTCACTCACTCACGACACTCACTCACTCACTCACTCACTCACTCACTCACTCACTCACTCACTCACTCACTCACTCACTCACTCACTCACTCACTCACTCACTCACTCACTCACGACACTCACTCACCGATGGACTCATGTCGTATCCTGCCGCCCACCCTGTCCTGTGCCTCCAATATGAGCACGTGTTTGAATCGGTGCTCATTTATAAGTTTATTGGCTACCGCGAGTCCGGCAATCCCGGCACCAATGACGATAACCCGGCATTCCCGACCCGGATTCGAGTCCCGACGCGGCATCAAGGCGTAGTGCTCGAGCGCTGGTACTTGACTGATTTTGCTGCAAAAAAACTTATTTTAGTAAAAAATAAAGTTTTTAGTTTTCGATAATAATATAATATTATCATCTTCGGTATTACGCAGATCTCGTGTATTTTATGCCTCTGTACATGTAAGACGAGTAGTTCATGAAAGATACATACAAAAATCATCCTTATCGTACAAAGAACAACGGATTACGTCTGTTCATTCCAGACAGCAGTTTGCTAATCGTAACAAACAATCTGTCATGTGGATACATAAACATAAACGATAGCCAATTTAGATGACTCACAGTGGCATATAAAAGGCGTACATAGTTTACTGAAACCACATGCCCATGACATCATAGACCGTTGGCCCATGCCAACACGCAAAACAAGACAGACGTCATAGAATCGCAGGTTAAGTGGGCACATCAAGAGTGATTGAATCAGGGTTTGAAAAATAAACAGAGGCCACTAAATAATTAACTTGTTAAATAATTACCCTAATTTATTACCATCAACTACACTGAGTAAAAGTCATATATTTGAGATTGAAAATAGTAATCAACTTAACTAAGATACATACGTAATGCGACTATGTATGTATATAAGTCCTACTATGTTTACACATTGAAATACGAGAGCATGTAACAAAGGCTTTAATTTAATCAGTTATCTGCATAAAAAGCGGACCTTTCAGTAAATCCTTAATAAACGGATAAAAAACCTGGATTAAACCACAAATGTCGCAGTGAGTAATAACAGTGGGCCTGTAGTGTGGTTTTCAGGCCGACACGCCTGTCAATCAGACAAACTGGACAGACATACTGTGTATAAAAACATGTACAGGGTGTCCCATTTAAAAGTCCGGTTTTGAATTTTGGCTAGCAACCGCAATTATCAACCGATTTCAAAAAATTTTGCGTCAGGTTATAGACAATTTTTGGCTATTTTGTTTGTTTTTTCATTTTTTTAAATCGGAACAACGAATCAATTTTTATGGCCAATTTCCTAACACACCTGTTTTTCATGATTTTGCACTATAATCGGTAGTGGTTCAGATGAGCAGCGTGAACATTACAAAGACAAAGTTCATATTATGAGACATTATTTTTGCCAAATAATAAACAGAAATGTGTTATAACATGATTAACAAAAAAATAAGGGAACTGTTAACAGTCACCTTGAGCCTAACAACCACCTTTGCTGCTCACCAACTGTAACCAAAACGCACGCAAACATCCGCAGGGATGCGCTCGCGCTGGGAGCGTGCTCTTAGGAGCTGAAACATCTGGTTCGTCCCTAATCAACACGACCGTGGTGTTGCACGTTTGAACAGAATACCGTAAACTACCGTATGCGACCGTAATTTTGTCGAAAAAAAACCAAATGCTTTGATTTTTTGATTGTCTTTCGGGTTCCAGTACCAAAACTCAACCAGGGGACCTGTTTGTTTACAGCATGGCTCCTCATTTCACTAATTATCAGCGCTTCGTGCTTGCTGCCTATTATGAAGTCACAAACAGTCCAGTCCAGGCGATCAGACAACTGAAGCGGCAGTTCAACATTCACTCTCGGCATCTTCCAGACCAGAAAGCGGTGAAGAAAATCCATGGGAAACTGGCTGACAACGGTGATTTGAGCGACAAGAAAAGAGATCGGCCTAGGGTTAGAAATGTGTGAGGATTTTAGGGGAATGAAATTTAATAAAACAGTTTTTAATAGTCAAAATTACAGCCCACCCGTTCCGACTCGAATGAAATTCGCGTGCTTTCGCACTTCGTCGTGAATCCTCACTCATCACTCCGTGCATGTGAACAAGAAACGGGTGTTTCGAAGACTGCCGTACAACTTATTCTTTCTGAACACAAATTTCATCCATACAAAATGCGATATCTGCATGCCATTAATGAAGAAGATTGCGCTCATCGCATGACTTTCTGTCAAGATATGTTACATGATATTGATGAGGGTACGGTTTCTGTCGAGCACATTTTGTTCTCCGATGAAGCTACCTTCTACGTCGATGGTCGCGTGAACACTCAGAATGCCCGCTGGTGGTCCGAAGAGAACCCGAGTTACACCTCCGAAGTTCCCCTGCACAGTGAGAAGGTGATGGTGTGGGCCGGAGTCTGGCAGGGCGGTATCATCGGCCCATTCTTTTTTGAGGGCAATGTTACCGGTGCCACTTACCTGGCAATGCTGCAGGATTGGCTTTTGCCACAGCTGGAACAGATCCCTGAATTCGAGAACGACAGTCTGCTCTTCCAGCAGGATGGGGCGCCACCGCATTTCGCTCGTCCCGTCCGTGACTGGTTGACAGACAAATTCCCGGGTTCGTCGATCGGTCGCTGTGGTCCGATCCAGTGGCCAGCCAGGTCACCCGACCTCACACCATTGGACTTCTGGCTGTGGGGGGATCTGAAAAGCCGGGTGTACACTCGTGGTCCTGATTCACTCGACCAACTCAAGCTCTTCATCACTGAGGAGATGGTGGGCATCTCTGATGATACACGAACCGCCGCGGTGCAAGGTACGCTTCGTCGATGGCAGATGTGTGTCGATAGGGCCGGTAGCCACGTTGAGAAGTGATAGTTGATAATTTTATTGATATAACAGTCACAGATGTGTAAAGAGTTTCTTTTGTTTTTTATTTCGTGAAAAGATGGTTCATAATATGAAATTAGCTTTTGTAATGGTCACGCTGCTCATCTAAACCACCAACGACTACAGTACAAAATCATGAAAAAACAGGTGTGTCAGGAATTTGGCCATAAAAATTGATTCGATTGTCCGATTTAAAAAAATAAAAAAACAAACAAAATAGCCAAAAATTGTCTATAATCTGACGCAAAAATTTTTGAAATCGGTTAATAATTGCGGTTGCTAGCCAAAATTTAAATCCGGACTTTTAAATGGGACACCCTGTACATAGTTGTAGAGAACAGAACCAGTGTGCATGTATTCGGGTCGGGTGGCAAATTATCTGTCTAGAATCTAGATTGCTTTACTTTTGATTTAACAAGAAACTCGAGGAAAGGACAACGGTGAAATGCTTACTACTCTACTGAATTCAATAATAAACAGAAGCCGAACGCTGTATTCTCACCCAGTGTCTGGCGTACGGCAGAAGCATCAATACACATTTGATGTATAAGTGAACTCAGTCCAAGCCACTGGCGGACGAGCCGAACCTACAAAGTGAGGTGAATCATTCCGAAGCAGGGGACTTGGCAGAAATAAGCCATTTTCCCTACACTATAAGGAACAAACTATTTATAATGCCATAAAGGAAGAAATTCCACTTTTCTCTCCCTTTTCGTCCGCCAATGCTCCAAGCCCGGCAACAGACTGGTGGTTTATGAATGAGACGCTCCTCAATGGCGTACATACATATGGCCTGGGGAATGTTTTTGTCGACCCAGATGACTACGATTCAGAGAATGAACTTAGTCGGCGAAGCCGAAAATAATAGTAGTGAAATGGTGGTGTCCGGTTACGCAACAGTGAGATGAGAGCTAGGTGAACCTGAACTATGGTTAATGAGTGAACATAATAACATTGTAATATACTGCACGACTTTAGACACAACAACAACGACAACAAAAACAACAAAAGCAACAACATTATCAATAGCAACAACAATATCAAAATTGAAATTACTGAACACGACCATAAGCCAGACACGGTACGTGCCTTACAAACACCTTGTTAGTTCATAGAAACCCACTCATTTTGAAATGATGTCATGACAAATGTTTACCACATTCATAATACGCAAAAGTTGAACATTAACAACAACAACAACAACAACACCAACAATATATCAAAAACCACATCATAGCAAACCACATCATACGGCCGACTCGTGCGTCTAACGAGCGTGTTTGCGCGATCAGCAAGAACATGATTACAACAAGTTGCATGTCGCACGTCAAGTATAACACAATCTCCATGTACGCACCATCAACTGGATTTATCCAGTGTTGTAGACGGACACCAACTCATAATGACATAATGACACTCGATGAAATATGGAACAAACACGCAATTTTGTAGGCAAGCTGGTGTCTGGATGCAACACAAAAACATCCGGTATGGTATGAACGTAGTGAACAAGGAGATTCAAGTACAGTAGCCATAATTCTCTAACATGTGTATTTTCATATGTGGCTATTGTTTTTGTCACTAACTAAGTATTGAAGATCAAGTTGTAGACTACACTTTTTATGTTCTTCAACTGTTATGTTCACTACAACTTAAACATTGAAGTTGAACGAATGGTCAAATGGCGCTTCCTCAAATGGCAATTTTGATCACCAAATGTATTTATTTTGGAATGGACAGCGTTTTCCAGTATATTCGCGACATATTCTGACATGACAAATACATACTGTTATACGGTAGTAGACACTGATTAGGCAAACATGGATACGACTTTCAAAGAAAGAACGTGCAGTCTGTCGGACTGAATATCAATTCATGCAAGCTACAAAGTAAAGAAAAGTAGGGTACTGGAGACAGATTATGTACAGGGTGTCCCATCCTTAACCGCCGATGTTGACGGCTCCGTGCTTGAGTTGTACTAGGTCTATATAACTGAAACTTCATTTTCGAACAGAGAAGTCTTTGGCAATTTGTTTGACTCTTACCAGAAGTTTATTGGACGTCTGTAGCTAATTTTACAAGAAATCGAAAAAAAGTCCATTTTTGGACTAGTTTTTCTTCCTTCTGTAAATTTTTTTGATTTTTTTGAAATTTGATAAAAATGCAATTCAATAGCAGAGCATCACAGAAAAATGCCCAACCCACAATGGAACAGCACAAAAAACAATTGAGAAGCTCAATATTCGACTCGGGTACCTCTTTCATCCTGACATCGTTCCCAGTGACGAGACACAGCTTCCATGATTACATAACCTAAGTTCATGGGAATTGCAACCATCTCTTCAAGGATATAGAGAGGTGTGACTGGCCGTATTCCCGGAACTCCTCGGAAATACGTGCTCCTTCAAATCACCCTGAAGCCAGGAGTCCAGAGAGATGAGGTCAGGCGACCTGGTAGGCCACGTACATAAGTTGTCCTCTTCTGCCGATCCAAGGTGAAGCTGGCACAACGAACCATCCTGGCTTTCTTGCAAAAGTGGCTGTTGCCTTGAATAAGGCAGGTATAAGAACTTCGGAAGGTGACTTGTTGCTCTAACAGTACGGTTCTATGGCTCATCATACCAGGTAGCCCGGAATCGTCTTATCGAAACCTTTCCTGGTTCCTGGATCGGCAGAGAAGAGCACTGGGAACGATGTCAGAATGAAGGAGGTACCCTAGTCGAAAATTCAGCTTCTCAATTTGGTTTTTTTGCTGTCTAATTCTGGGTTGTGCTTTTTCTCGTGATGCTCTGCTCTTGAAATACTTTTTTATAGAATTTCTTGACAAAAAAAATTACAGAATGAAGAAAAACTAGTCGAAAAATGGACCTTTTTTCGATTGATTGTAAAAATAGCTACAGACGTCCAATAAACTTCTGGTAGGTGTCAAACAAATTGCCAAAGACTTCTCTGTTCGAAAATGAAGTTTCAGTTATATAAACCTAGTACAACTCAAACACGGAGCCGTCAACATCGGCGGTTAAGGATGGGACACCCTGTATACTATAAAGAATGAACTCATTATTATGTACAGTAGCTAGCATGTTGTTATTCGTTACAACAAACAATAACAAAAGTAGGATAGTTAACAACACAGTATTAATTTTTCAAGTCTTAACCAAGCATCGGCAAATCTCAAACAAACATAACCAAGCGTAAGCAAATCTCAACGAAACATCGCCAAATCTCAAACAAGCCTTAACGTGTGTTCGGACAGTCAGTCAGTCACGTTCACGTAGAATAAGTATGTATCTAGTATGAAGATAGTCCTTGGCGGTACGCCGTCCGTCAATTAGTCGATCATTCAGTAACAGTAACAGTAATCTCGCACTTATGTATTCACACGTAAAAGTCTCATTTTTATAGTGAATTTCAACAAAACAACAACATAACGTCTCAAAACTCAGTTTGTATGTCTGCCTTCCTCGTAATCAGCCCGTCAGTGAGTCACTCAGAACCAGATGCAACCGGATCGCAGTCGCGTGGTCGTCGGTCCTCATTGAAAATGCAGAGGCGGCAACACGCCATTCAGTGTGACAGGCATATAAAGGCTCATAATGAAAAAGCGTGCAGCGCATGCGGAAACATGCTTTATGCAGTATTACAATAACGGTACATATGTCGGCATAATAATGCAGGATACAGAAAGTTTTCCCACAAGAAATCCTTGGCTATCATAAGTGCTTATTTTTCATGTTATACACACTTTTGATATGGTATGTATTGGTGTGCACCATTGGCTTCAGTAATGAACAAGTCTCAGTAATAGAATCTAATCGAATTGAACGACGGCAGTAAATTATAACCAAAATAACACGACAGACGATAGACAATCAGATTTAAATTGGCAAAACAGCGCAATCACGGAAACATAGAGACAGGACAGTAACTAATCACCGTAACGAATCTCCGATGATCAAACCGGATGATCGGGTGCGAAAATCGGTGAAAGCGCTTACTAACACCCTGAAATGGTGATTAAAAAAACACTTGATCCACGACCAGACTTAACGATCAGTAACATCAAAATATGTATGAAAAATAGTGTAAATTGGCGTTGGCGATAAATTATGGGCAGGCAGGCACGTGAACGAAAGAAACAAATCAACAACTACAAGTGAGATACAACATAATACAAGTACATAAAAAAAACTAAATAAAAGTGAAATCAAGCTTAAATAATTGATCAAGTAGAAACAGTTTTGCTAGTGTTAAGTAAAAATGACCTGATTAACAATGCACTGCACCCACTTTCATATATATAAAGTTGACTGCATCATTAGCGAGTGTGTTCATACTGTCCACTGGCCGACGAAACAAGCCTCCAATTTGAGTTTGAGGTAAACAATTTACCAAAGAGGAAGAACTAGAAATTTCGAGGCCATTTTGCCTACACTTTAATGAACAAATACTACTTCTTTGAAACGTCAAAGAGGGTGGAATTCCACTCCTCCCACCTCTTCTCGTCCGCCAGTGATTCTGTCAGTCATCCAATCAACAGCTGATTCACTTGCAAATCACTTCCGACAGCATCCAAGCGCACGGGCAAACAGTCAAAGAGAAAATAACTTTTACACAAACATAGAAAAGTGATAGGAGTCTTGTTTCAAGGACGAAACATGTTTTTAGATCTTATGAAGAGGAAAATGTGTTCTGCTTCCTTGACCCGGTTGTCCGCTAATGGCAAGCATTCCAGTAAACAACAAGTAGATATGACGTCATACGTGTTTATAAGCAGATACAACTGGATCGGACAGAAAGGCACCCATCGCCCAACAGATGCCCGTGGGCACGTCGACAGACAATTATAAAGTGGCGGGATATTTGATCCAACAACAAACCAGACGAGCCCCGAAACAACAAGATACACAACCTTTATTCTTGCTTCAATATGTAACTGTATATCCGACCCAATCCTTTACTTAAAATAAATCACACTATACCTACACCAGTACACCAAAACGGGAAAATTGACCCAAGCAGACATAAAGTTATGAGTATCATTCCATAGATTTCTAGCTATGACGTGAAACAGGAGTTTCGATTTGATGAGTAGAAAAAATTTAGGCTTTCGGGCAGTAATGTTGTTTTGCAGTAATTCACAGATACATTCGCTTTGTGACCTTTATATCCCGCAGACAGATTTTAATTCAAAACGTAATCTACGCACGTCCGACTGTTCGAAAAAATATAATTTTCACATGAAATTCAGGCAACAGACGAACAAGGAGTTTAATTCACTGCATATGGTTATGAAGACTATAATATAGTGTCCATAGCCACTCCTGATTGTCATAGATAGCCGTACAAACAAACAGATGTATGTATGTGCGTGCCGAGCTAACAAGGCATAAGCATTCAAATGCAATAACGATACGACGTATTACACCCACGTTCCACTGTCCATACCATACAGCTTACAGGACAAACATTGTTTTTATACCGTACACACACACTCAGATGATTTCATTGGGATAGCTAGATCGTCATAATGAAATAAACAATATTCATACATGAGCCTGAGTAACTCGTTTTGGGTATCAAAGAAAATTATAATTACAAAATATTCACTTAAAACTGGTTATCTTATCACGAAAGGGTACACGTCTCAAATATCCTATCTGTTACAAATATTGTTATAAATATTATGTTACAAAAAGACTTAGCTAAAACCGTTACAGAATATGAAACCGTCCGAATTATCGGATACTACTGACATCATTTTGCAATCAGTATACCTAAGTTAGTTTGTGAAAGTGTAATTTTGTAACTTCGATACAATATATGAACGAACGGTAAGTTAGGATATGGAAGTTGAAAACCGTCAAACTTAGAAGAAATAATGTAAAAGCATTCGAATGTTAACTGCAATGAAAGTACCAATAAACGGAATTCTAATGGTAAATGCTTTGTTGACATTGAACAACATACGTTCGTTATAAAATGAGACAAAAACATCGAATATGACCCACGGTACTTCTTGTAACTTTGATAAACTGATTCGCATGAAAAATCGGTAAGCATTTTTGTCCATCCTACCTTTGATCCATTTGTATGCCATCATCTGCTTGGTCGAGTTCGTGCTTGACACCGCCAGCTGCACCAATCAGATGATCATTCGCATCCGTTAGCGTTCTTTGTATCCTGAAATATAAAGTAACTGTCATAGAGTCAGTTAATTGTGAATACTGTACTACACATAGACGACAACTTTCGAGAAGGGGGAATTCCACTTTCCCTCTCGTTCTCATCCGCTAGTGATCTAAGACCATTTTCTCAGCTAACTTTTGTTGGTTTCGTATGTCGCCCTCTTCATCATCGGCCTCAAACTCAGCGAGCTCGAGTCCGTGCATGACACCGCCAGCTGCACCATTGTGATTGGGGCAAGGGTCTTTGGTGATTGGTGGGTCCGTTGACATGCCGTGGCACAGGTGCTAGGCAAACTTATTACACGATGCTAATGACCTGCAATGGTGATTGGACTATGGAATGTAACAATAATCAGACTATTGGAATTACATTGTACGACACTCTGTAATATGTAATGTTGTGACTGTGAGTAGAATTGACACCGTGGACATGAGATTTCTCCAGATGATGTTACTCCGCTTTAATGTAACAACAGGGTGATGAGCTATGGTATGTAAATAAAACGTTAAAATATTATTAACATTGGCTTGAAAAATGTTATTATCGTCATATGATACTAGTCAGATGTGAGTGCAACCCAATTCGATAAAAAACATTATGACTCAAAAGCAAAGACTTAGCAGTAGCACTGAAAACATAAAACGCAAAAAATGAACCCAATTAAGGCACTATGTAAGCCTCAAAAGAGCAGAAACACAGAATGGCGCAATGGTAAGCAAGCGAACGGAATACAGTATACCCGACCCATGTGCTTTTTATAGACTCATAGTATTTGTGCAAGTACGGTGCCACACACCATGAGTGCTTTCAACCAGAAAGCTACGTAGTAACCGAAAATAACAATTTAACGTATAAGTTTATTACTTATTATAGTTTATTTTCAAAATTGTATCATACATTTAAAGATCACACATTTGAAGTATAACTTGTAAGAGCTCAAATAAAAATCTTTGAGAATACAAAAGCAAATCACGCTATTTTATACCAAACGATCTCGTGATTCAGTTAGTATGATTGCACTCGTGCCCAGTTTCACGTCTGGTTGTCTGTGGACGTAGACGGAACAGAGCGATAAGTGATGTGGGTGGACCCAGTACAGTGATAGATAACAAACGCGGATGAAAAAGAATGACTTTCGAACGCGGCGTTTTCACATTCCACGTAAAGTTTCTTCAATAAACGTCCGGAATAAATAACATGGTAAATGCCCTTTTATTACAAAAATAACTACCTCATAGTGATAGTAATAACTGATAAGTGATAAATAATATCTCAAGTAAATAATGATATAGCAGTACCGATAAGCAAGCACGGGATTTGATCGAAAATTTGAGCAATTTCAACAAAACTACAATAATCTAGACTAAAGTAGAAATAATATATCACAGATGCAGTTGGAAAACAGCGATTATCACCTCACATCAATTTGGTAGCAAACCGGATCCGTTGCGACTCTGATCGTTTTTCACGGCCTGAAAATGTGAAATTCAAAGTAGACAGTTGAATATCGTGTTTTTTTGTTTATTTGTACTGATCTGACTGAGTTTCATGTCATTTCGAACCAGAGAATGTAATAGATATACATATAACATGTGTGAGAGTGCAAAGTGTACAACACACAGTTGACTTTTGACTGATTGACTGCTCATTTCCGTCAGCCAACACGATTATCACATTATTACACTGATAAACTCGGAATAAAACAGAAATACTATGGTATTTACGCTTGCTCTCTTTTCCGGAGAAGGAAAAAAACTATAAATAATATATTGAATTACATGGGTAGTTTAAATCTATTACAAAGTGGGTCCTAGCCAACCTGATCGAAAGCGGCTTCGGCCTTCGGGTCCACAGCCGACAACTCACGGAAACCTTCATCCGCAACGAAACAGATCTCATGACCATCCTAAACAGTCAGTAAACATAGATAGACAACAATAAGCTTGTTTAAAAAGACTCCTTCAACTGGAAAACGGCAGTTAAAAATAACTCAACCAGATCCAATGTGCTGGTAACTAGATTACTTAAATAATTTTTAACATAGATAAAAAGATAACTGATTGAAAATAACCAACGGGGTCAGCGAGTATGACGACTTGAACAGTGGCCTTGCCGGGAGTGTCAAGACTGATCAGACGGTTGATCACTGTTTGTTGTTGCTCAAGCATATTGCTCTCGATTCCGGGCAGCTAAAAAATATTTACTTGTGATTGTAAAAAATGCAACCATCAACCAACCAAAATGAATTAATACACATTGATGCGACGAATAAGGTAAAAAACTAAAAATATAGGAATTAGGGAATGTCACGGAAATAAAGTGAGTTTTTGTAAAAATGTAAATTTTTCTTCAAAGGTTAAAAATAACGCTCTAGTTAATTTTTCAAGTGTTTATTTATTTGTGGAACCTTTAACTCAAGCAAGATATATAACCTCAACGGCGGGACACGCGAACGCGATACGACCAAAACCAGTGCCCCGATCTACCTGATCAACATTTTGTAGTCGCAGATGACACTAAAACATAAACATACAACACATGTAGATGTACTGGTGTCGCAGTTGCAAGTGCTTTAACAAACATTTCCAAACATTTTTAGTGTATTTGTTAAGATCAGTAAATTACCTAGTTCTCCACGCTCGATCCAACTCACTAATCTCACTCAGCTAACCTGCTCGGCTCCGAACGTTAAAAGCGCAGAGTTTTCAGTTTCTTCCACCAACTGCATCCCAATAAGATCGCGCCAGAAAGCTGGAAATAAAACGAAACTAAAAGTTTTATGATTTAACAAAGTTAAATATATCTCGAGTTTGATATTAAAATTTCACTCACCAACGGACTTTTGCAAGTTGGAAACGCCGATCGTTACGCTCTTGAACGGGTCTGCAAAGAATTGAAATTAATTCACAATGTAAATGATATGACGCACGGCAAAATATATGGAAAATTATTCAATGAATAAACCGATTTGCGGTAAAGAAATTGTAACAACGCACCTTTCCGATCAACTGATCCTGCTGTTTTATCTTCGAATACGAACTTATGTCCATCCGGGTCGAGCTTAGCACCCGAGAGACCGTCGCGTTGGAGATTAAATTCCTAGGATGATTGAATAAAATGACAAACAATAAACAAATGATAACAGAACAATCAAGTTAGTGAATAATTGTGGTCTGAGTCTCCTAAAAAACAAGAAGAAGTAAAGAAATAGAAAACAATCTTCACAACATCATACCTGAAAATCGTTGCCCAGTTTGTAGTCGAAAACACCGTAATTGTAGGTAAGCTCAATCACAAAATGACTGTCCTCAGCACCGTAACCGATCATCGTCTTGCTCCACCGTCCGGCATACGGGCTGAAAATATAAGACTGGGTTTTGTTATCGCGGCCTTGAAGGGACGGGACTGATTGATCAATGTATCAAAAGAACATGAATGAGTGATATTCGATTTGAGACTGACAAAGCATTTCAGGAAACAAGATTGGTTGCATAATAAAAATTGATTTATAATTATAATTTGAATGATTAACAAACAAGTCTAGACTGTTTCCGTTAGAAATGACTAGTTCTATTGAATATCTTACAGGTTAACTGGGATGTCGATGTCTAGCAAACTGTCTATTGATTATGATTGAGTGACGATTTGACGATTATCACCAACCCGTTGCAAGTCGCTTTGCATCCGTCATCGAATTCCTCATGACGCAGAATCTGCAATACGTGACTCAGTGAGTACGTGAGCTAGAGCGTTGAGTCGTCAGTGAATTATGAGTGATTGAATGAGGGTGTATGTGAGTGAATGAGTGAGTGAGTGATTGAGTGAGTGAGTGAAAGAGTGAGTGATTGAGTGAGTGATTGAGTGAGTAAGGGAGTGAGTAAGTGAGTGAGTGAGTGAGTGAGTGAGTGAGTGAGTGAGTGAGTGAGTGAGGGAGTGAGTGAGTGAGTGAGTGAGTGAGTTGAGTGGTACAGTGAGTGAGTTGAGTGAATGAGTGAGTGAGTGAGTGAGTGAGTGAGTGAGTGAGTGAGTGAGTGAGTGAGTGAGTGAGTGAGTGAGTGAGTGAGTGATTGAGAGTGAGTGAGTTGAGTGATACAGTAAGTGAGTTGAGTGATACAGTGAATGAATGAGTGAGTGAATGAGTTAGTGAGTGATTGAGTGAGAGTGAGTGAGTGAGTTGATTGATACAGTAAGTGAGTTGAGTGATACAGTGAATGAATGAGTGAGTGAGTGAGTGAGTGAGTGATTGAGTGAGTGAGTGAGTGAGTGATTGAGTGAGTGAGTGAGTGAGTGAGTGAGTGAGTGAGTGAGTGAGTGAGTGAGTAAGTGAGTTGAGTGATACAGTGCGTAAGTGAAATAGTGACAATGATGCTAGTGCTGATCACCAGGAACAGGAATAAGAAAAGTACCTGATATAAACGGTGTTCGTAAAAGGTATATACGGTAACACGGAGAAAAAAAAGGGAATCTGTAACATGGCCGGAAAATGTCCCGGAAACGTAACCTTAGACTGCAGGTCGACGGTAAGAGTTAGTGAGTGAGTGAGTGAGTGAGTGAGTGAGTGAGTGAGGGAGTGAGTGTGCGGATGAGTGTGCGGATGAGTGACCATGAGTGTGCGGATGAGTGTGCGGATGAGTCACTAGCGGACGAGTGAAACCTCCAAAGGGTGGGGAATTTTGTCAAAGAGGGGGGAATCAGCTGGGCCTTTTTTTAAGAATTACCGAATGGTAAAGGTATTGGTAAAGGTAATGGTAAAGGTATGGGTAACTTCAGTTTTTTAGATTTACCGTTTCGGTATTTCAAGTTACCACTTTTTTGCAAGTTACCGGCGGAAACTTACCAACTCAGTTTTTAAGAGAGGGTGGTAACTTGAACTTTACCGAAAAAACTTACCCTACTCAAGAGTAGGGTAACTTAGATGGTAACTTAGAATTCATAGTATTTTAACAAAATTTTTGAATTGATTTCATGGATTTGGTTATTTTGAGGCTTGGAACAGTGTTTTAGTGCTTTGTTAAACAACAAACATGTGACTGAGACAGGCCCTAGTGCTATAGCTTTGAAACATCAAGTCACCCGTACCGTACTGCCTGTGCAGGCCTTGAGCGTGACTTGAACGTCTTAGATTTTTTTCAATTATACAGGTAGAAGTTTCTTTGAATAAAAATAATCTTTGTTCATCATCATTAGTTTCAAGAACCGTTTTTTCAAAGATCCAGAAATTGTCATACAAAGTCACCCAAATAAGCGCATAATCAATCAAATCCTTCGAAATAGCGTGTTAAAACCTTTTTCTAATGCAACAAACTTAATTCAGCGGGATTTTATAATTTTTTATTTTTGAAATATATTTTCTATACAAATCTTGCATCAATTTATATGAAACATCAGGTCATCCGACCTGGTGCAGCATGAGTCAAGTTACCGAGTGCTTTTTTTAGAAATGGTAACTTAATTTTCGGTAATGATAAAGGTAAAGGTATTTGAAATACCGGAAATAAGTTTTACGTGAGTATTTCGGTAACTTGATAGGTAAAAGTTACCTTTACCAATACCTTTACCATTCGGTAGTTCTTAAAAAAGGCCCCCAGTTCTCATACTATTTTACCTAAACCTTAAGGAACAAATTGCATTTTTTAAACTTGCCAAAGAGAGGGGAATTCCACTTTTTCCTCCCCTTCTCGTCCGCCAGTGGGATGAGTGAGTGAGTGAGTGAGTGAGTGAGCGGATGGATGTGTGGATGAGTGAGTGATTGAGTGAGTGAACGAATTAGCGGATGAGTGTGCGGATGAGTGCGCGGATGAGTGAGTGAGTGAGTGAGTGAGTGAGTGAGTCCACACATTCATCCGCTCACTCACTCACACACTCACTCATCCGCACACTCATCCGCACACTCATCCGCACAATCACTCACTCACTCACTCACCTACTCATCCGCGCACTCATCAGCACACTCATCCGCTCACTCACTCACTCACTCACTCACTCACTCACTCACTCATCCGCGCACTCATCCGGTCACTCATCCGCTCACTCACTCACTCACTCACTCACTCACTCACTCATCCGCGCACTCATCCGGTCACTCATCCGCTCACTCACTCACTCACTCACTCATCCGCGAATTCATCTGGTCACTCATCCGGTCACTCATCCGCTCACTCACTCGTTCACTCACTCACTCACTCACTCACTCGCTAACTCAATAAATAACCGTCGACTGACAGTTCCTCAGACGATTTACGACAGTTTTACAAAATTTTTTAATTGTCTTTTGAAAATGCGAAAAATCGTAATCTGTAACACAGAAGTCCGTGTTACCGTGTTACCGTGTTACCTTTTACGAACACCGGATATAAACTCAGCAAAAGCAACTCAACTCCTAAAAACAAGTCCGATAACCCTAACCTTCATTCCCCATTGTTTGTACAACTTAACGGTGACATCTCGATCGGCCGTCTTAAAAACGTAGTGCAGCGCCCGCCTCATTTTACAGTTTATTTTAAATTTTAAACTTGAATATGTATTCTATAAATTTTTTTTCACCTTTCTAAGACGTTTCGTGTTGTTGTATTTTCGTTTAGTCGAAATGTAGAATTTTTCTCGAACGCTAAACGTAAGTTGTAGAACTTTACCAACTCACAGTTCTAAACTGAATCCGATTGTCAGTCCGAAGTTTAAAGAGCGTTTTTTATTGTTTTGGGTCGTTGGTCTCCTTATTTATCGTACTCCCAGATTATGAAATCACACTTTCACTAATAACATCTACCTGAGCAGCTAAATATGACAATAATCGGCAATCTTTCATCTTCGTATAATATCGTATCGTACCAGGAACATCGTAATCACAGAAAACTTTATTGTATGATCTATCAAATTTGCTACAAATAGCCATATAAAAAATTTAGGCTGCACGAAATAGGTACAGACAAGACAACAGTTTAGTACAAACGGACACTGATAAAAAAGGACGGCATACACAATAAATGGGGTCCAAAAATACAAAAATAGTTAACGAAATGCAACAGACAAATATAGTTTGAACAAATAATTTCGGTAAAGCTCTCGATCAATGGTAGGCGGCAAATGCGAGAATCAAAGAATTCATGTTGTCCAACTGTAACATTTGGACGTTGACAAATGCGCACCAACATCCATGGTGCTTTTCAACTATGTATGAGGCGATATTCATACTTTTCAATGTGATAATTCGCACGGGTTTTCGCGAGACCCGCGGGTTGAATCAAAAACGCAAAAACGCTAGTTCCGCATGGATTCTCGCGCGAGTTATCGCAGTGAAGTATGAATAGCGTCAAATAATAACCCAGCACCATCGTGCATTATTCAATTGAATTTCAAATGGTATTAATTAGACGAATAAAAGGTGCAACAAATCAGTCGCCGGAAGGTCTAGTCGCATTGTACAACGCCTCATCCAGACTGTCCAGCTGTCTCAACCTCTTGGCCCTGGCCTCAGCGCCATCAATAAACTCAATGTCATCGCCGTTAATAGGCAGAGATTCCTCCTGATCTGGTTTAGAATCGGACGAGTTCACGGCACTTCGTGTGCCCCCCGTTTTTGTGCCATCTTCTACATCCAATGGTTGATGATCGTATTTGGGCGCTCGATTTTTCGAGTAAAATCGGTAGTAATAAACGAGGAAACAGAGTACGAGGAGGAGAAACACGGCACTGGCGCCGATAAGTAGAAAGACGATGCTCGTCGTCGATACGATACGCACGTCCGCCCACCATTCCGCACTGCTGTCTGTTACGCTGAAACAATAACATTTGTTGTTATTATTTGTTATGTTGCATTATTATTGCTGAATGCTGCGTTGTATGTTTAATTATCAGCTAAATGTGTACATACATACTTACCCACCACAGTCGAGCAAAGGTCCAAACACGTTTATTTCAATTATAAAATAATAAAAGCTGTAATATTTTAGAAATGTCGCACGTACATAAAAATACACCGTAGGCTGAGTTGATTTACTTTTTCACTTGCTGCTCGTAAGACCTTATATAATTCAAATTCCTTTTGGTCGGGTTGTTATAAAATAATGTTCAGCATAAACTAAATACATCTTCAAGTCAAAGCCGGTTTTCAACTGTGAAATTTTTCAATAAACAAACATAATACAGTATGTTAAAATTTGAATTTTTTTTCCAACAACCAACCAGCAAGGCAGCCAGAGTAGCTGTATTACCGCGATGATAAATAATTGCCTCATCGTTCGTTCTTGAACTGGTGGAAATTAATTCTGTTAAGTTAATTAAGCTTGTCACCGATTTTGCCGACGCGTGAAACACATTGGTTGGTATCTGCAATTTACTTTCGGTAATTGTTGGGAAAATTTTCAAACCATATTTGTAGGTGATAAAACAGTATTATAATGAATTTTCTACAATTTTCGTGATCACTTTCAGAGAAAGTCAGTCAGGAGATATGTACAATATTTTGTTCTGTAAATATGAAATGAACAAATAAAAATGCAACATAACATTAAAAGAACAATTCATTATAATTTAATGAAACTTTCTAACGTCTCCTAGTGTATTTTGTTGCAGGTTCATGAACAATGATGAAGACCATTGCTATAACTACTGAAATGCAGGGTTTATCGATGGCACAATAGTATTTATACAGTAGAAACCTGTGATCCCGGGACTGTAATATTTTGTCATGACAGGGCAATACAAACATACGTCATGTTAAAAGTCAATAATAAATTAAAGAATTAGTGCCACCTACATACATACAGTACATAAATACACAAGCAACTAAAAATGCCCTGAAGGCATGGGGAGTAACGAATATGGTTCGATCCTGGCAAGTCCAATCGTGAAAAAGTATGAGACAAGAAATTTTTAGTCTCATCTCACTCTATATAATCTGATCGTGAAAAAGCAGGAAACAAGATTTGCGATGAATCACGAAAAAAGTTTGTACTTCTTCAAATTAAGAACCAAACCAAATTACACGAACCATATTTGGAACTTATTGGTGAAAACTAAATCCTCTTTATTTAGTCCAGCTCCTTGTGAGCATGGATAATTTTCTTTGATTGGTGTGACGGATCTGACACGAAACTTTTTTTAATTTCCTTTCAGTTCAATAACGATGATGTTTTTGTAAGACCTTTTTTTAATTTGAATTCCAGTATTTACTCAAGAAAAATCTTAATGATTACCACAGTACTCGTGAAAAGTTCCAAATATGTTTCGTGTAATTTGGTTTGGTTCTTAATTTGAAGAAGTACAAACTTTTTTCGTGATTCATCGCAAATCTTGTTTCCTGCTTTTTCACGATCAGATTATATAGAGTGAGATGAGACTAAAAATTTCTTGTCTCATACTTTTTCACGATTGGACTTGCCAGGATCGAACCATATTCGTTACTCCCCATGCCTTCAGGGCATTTTTAGTTGCTTGTCTATAACTTTTTCATGTGTGAACAAATCACATTTAGATTATGTGAAAAGGTCACAATTGCTTAATGAGCTTAAAAAACTCATATAATTTATGAACATCAGCCCTGCAATAACTTAGCCCTTCATTAAGTATTGAAGTAGAGAAAAATCGTGAGCACCGGGATCGTTTGTGAGCCCCTTTAATTTTTTCTTACATGCTGACGTCATTACATAGTTGACAGAATGATGTAAAAAAGTCCCAAAATTAGTAATATAGGTAATTAAAAGCTGCCTTATGTTATCTAAAATAGACCGTTTAAATTCGAGAGCAGTGTATAATATCAAAAATAAAACAATTTACCATTTTCGATATTTTTGTTTTGTAGGGGTATTGAACCCAGAACCACTTGTTTAACATGCAAACCCACTATCCACTTGACTACCTTGACCAAAAATATTAAATAAATTGGTTCACACCATCAAACCTAGTTTCTAATCATAAATTTATCATTACATCTAGTGTGAAAGTGACTTCAAAACCTGACTATTATTAGGTCAGCGCCGAGGTCTACATAGCAGCGGACGCCATGTACCATGTGACTATCGAAATTTTTTTCCTCACTTCCAGACCACTTATAATATGGTTTCGAGGTGTTATAATAATATTGGTACATGTCTACAAACAAAGAAAAAAAATTCCTTCAGAAAAAAAATTTGACCCGTTTTTCTTCATTTCTGTACTTTTTGACGGATCATAAAATCTTTTTCAAGGATACTGATCAAGCTTTTTAAAAAAAGTTTGTTAGAAATGTTCTCCCTCTAGACACCCTGTTAAAATCAAGTTTGTCATGTTTCTGTATAAATGAAAATTTTGAAATCCAATGTGGCTGACACAGCGGGAATGAGGGAACTTGAATTTTTACCGTTTTTGACGGCTAATAAATATTTTTTTAAGAATACGACAGGGATCATCTTTTCTGTTTTGAATAGAGCTTCAGTCACTCTAAACATTCTATCAATACGAAGGACTTCAATATTTTAAACCTGACAATAATCGAGTTTTAAATGGGCAAAAATCGTCAACAAGTTAGAAATTTAAAAATATCTGTTTTTCGGATTTTTTAGAAAGTCCAAGGGGTTTATAGAAAAATAGGTCGAAATAAGGTCATAATGAAATTTGATTCCGCGTCGAATAGACACAATTTGAGAAGCATTCGAAATTCGGTTATATCATTAATTAAGCTTTTCTGAAAAATGTTCATAAATTTTTCCTCTATGTACCCCCTTGCCGTTTTTGTGTGTTACTTGACAATGAAAAGTTAGATAGCGGAACATACTTCGACATGTGTAATACACATCCGGTCAAAATTTCAGTTCGATCGGACCACCCTATCGCTGATACAACGATTCTTTCTCTATTTAGCCTGCGATTTTTGACATTTTTTCCATTAAATCCCTGAAAAATGGTGCAAATAGTGTTCCGATCTCTGTGACAGTTAGGAAATCGTGTTCTGGGCATGAATTTGACCTAGGTACCAATTTTCAGCTTTACAGGTCTTACCCAATTCCCATACAGCGTTTTTGATGAGAAAAAAAAAACGGAAAATCGCATTTTCATCATTTTTGGACCTGAAAAATTAAAATTCACCCCTGTCGGGTTGAAAATAGCCAAACAGATGTAGAATCGGACGAGAAAACCGATGAAACAGACTAGAAGTTGATACGATGAGGCTAGATCGAGATACCCGCAAAAAAGCTTATCTTAATCGAACCATATAAAGGGAACGGCCTAACGGCCGTCCCTTGATAAATACATGAATGAATGGGTGATTCATTCATTCACAGCTGACACAAACTCTGCCAGTCGTCAAAGCAAACTTGCAACAAAGACCGATGTTGCAAGCGTTTCGTAAGACATGAAACCGGGAACAATTAGAGGATATTATTCTATTCTGCAATATTCTATTATATTACTCCAGAAGAGTTATACCAAACCAATGGGTACACCATTGGAATAGAAATCTGGAGACTATAAATTTTACGTAAAGATCAAGATACAGGTACTGTATGTAGTATACATGACTCGGTATAAGACATGACTCAGGTTGCCAAAGCAAACAACAACATAATCATAACATAACATAACATTCCACTGGATTGAAGTACCCACTTAATTCTTTCCTTAATGTCCATGACTTAAAACAGCCCTGTGAAAACAGTCCAAAACTACAGCTTTTCCACTGATGTTAAATCTTCCTGGAACATTAAACTGGTTTGATACATAGTGGTTTGAACGGGAACTCAGTTAAAAGAGATAAAAAGCATGAGCAGATGATGGATGATTTGCAGGTACGACGAGGTACAATGTTTAAAATGTATTGGCCACACAGTTCACTAGAGGACGAGCTAATCCGCCGAAGGGAGTGAAATTTCGTCAAAGAGGGGGGAATTTCCGTTTTACCTACACCCTATAAAACAATCTAAACTTTTTACCATCGCCAAAGAGGGTGGAATTCCACTTTTCCCACCACTAATCGTCCCTAGTGCATTGGGGGACGAGCCAAACCTCCAAAGGGAGGGGAAATTTTCCGAAGAGGGGGAATTCTCATGAATTAGGCCATTCCACCTACACCTTAAGGAACCAACTCTACCTTTTGAAACCGCCAAAGAGAGGGGAATTCCACTTTTCCCTCCCATTCTCGTCGGCTAGTGCGCTAGTGGGCTAATTACATAGTGTACCTAGTCTAGGCAGGCTGACGGCACCATTTGTCAGTGTCATGGTCTGTGAGTAACCATAGTGACTTGCAATGTTATGCGTGACAGAGGTATATATGGGTGTTGGTGATATGAACCAATGATAATCAAATGTTGACAATGTTATTGAGAAACATCACAGATGATATTGATAAACAAGGTTGAACAAGCTACAGTATGTAACAACACATCTTTTCAATTACTCGAGATATCGAATATCAATTGAACGGTGCCTGATGGTCGGTTAATAATGGCCCACATTTATCATTTATTTGTAATGGATCTCGTTTCTATATCTGCCGCAGTGATGTTAAATTTACAAACAAACCGAGAATGACAGGAATTCAATGAAATTGTTATCAAAAAATTAAATGGAAAATAAAAGTTCAATAACTTAGTTTTATCTCAACAAGATGATTGGATACGATCTACATGTATGTATAAGCCAGACTGTGATCCACAAACAATTTTGCATGGTTTCATACAGCAGTAACCATAATAATCCGTATTGAATCCGTAGCGGTCAAACGACTAGCAGACTACTTCAGATCAGATTTGCATTTAGATGCATTACAAAACCAGCATTCCAACCAGTGGTATTCAGAACAACAATATGGCCAAATATGTATTATACAATAAAATAATATAACAACAACAACAACAACAACAACCACAACAACAACAACAACAACAACAACAACAACAACAACCACAACAACAACAACAACAACAACAACAACAACATAATGAAGACGGCATTACAAGAAAAGCTCAACTGGCTGCGTCATGCTATTGAAGTCATCATTACTTATTTATAGCGGCACTATGTTTGCTTGGTAGACGATTCTGTGATTTGACTGGCAATGACAGATGAGTCAAAGATTATAAATATTGATGACCCTTACATGCATAAAATGAATGAAATATACATCGAAATCGAAACCCCTTTCATTCCTAGGAACGAAAGTGTTTGACGCAATTTTAACAGGACTATTCATGTTTTAAAGAATCAGCTGAAATAAAGTCCAGTTCGACGTCAAATAACGTTACGATCGCACGACCATAAACGGATAATGCTGATCCAGGCTTTCAGATCCATAAACCACCCAAAAACCACTCAAACAACCCAAAATGTTCGAACATAAAGTCCCACAATGCTCTTTGGCTTTTGACACTAATAAAATTTACGACCCAATTCCCACTCTGGTTAGGGACAGAATAAACAGAGAGCAATGTAATTTACAACTTATCAACTTTAAATAAAATATTCATTTACAGATATGTACACTAGAATCTGGATAAGTTGAAGAAAATTTCGTTCGACTTATGTGAAGTATGTTTGTACCAAAAAAATCATGAAGTAAATAAACCAATACACTAGAAATATAAACTAGAAACTGCTCCATGGGAATATCTGGATATGGTGTTGCTGCAGTATTAACCAGAATTCGTCAAATATGTTCAGGCGAGCCACGGAACATAATCTCAGGTTTCATGAGCAGAAACATCTGTGTACATAAAATTTGTAACATGATCGGTATAACCCAGGCTACTCACCTGGATAGTAGAAGTAGAACGAACACTTTTCAAACATCGCTACATGAGCAAAACAATTGCCACGTGAGTTTCAAACATTCAAGCGCTTCATTACGTTACACACATTTCAAAAATAATAATATTGTAATTTTCAGTTAATTAAAATGAATACATGTATGTAAAATATGTAGGATTGGATGTTCTATGACGGTCAGAGTAGAGTTTATATAGAGACTATTTGCACTGCTGTGTTGTTGCACCGATTTTTACACGTTCGGCGACATAAAGTACATAGAATACATTATTAGTGCAAACACGTAATTTTATTTGAATAAATACAACGTGAATTACAACGCGGCTGAGGCCTTTATATCCAGGATGAGTCACTGTATTTTTCAGTAGTACATAGTATTTACTAAAGTACATTCATAAATTGTACCTCACATCGCAATTCCCCAACCTACGCAGGCGTAGTAAATGTTCTTGAATCTGGTCTGGTCTGGATATAATGTAAGTCCATGCATCAAGAAATATTAACAATTACAGCCAAATTAAAATGTAAATCGTGGGAAACGGTAAAAATTTACAAATAATTTTAAGCTTATATCATATTTGAGGTATTCATCCAAAAAACATTTGGAAATATCAGATAACCCAGTTTCTTCAAATCATGTTTCTTCGTATGGTATGTATATCATGTAAAATATAACCGGAGTGAGTAGAATGGAAAAACTGCGGATTGTACCGAAAATTTCCTGCGGGTGCACTTTATAAAATTGTGAAATTGCCGGAACGTATGCTTCATTAGATCGTACCAAAGATCTGAAAAATATTGTATGGCCAATACAGCAAGTTATGGTTTTTGGAACACGCATTCGACCAACATAACGGCACAAAAAAATTATCAAATTGTGATCGTACTAAAATAGATTTTCAATTCTAAGCAAATGAAACTAGATTTTCCGGAACTTCTGAAGTATAAGCGAAATATCTGATGGGACGTGGAATATCTTGAAGGTGAACAGTAATGCAATGGAATGTGAGATGTTTTACCCAGGTAACAGCGACCAACGTGAGTCATGAGAAAAGAACTCGTGAACACGTTTGAATATTCGTTAAATAATCGAACTAATATTTTACTTGTAGATCTCTCCGTGTACACTTCACCATAACCACACGCCAGACAAAAAACTTGAAAAAAATACATTTTATTCTATACAAAAACAAATATTGTTTTCCGTAATATTAGCAACTTCACCAATTGTGAACTTATCTAGTAACTATTTGAGGACTACTAGGTATGGTAAAGTTGTACGCGAATAGAATAAAAATGTTACTTTATTTGTTTTGCAGTACTCTTTACACGCAGTACAACGCACACTACACCAGTATGAAATATGTGATCATGAAATGCACGTACATTGTGTACCTACTATTAGCATTTTAGTAACTGTTTTTTTACTTGATGTATCAATTTCAGGACGAGGTAGAATGTGAAAAGAGCTCTGTGAATAGTCACCAGATTTCAAATATTTATTATGAATGGTTTACTCAAACCGTAAATGTATAAGTTTATAATACCAGCAAGGCCAGGGACAGTAGGGCACGGATGATACATATCTGAAGTACCAATCCGATGTTACCAATCTTAATTCATGAAAATAGATTTTCATTTAACAAAAATTTACATCTGATAACAATGAGTGAAGTAACTGATTATTTTTTTTTATTTACTGACTTTCAACGTTTGTAAAAATATTTTGCAGTGCAGGACACTGTGATTAAGCTTGGTGGTCCGGTAAAGGTAAACATCTTTTCACACATTGCCAGCCAAAGTTTCAACGAATTTCGAGTAAAACCATCAGAAAAGATAAAGCTATGTACACTGGCAGTGTACAAACAAAAAATCGTTTCTTGCGAAACACAACTCGCCAGCTGTTCCAATAGCGCAACAGCTGTTTTTCATTGTTGCAGTTGCCCCATGTCGACTTCAGCTTGCTTGAAAAAATGCATTTTTTTTCACGTTCTAGAATTTTGCAAAATTAACATGGAAATTAAAGGGCATGGAAATCTAAAATCTGAAACCGAAGGTGCGGCAGGAAAACTTTTTCGGACAACTGTTGTCCTTTTTGTAGGTTAAGAGACCTCATTCTAGAGTTCTCAAAGAAATGCCGCGGTATAAGTGGCACAATTATGGGATTCTGGTGAGGGTATAACGATCGTAGTATGTGGTAAGTTCAGAATCGTTAACGAGTTGATAGATTAATGAGTTTTTTGTATGCCTGAACAATTGAATATGTACACTATGTAGTAAGTATGTACATACAACTATGTGAAAGTAAAAAAAGAAGGAAGAAACGTGGTTTTAATTGCTTCAACCATTCATATGTATAAAATACTCGCAATCGATTGCTTAATTCCCTTATTTTTTTTGGTCACTGAATGCACGTCTCATAAAATGATTGTAACTGAAACGAAGTTGTGTTTACAAGCATTTTATGTCGAAAATTTTATTTGTGTAAATAACATAAACTGTATGATTATGCTTGTAGCTTTTGTTGTTATACGCTTCAGATGCTCGATTGTCAAATTCAAATTAATGGAGTGATTGAATTTCTTGCAAATGTTGTTGGTTTCACGATCACTGTAATAAAATTTTATTTCATTTAAGACGATTAATTAACAAGAACTACGAACGTTAGGGACTGTATGTTTTGTTAAAGCATTTTTGATCGCATAAAAAAGAATGATAAAAACTTTCCGGGAACACGTGTTTTATATTATTAAAAAAACAATATTGTAACAGTTATGATTGATTTATCGTGCATAGTTTTTTATTATAGTAATATATTATTATTCGTGATATTTCATCCATAAAGGTGTATGTGAAAATAAATATTGTATATAATAATAATAACTCATTAAGTGTGATATTCCATGTGTAAAAGTGTAATTGGATGCGTTTCAGCCTGTGCCCAGAATACGGTACCAGGCACGACGACATGTGCCGTGTGCCAAGACGTGTCATCGTTTCTCTATATAAACCACATCGAGCGTAGATAAACACATTCCATGAAAACCATGATCCTCCCTCGCACACTCAGTGGTGTGAATAATTACGTACTTTTAATCTTGTTGATACTCAGTGTGCTTTATGCGGAATCAGATAAAACTTTTCACATTCTAAAGTGGGAAGCTCATGGAATGATATAGAAAGAGTTTTTGGAATGCTACTGGAACACAGACAAAAGCTAATATTTATAGCGTTATTAATTATGAAAGATGTCTGTACATAGTTCAATATGTATGTACTGTAGTTCCCACTTGATTGATCGGTTAGGGATTGGCCAACTAATCTGGTAATTTCCTTTATACCGCAAACTCTTCAACGGGTGAGGGAATTGAGTGAATGAGTGAATGAATGAATGAGTGAATGAGTGAGTGACGTCATTTATCCTGTGAATACAGTAGGAATGCTACCTGGGAATGATTGATTAGTCATTGTCGAGATATGTACGATTATGAAATGTATAAGGAAGACAGGTTGAAATTTTGATCATTCATAGGGTCATAATTAAATGGGGTAAGGTTCTCAGTTGTCACCTGCTTAGGTCATTCATTACAGTCAGTAATTTGGAGGATGAATGGCTTACCGAATTTGTACGGGATTTATTAATTTAATATTCGGATTATAATATATATTCTTAAAAGTCGGATAACGTTTTTGGTAGCTACCGATACAAGCAGATATCGTGAAAACCTCTATTCGGGTGATTCAGATGAGTGCGATCTCCGTTACCGGGCTGCAAACGACCATCAACCCACATTATGGGTTATCGTTAAATTGGTTCGACTTATCATTTATTTGTGTAATGCTGCATCATGGAAGCATGTAAACTCATGGATACATGAAGATTTTAGTGTACATACTGTACTTGCATATGTATGTACATACTGTACAATTACTTGTATGTCTATGCCAAGATCATCAGTGCCTGGCACCGTTGCGTCACATCCAGTGTCAAAATGGGCATCTTAAAAAGTACATGCATACCGGTTTGTAAATAGAGACATTATTAACGCTATTATTGTTGCATTTATAGCATTTTTCGTTAAAAATGAATACAGTATTATAACGACTCAACGATATCCTGACTTGACGATTTCACGACCCAGATCATTTACCAGTGGTTATGACAATTTGTTTGCCATTTATCAAGGGATTCTCGTACATTCACGAAAATTAAAACTACAGTATGTATCCTACATAAAAAACATGTAATACATATGTACATTTGTAGATAAGCACATGCCGAATCCCCAGTACCAGGCACCACAAAATCGCGACACTTGGCACGGAAAACATGCAGTTTCTTTTGGCATGATCCACCGTCATCTTCTATCGGACTCTGTGCCAGATGTTGAGTGCCAGGCACTGACGGTGACGCTGGGGTCCTTTTTCCGCTGGCCTGTTTTCGACATCCATGTATGCCTTAAACAAGGATGACCACATTTTTTAATATTCAAAACAGTTTTCGAAACAAATTCGATCCATGGTTATTACAAGTTTATTGAACGTTGTAACTTGTAATTACGTATGTATCGTTCTGCTTTTATGTGCATGTACCTGATGGAATGTGCCGTGTGCCAGGTACCGATTAACGCTGCATCAACACCCGGTACGAGAAGCTACACTTTTCACAACTATTTTTAGACTGCGGCTAAATTTTTCATGTTATCAAAAGCTATGTATACTATGTACTTTCCGAGAACGAAAAACTGTCCGTCACAATCAACCAATGATAAATAGTCAGTTAGTATATAACAGATTTTTTCCTATTTTGATTTGTTCCACGAAAATTGAGATTCCGATGGCTTACTTGTTGCTCAATGATTGTGCGCCAGACTTCGGGTGCCAGGCACCGTTGATGACGCTTGTATCGCTGGTTATAAAAACAGATTCTTTCGGGCAACCGGCTCAACATTTGTATGTATGTATGCAAGTTTTCAGATGTGTGAACGACAACCAATGAAATTGCATGCCTTATGGCCTTTATCTTTGACAAAAAACCCCAATACATAGTTCTCGGATCTTACATCTTATAATAAAATTTTTTCTTATTCCATACATTTGTTGGCTTCATTCTCCTCATTCAACCCAAACATATAATGGTTATATGCTCCGTCATCATACAGTACCCATCAACAACCTCCGATCCAATCCAGATCACGTGGCTAAACACATTCAATCATGTTCCAGAACGATCTGCATTCTTCCACAGTCCAGTTATAAACCGGCTCACCACCGATCGCCTGCCCGATGGCACATGTGAATTTCAGATGGCACACATGGCATCTCGATGGCATTCTGTGCCACGGTGTCAGGCCGTGCCGTCGTCGCTCGAATCGGGCCATCGGACGACAGCGACGATGTGACGTGGCTGACACTGTACGGCACGATGGTCATGTTGATGAAGGGTGACTGTATAACGGTACGGGGTGGTCGGTATAACACGCAAATGCTTGCCATCATGGCGATTCGAGCGATGTTGAGCGAAGTTGATAGTATATTTACTGATGTCCTTCATTTATAAGAGGCTATCACCAGTCTGAGCTCATGGATAAGGCTTTTTTGACTTGACATTGACTTTAACAAAATTTTTGATTCATGAAAATATCTGATCACCATGTATCGGCGAGGCAGTCTGTTTTTCATCCATTGATGGCGGCACTCGATGGCACCGAATGTCGGCACAAGCCATATGTACCGCATCCATGTTCATGTTCCATCCATCCATCCATCCGAGTCCCCACCGAGTGTTGAGGACTTGATAACACCTCCATCCCCCTTTTCTCGACTATGCCTCCAAAAGGGGGGGGGGACCGATCATCACATGATTCATTTTTTGGATGACACTGCCAGGTACGCCACCGACACCCACGGCAGTCGGATTCGTCAAGTCCCATGATTCAGCAATTTGTGTACGTCATCTGCCGTTTTCCATAATGAGTTTGAACTAATCACTGGATTCTTGTTATTAAGAAAGTTGTAGAAGTTTCTTCAATTACATTGATTCACGGCACCTGGTATCCGAACCGTGTCTGATCGTCGTGACAAAGGGAAAAGATGGGTATATGGTACAAGATGGTGTTGATTAATAAATAGTGAAACTCAGTCATTGTGAATAGGGTGTTATAGGTGCTAATTAAATATATACAAAATTATGTACCATTATATTATCATATGTAAAAATACGATTAGCTGTGCTCAAGTTATGGTTCGTTAGGTGGCGAATGGCATCGTCGACTCAGACAGGTGCGATCCGGCTCAACGATTCACCGCACCTGCCGCCCGATCGTCGTGAATCGTGAAACTGGCTAAAACCTATGTACACATGTAGAAAGTTACCAACGTACCTTCACTGAATCTGTGCCATTGTGAACGTGGTGTAATTTACCATCTCCATAACAAGTTATGTACTCGATTGCGCTCATCCGGCCTTATGAGTTGAACAAGTGCCAGATTGATCGTGTGTGGATGGCATCGATACTTCTTCTGATGGTACGATCTGGTACGACGATTCACGGCACCTGACTGCACGATCGAGCACGATCGTCGTGTAACGGGATGGGTGAACTTAGAACAGGATTGTGTCGCTGTGAGATACATAGTATGAATCTGTGCCACTGTGAACGCAGTCTGCCTTACCTCGGATCGATATCTTGACTAACCACGACGCCTCGAGTCGTCGGATTACGGTAGCTTCGTTGACATCGTCGACTTCTTGTGCTGACACCACCCGGCACCTGATAGTTATTTGATTGACTCGACGACTATTATGAATCTATATGAGCCCTGCATGACTGCTTACCGTTCATTCGTGCTTGGAGGGAATCGTTTATGACACGTCATTACTCTGCTATGGTCTAGGCTACTGTTGTTGTTGTTGTTGTTTGTTGTTGGAATTGGCAGTTTACTCGATCGTAACTTAATCACATACGATATCATCAAATCATAAAGTGCCACCGACTGTCACCGAACAAATCACAGCTGATCGGAAGTACATATGTATGCAAATGTATCTATAATCATTGTATGTTTGTATGTTTGTATGTTTGTATGTTTGTATGTTTGTATTTTTGTATGTTTGTATGTTTGCAAGTTTGCATGTATGTACGTACATTACACATACATACATATTTGCAGTTTGCATTCATGTATAAAAATATATTTCTGAGGTGTTGATCAGCTGACGAGAAATCACAACGGTATCGTGGGGATTACGGTAGTGCTGACAAGACCGATCCTTGTTTCTGGCGATGACTGATATATGTACATGTATATGTCATTACCAGTTTCGTTTGGCATTGGATTGGGTGTTACCGTGTAATCATTGGTTGTCGGTTGCTAAGTGTCAGTGTTCATCATGAACTTTATCAGATTTTGTAAGGTGCAGAAGGGATTTCACAACCGGATTTGAATCATTACTGGATCACGGGCTAGAATCGATCGTTGAACGGGTGCCAGTGAATTATAAACATGCAGATTAATACCAGATTCTACTCTAATATGCTAATTTTCATAATCATTGAAGTCTTCAAGCCTTCAATGTTCTGGTACATATCTCTTTTTGATTTTAAATACTAGTGCCATTCATGGGAATCCTCTTAGTACGTCGTATTCGAAAGTAAGTGATGGGACACTACTTGGAAACGTTAAACCATATGCATTGCAATGCCGGTTGTTGCAATGCAAAGGGTATTGTATTGGGTATTACAGTACACAACGATAACCGGACCGCTCACGGCGCCAGAAAATGTACCAACTTTGTGTTTTGACATTCATTTACCTATTTATTAGGCTTCGGCTTAGGTTAGGCATTAGTTCAGACTGTTCGTTAACAATAGATAACGCCGGGTATGAGGCTAGAGTCAGTTTTCAGGTTAGGCTTAGGCTCTGTATTTGGTAATGGCTTGGGTGCGCAGCGCCTACACTGGAACCTAAGTTTTATGCCTCCGCCTTGGACAATTAACCCCTCAACTCGTTGATATATATGCAGTTCTAGAAAGGAATAAAACAAAAAAAATGCATGCCGGCAAACGTCCGCCGGCCACTGTCCTGCCGGCGACGGTGACCCATTCTCCCAACAGGTCACTCATGAACTGATATTGTATTGACGTTCAGGGTGCGATCTGCAAATATGTATCTCAGATAACGTGTAATCATTGCATTACAGACTATACCTTTTTCATGTGCACAAAAGTTAGAGAACAAAGACTTCCAACCTCGGATGTTCTGTTTTTAGAATTCCCAGTGAAAAAGTTTTGTGTATTTTGTTCTCAAAAGGTTTCTGTGCTCTGGAAGAACTTTATAGCGTTTTGACCCCTAAATGATTCACTGATGACTAAGAAACCAGTTAATCAGCAGGATGATATCAAGAACGATCAAGTAGCTCATCGATATATCAAATCTATTATCGAACACCACTTTCATTGATTGGTCACGGTCATGAATGCTATTGAATATTTAATAAAATATCTATAAATATTCATCGATACAGTAACTGCCGATAACCCGAATGTGTGACCCTTGAACCCCCCGATTTTTCTGGAAATCGGCTATAAAGTCTGCTTATAGTCTGAGTTCCATAGGGAAGTGAATCCCCAAAACTCTCCAAAAAGAGGCGGAATTGACAGAAATTATAAAATTTTACCTACATCTTAACGAGAAAACTCAACTTTTTGCTATTATAAGTAGTTGAACCGCAACCGCCAACGAAGGGGAATTCTTTTTTTCTCCCCGACCCGTCCGCTAGTGTGCTAGGGTGTTTGTGGTGAAAGTGCCTTGATGCAAACTTTTCGAAGCTTTCCCACCGCCGTTTATTCTTTTTCTGTAACAATTTCCCATGATACATTTTACACACGTACTCTTTTGTGATTGTTTGGGAAATGAAATTTGTAAAAAAACATGAAAAAAAAGTTGCAAAATAATTCCAGAAGTCTTGTCTTATCTGAAGGCATCTGCAGTGATTCACAGTGATTTTACCATAAATCCATGTTCATTTCCATTATGTACAGTAGGTAAAAATTTCCACAAACAGTGTCTATTACAGCGGAAAATAGTTAACTTCTGTGCTACAAAATGCCAATACTCATTTTCAAGTCATAAAACAATATGATTTATAACAACCATTCGCTTGTAAAAAGTATGTTGTTTTCGATTTTTCCACCCAGTAAAATAGCTGAAAGTGGATTTTCTCTGCTTCAGCAATCCCAAAACTTTAGATCCATACAGTCAGTTACATTATGTGTGTAAAATGGTTTCACTGCTAATCCCCCACTTTGCAAAAAAATCTCTCTCTTTGGAGAACTGTCTTGTCCGTCACCGCTTCCTTATCACCGTTTCTGGTAATTTATCTACCAGAGTCCGTAATCAGCGTTCGATTTCACCAGCGTCAACTTGTGCCACCCATCGTGTTATCAGTAAGATTATTCCCTCCCATAAAGTTATATTTGTACCATTTTACCCGGCATCCCTGGACGTGCTGTTTATCAGTTTCCGAAGAGTGAATTTAATTCACATGCCTGTTGTTTTAATTTATTATTATTGAAGCACAAATTCCACAGTTTCATTACCATATAAATTACACATATTGCCTTTCATACGTTGTGAACACTTACTTCTGTTGTAATACCATTTTAAAAGCAAATTAAAAGTAACTGTCATCAAGTTCTTTTATCAGTTATGTATTGCAATCATCAATCACCTAGACCATCAGTAATAAAATAATAAAACTGGTTGCTCTATTTTTAATTGAATATTCAACGCTTTCTTCATGAATCATGCAAGTATTCTTCCAACTCACCACTAAAATCCGTAGACCAAGTTTAGTATTTCGATACCAAAACTATCTCATGGCACCGACTGACATTCGGTCGTTTCATCAGATGACCAGATGCTAATAAAAGTAAAAATTTGTCGAATACTGAAATTGAGCAGATCAGCTGCCAGTCAGTACCATGCTACCAACATGTATGCATGTAAGTAAGTACATATCCTAATGTATACCAGTGAATGGTGTCAGTCACCAGCGAACACCCTGTATGTAAACACTGCTCATTGTATCCTGCTTCACATGTACCAGGTCAGATTCAGAAAATTGCCAAAACTCGCCGAATTTTTTGTTAGATAATTCTGGTGACATCTACTGTGGAAAATGAAGAGAGTTTCAAAATATCAACACCATTGTATTTATCAAACAGGATGCCCCACTTTATAAAATCATCCGCCGTATGGGACTTATTTACGTGCCGTGTACACATTCATTCATGAGAATTAGTATAGTAAAATAGTATACATTTACTATACATGTACTTGTTTGCTCAGGTTTCATCGGGATGTTCCAGTTTACGGACTAAAAGTTCGAATGTTTACCATATTACAATAGCATTCAGTTAATGTTCTGATTGCAATCATTTACTGGTCAGTCAGTTATGTAGTCAGTCAGTAAGTCAGTCAGTCAGTCAATAAGTAAACCAATTACGTAGTCAATCAGTCAGTCAATCCGTCAGTGAGCTGAAATCAGTTATTAACTGTCAATCTATCCGTTCATATCTACCAATTGAGTTTATATACTTAACCTTATACCGTAACCCAACAAGTGTCCTTTTGAAGTCGATCACACGATCAGTCTTAGCCAGTCAGTCAGTCAGTCGGTCGGCCAGACAGCCAGTCATGAACCATATAAAAAACAGTCAATTGACAGACCAATCAGCTGCTGCCAGTCAGTACCAGTCATTGGAATGTATATGGTCGTCGATTTGGTGTCAGTCGGAACCATGCCCCTCTGCCCACAGCCCTTGAAATAGTCGTACCCCGGACCAGGGTGGGCTGAGTGCCAGTTATTGCCAGCTGGCACCGCCTTATACCATATGTAATGTCCATAAGTAGGCTCATGGTATTGTCAGTCTGTCAGTCAGTCATATAGTCAGTAAGTCAGTCAGCCAGTCAGTCAGTCAGTCAGTTGGTAGCACATAAGTTGGAAGCATGAAATATTAACAGTCCATTGATTTGTCTATTTGTATATTGGTCAATTAGACTTTCAATCGAGTCAGTTTTTTTCAATATTCATTCAGTCAGCCACACCCAGCAAATGAGTCACTGAGTGACCAGTCAATCAGTCATGCAAGTCATCTTCAAGAGGTATGTCCCATATACAGCCCATCACTGCTCATTACTGATATACTCGTATCATCACTCGTTCATTGAGTGGATTATCAGCTTTTTGTTGGTTCATCATTGGCAACGGTGTTTTTGTTAAGCCAATGGAATGTTACCACCTGGCACCCAGTGTCATGTTGACCATTACCGGTTTGAGGGTGTATCCGTGCCGTGACTGATACGTCATGGTATTTTACTGGCCCCATCCATCGGGTTCATGTGCCGTGACACCATGCCCGTGGCACAGTTGGTTTTTGTGAGCCCTGGTTCGCACGCCTATGATGGAACCAGTGCCACTTCTCAGGATTGCTTCATTGCATGATACACGGGTCGTACTAATGCTGCAAATCTGAAATTACAGGTTTTAGAAAACATATGTTATCCATGAACTTTATTTTACACTAAAAAAAGTTCCATAATTAAGGCTGTCTTGGGCACAGGTTTTTTACTACTTTACAATTCATTATTTCTACTGGTGAGCCACTCCTCCCTGTTTTTTTCATCAACAATTAGGTTGCCAATCCAATCAAATATGATCACATGATCTGCGTAGTGAACTAACTTCTTCTACTATTCTATCTTTATTGCAAGTACCGTATATAGCTTACTTGTACAGTATTCTTGTCTGATAACAAGTTGATTTTGTCATAAACAGACTCACATGATTCGTATGTTTGCTACTAATCGTCATCGGTTAATCCATTAAAGTATTGCATGACCACTACGATATTGGCGAACGGTCAACACAATTCGTTTACGCAGATTCGTTTGGCACACTTTCCGAACGTAAACATGTTTTCGATAACACCTACAATAATGCACATACTGTTTACATGAATCCGAATAAGTCAATCATGCGTGAAAAAATATTGCGTTTGACTCATGACTTGAGTTTAACGTTCATATGTTTTAGGATGGAAATAGTTTAACATGTTGAGAAGATGTTGAAATACATTTTTTTTACTTTTGACTTGAAATTTAGGTGCACGTGCAACAAATACATGCTTACGTGCATACAGTACATAGGATTCATATGTAACTTGAGTAACAGGAAATGTTACTGTGGTTCTCAAGTGGACTTTGCCTTTTTAGGCATGCTTTCTCGGATAAGAAAATCAAATTAAACCTCATTACGTAATATGTATGTAGCTTTGCTTGTTCTTAATAAATAATAATGTTGCATAAAAAATTTCATTTAAATTTTTTACTCCAGCAGATTCTTGTTTGTCAACCTGTATTTTGTTCACAGTTCCGCTTTTGTACCGCCGTATTTGCACAAATGTTATCAATGATGGCCATAGTATTATTTTGTGCCACCCAAAAGGCCGGTAGAGCCAGCTGGCACGACCCACCACCGAGTCTGCCAGATGATGCCATTATTCATACAAGCATAGTGTAGTTAACTATAAATAGTAAGTACTTTGACTTATGATCAACTTGTCAACTATTAAATTATAAGTTTTTTAACTATGAGCAAGAAATGAACTAAAACTATAAGTGTAACGAACTATTGAATTAGTGGTTCGAACTATGATCGATGCCTCAGTACATTAACTTTATATGTGTCTGAACGGAAATACTTATACATAAGTGAAACCATTATGAAATCAGTGTTTTTTTTAATGTTTCAACAAGTATTTTACAGTTGTTATCAGCATGTTAGTAAGCAGTCAGCTGGCACGGACTATCACCGACCGGTTGATTCTTTTACAATGCCATTGACATGTCAATTCTCACAGGTACCACTTCAACTTTTGATACGGCAAAAATCATTTTATTATCTTGTAAGTATAAGTAAAAAAGTTTCGAATTTTCTGCACTGAGCTGTGAATTTTTTTGCATTATTATCCTCTGATTCAGCACAATTTAGATGCCATTGACGTGTGGTCTGCCAGTCAGCTGGCACGGCCGATCACCGTATGACTCTTTTACGATGCCCTAGTTGATAAGATCATTTGAACTTTACGTTCATATATCGCATAGAATATTTTCTACTCTTCCGGTTAATTTATCTTGAAATTAAGAACAGATTAAGTTAAGTAAAATAACAGAATAAGACAAAACTGTCATGGTGTCATAACTGTCATTGACGTTATCCGCATGATTCGGCTGTACTCAGGTAACATATGTACATAATCGAAAAATCAACCGGTACAACCTATCACCTGATTTTATGTCCTATAAGCGAACTTGCAACTTTTCAGAGTGTAGTTTAGAAAGAGCGAAAAATTTCTGTTTGGATGGAATAATGTTTATCAGTATGTGATCGGTACCTATAGGTGCCATTCAGTAACACAACACAACCTATCACCATAATAGAATATGTTGATACTTGTACCAGGTTGAGCACGCAAATTGAATTTCATCCACCTTTATATTTTTGTCTAAGGTACATAATTAGATAACCAGCTGGTACGAGCTATCACATTGTCACGAGTATAGCTTGATCAAGGTATCTTGTTATGAAAATATTCCTATGAATTTATTAACCAATGATGTCCGCATGTTGTCCAATGTTTCTCATGAGTATCAACGCGCATCAAAAACAGTTTTGAATTCAAATTTCGCGCCAAAAACTTTTTAAGTGACAAGAAACCCTGGATGGGCTCTAGGCCAGACACGTTATGACACAACAACATGGGCAGACTTTGATGGGCCCGCGGGGCGACCACCAACTCATTATTCGGTCATTTGTGCCAAGTTCCTGAACGCCGCAGAAAAGTGTGTCTCGTAAAGAGTTGCCATTTCTGATGTTATTTTGCATTCGATAGACCATTTTGCCGCTCCGAACATCTGAATTCACCGTCGTGTGAACTTTCGAATGAGAAATTCATTACAGATGTGAGTCAAGTGGTTTTGGGGCCTGAGTGGTGCCGAACAGCTCGGAACGGCTCGATGTTCTAATTTTACATAACTTACATAGTTTCGCATAACTTGACTTGAACATAACTTCACGCTTAACATTATTTCCCAATATTTTTCTAACGCCCTATTTATATTATCTGTCTGTATGCATCTCCCCTTCCTCGTGATATCCGGGATGGTACTTACGAATGTATTGACTTATTAATAATGCTCACCCTGGATTCTTCCTCACTCTTACATCTTACATGAATTCATCTCGGATTACGGAAGCTGCTGTGCCCCATGGTGTTTTAGATTAGCTATAAAACATTATCATAAAAACATTTTAAATATAAATAACTTCATTTAATGATATGGCACATCAACCGGAAACTAGGTCTCATCAAATACACCGTAGTGAATGTCACTGTATCTGCCCACACGTTTTTGTGTCCCTCTGGCTGCCAGATATCTGGGATCATGCACATTGAGAGCTCGCTAATGTAATATCGTCACTCAGATTTCATTCAAGAGCCGCCATAGAATTTTTATGATACTTATCCAAAACTATAGTTTATATTACTAAATTATCATTGGAAAGTAAGATAATTTTCAATTGTGCGTTTAGGATAACTGTAAAATAAACTTTTGTATAATTTGTGAAAAACAGGCGATTTTTTTGTCTTATCCTCTCACACGCTACATCGGTCACACGTTTTTTATGCCGCCGGGCCCGGTTACGCGCTAGCGTCACGCAAAAAGGGCACTGGCTCCCGGGGCGCCTGTTATAGCGGATGACCAGATCATAAAATTAGCACCTGGTTTCTTCTAGTTCTAGGTTCCTAGTTTCATTTTAACTGTGTACCATTCAAAGCATAAATTCAACTTCCCTGTTGCTGTGAGTTTTCTCAGTTCGCAATTCATCGGCAGTGAATGTATAAACATCCTATGTACCGGAAACGTACCTGTCCACAATTCCAGAGACGACGGGGAACTCAGAATGGTTACTTCCAAACCAGATGTTGTTGTTGTACCACAGTTGATCAGGTGCCGTTAGGTATAATACTGACTGCTGATTAACCCGATGATTTTTCGCTGTGAAAAGTATTACCTTTCCATAACCCAAAGAGCAGATTGCAATCACCAAGTACGTAGATCATATGAATTTGTGCCACTAAACTAATTATGTATACATTGATTATGTTTTAGGGTGCACCCTAAATGTATCAGCTGAGATCACTAAAGTTAGCATGTGAACTCATGTGGTATCCCAAAACGTCTAGACCACCCGGCGAAGTGGCCTGATTAAGGAACATGCATCCATATACTTCCAGGAATCATGCCACTTTTAATTGGGCTTGCCCGGAGCGCAAATAACCTGGTTAACTTGATGCTCGGAAACTCATATCCTATTCCAAGTCGAGGAGACTATGTATCCATGTGGGTGACGTTTATTTGATGGTCACAAAACACCATTTTATAATTATAAAATTAAAAAAAATTTAAAATTATACATATATGTATAATACTGATCATGGATATGTAGTATATGAGAACATTTTTGATTCTACTAGTTGCCCAACTATAACAGTGATAATATTGTCAGATGAAAATATTCCTTCAGTTGATGAATCTAAGTAACTAATAAAACGATCAGTTCTTTACAAAGCCGACCTAGACATTTGAAGTTGTCTCTATCAAGCTCTACATTAAGATAATAACCAGGGTTGTAGACGTTATTTAAGAACTGTAAATATGCAATTACAAATACGACCAGATTAGCACTGAATCAGATTGATGTTCTGAGCTCAGCTGGTTCAACAACTTCTGGTACATAGATCAAAGCAGCCCAGATGGGGCATTAATAAGCAAGCACCGAAGTCTGGGCACCACGAGTTTATTATTCCATGTAGTCAATCATCACACGCTATATGGACTTGACTCTTGTTGAGAAGATCATATGTAACTTCCGTCTACCGTCTTATCATCTTAAAGAAGATTACCTGATTTTGTAAGACTGAACTGAAACAGATCAGTTATTATATTAAACCTGGTTGATCTAACCAAACTGTAATATCTGAATTTGGATTGAAAAAATAATTCAATGTTCAAAACACGTAATGTTGTCTGTGATTCACTGTCTTTACTCAATTAATCATGTAGTATTACAAGACACGTTTATGGTTAGACTGTAAAACATGTTACTGTTCTACATATGTGATCTCTCATTTCTCGTAATTAGTAAAGCCCGTATGTTAATTCTGCAAGCAAACGTACTGCCCAATCATTTGATAATGAAACATCAGTAGTAATGAGCATCAACTCAACTCGGTTGACACCATAGTTTAACACCAGAGCATGGGATGATGATGATTGATGTGCGTGTTAAAACTGATTGTCTGATGTTTCATTATCAGAAGTTTTGGGCACGATTTTTGTTCGCAGAAACAACATACAGGCTTTATCAAAGTTGACTGTGTTTCTGTTCCACTTCTCTATGATACACGACTTAAAATTTGTAAGCTCAGACTTTTTACATTATGGAACTCCTGAATCACAAGACCGTTCACTCGACTCACTATTCTCCCGTTCGTTACCGCTCCTCAACGATACAATGGCCGGGGCTTTAAAAGTTTATTTAAAATTGTCTGATTAGCAGCAGCGCTTTTTTAATTGGACTAAGCGGTTATCTGGGACTGAATTAAGGACGAAAAGGCGGACGAGCAACTCATTCGAAAGGAAACCTAATTTCCCAAAAAGGGCAACTCTTACACACACCTGAAGGCACACAGAATGTTGTTGGAATTTATGAAAAAGATGGATTATCTCTATTAACTCCTCTTTTTCGTACGCCATTAATTTACGGCGCAGGTGCCACGGTACTGTACTGTGCCAGTCAGCTGTTTGGTGCCTGGCACGGCCGGCTGGCTGGGTCTCGCTGCTTCAGCATGGTACCCACCCATATAAATACATTGCAATTCATACCGTCTGTTTATAGTGAACATTCATAAATTTTGTCTCAATAAATGTTTCATTTTTCATTATGTGATATTTATAAATCTTAATTCTCTTATTTATGTTTCAATAATGTGGGATAAGATTTCGGGAGCAATTTACTCAAATTCCTGGTTTATAACGAATGATGATTCTGGCCTCATACTCATGAATTACGATACACAGGTATTCTACTTTTTCGTTTCGATATTTAGTGAACGTTGATTGATTACGTTATTATAATGAGGCGAACTAATAATGAACTATAAAGAAATCAAAACTACCGATGGGGATAACGGTCGGACGCACCATCTGAATCAGCGCACCGCCGCTGAAAATAAGCGCGCGCGCGCCACTTCAAAAATGATCGTAGTCAACGCAGTAGTGACCGATCGATCATTCATTACACTAAAAACTTTATGTTTGTTTTACTAAAACTCGTTCTGCATACACACTTTATGACTTCATTTGTGTTTCTGTTCATTTCCTTATACAAGCATTTGAATGTGTTCGCAACGAATAAGTTTAGACGTTTTTGCTTAACCTACCAACAGGTTATGAAACGCATGCCAATCTCAAATATGTGGCACATCTCCAACTGGCACCGAATAACACATGTTCCACCTGGGCTCGAACAGCTCATTTGAAAGGTAGACAATATAGACCCTCTTGCTTGATGTGAAAACATCTTTCTGTTACATACAGTAACAGGTACAAACGTCTCAAAACATCGTATTCTCCAACTTCGGAATAAAGACCCCTCCCATCGGAAGTTTGATACTGATGTATGGTGGATGGTACACGCCAAACCCACTACCACTTTTTGTGACCATTGAGAGCAATAAAACACGTTCATGATCACCGTCGAGGGCGTCCATTCCGTACTATTGGTTCCATTGTACGATTTTTGTATAATACAACCATATGGGGGAGTGCTCTCGGTACAAATACTACTATAGTCAGGATGGCACGCATTCGTTCTAGTCCGTAGTACTATGCGTCGACGCCGTTCGCTGATGGCGGACCGGAGAGTTATTCATATATCGCGTTAAATGCAGAACATATACTTTTCTTCTTTATGTTTTCAGTCAAAAACTAAAAAAACTTATTTTTCGAAAAAAAATCAACCGTCAACTAATTTTCATTAACAATCTGCGATTCGCTAAAGCCTGACTATATCCTATAATATGGCTTATGGATCATGATCGTCGTGATACATCTCTTTTTTGGCTGTCAGTTCTTTTGGGCTGACCTAGTTTCAGAGTGGCGTTGGTTTTTGATGTAGTGATATCGTATTAGTCGGTTCTCTTCCGTAGCTTGGTTTTACTGATCTCTTTGTGCTGGTTCAACAAGCTGCATCGTTGTTTCGTAGTTTATATTTCGATATTTGATTGTAAACCGGTATTTCCTCATTAACTTTGACTACATAATTTCACTGATCACGTGCGAGTAGCACAGTAACTGAGCGTGGTTTATTGGTGCTGATTAATGCATCTCACGATCTCGCGGAGCATCCCGAGCTCAATGCCATGACCTTCTGATCAGTCAAGTCCGGCCATCTTTGAACGTCGTCTGATCAACGATTCAGCGTCACGGAAGTGGATGAGTTTATCCTGCTTACCGTTAGTAGCTAACAAGAGTTCGTTCCACGCTGGTTATCTTAATCCCGTTTCCCAGGAGTCATGCACGTTCGGTCGTGAACACATGGACAAAGAAAAAAACAAGTGGCATTGGTTGAAGACTTGTACAAGTACAAAAAGTGAGTGAGTCTACCATCGGATGCATGAATGCGTCAACATCCAATGGGGTGGATTGGCAGCCACAAAAACCAGTCCGGGTCGAGGTGTAAAGGGGGCCGGGCTGGTGTGTCCCCCTCATGCGCGCGACCGTGTCAGCTGGTGCCTACCACTACTGGAACTGCGTGCGAGTACGAAATAACGCTCACAATACCACTTGTTTTCCTCTTTCTAACGTTCCAGGACTCCGCAGTCAAACGGTTCATATTTTTATCAGACTTCAATTGTTTAACCTGCCAAGTTTGAAAAATTTCCAAGCATGCAACAACCGGTCACGTTGCATTAAAAGTCAGCCTACATCGCTGAACGCGTATGAATTTACGACAGCGCGTACCAGGCAGCGGTGCGGGTGGGCGGAGTCTGGTTCGATTCGAGCCAGGGTTGGCAAGCAGTCGAGCTAGTCGCTAGCTAGTGTGCTCGCTCGCTCCCCCAGTCTCAGCTGTGCAGCAGCAATACCCGTTCTATGTGCCATGTTCCCGCCATTTCAGCCCTCAGAGAAAACTCCCGGATTCACTCACCCTCACTGGCATGTTTTTCACCATGAACCATCCAAGTAGTTTTCTTGTGTCGACGGTCTGCGCTTGCGACAAAAACGCAACTTTCTCTGCTTAATTAAGTTGTGTGCCTGAGCCTGGTCATGTTTTCTGCATGCGAATATGCCGTATATTTGCGTCTGCTGAATGATACTCAGCTACTGCAAAGCCGAGCCCGGATCTGCTGCAGAATGATCTGGGATTACCTTCATTCAGTTCCATCATGCTTGCGCACTCAATCATGCATAGCTTAACATCACCTGTGCCTTATCGTGCCTTCATAACTTTAACTTACAGGTTGATCAGCACATGGAGTGAGGAGACAGTCTTGTTTTTTTCAATTATCTTATTCAATTTACCAACGCATAAACAGGCGATAGATCAGGCCGTTGCTCTTTGGTGTGCAAATAACACAGCTGTTAAGGGTATTATGCCGGTTGGTACCTTGTCAGCTGTTGATCATATACCATTGGAGCATATGGCCCACATAAACATAGTAATCCAAACCGAACCATATGACTCGTTATCAATATTTGATAAATTTCAACACGTGTTCATGATTGTTGTCACTGATCAGTTGCATAATTTCTTGACCTGTTTGTTGGTGAGTACATACAACGAGCGACCTGCGAATGTTGTGGCTCATAACGCAGGTATTGTTATATTAGTGGAATATGTGTCAGACAGTGCCGAGTGTGTATTCATTCATGTTTCAGTTGATGTATATATTGGGTGTTCCGTCATATGTACACGGTGCCATCAAGTGCCGATCATCTGGTTGTGTTCAGCCAGTTTGTGCCCCTCCACCCCATCGGTGCTAGTAACCGCCTGGCAGACTCCGCCGCCAGCACGCACTCACCCCGAGACCCCTCACCCCCGCCCCCATTCAATTCGGCTGTTTTTTGCCTCCGCGTGCAATCGCTGAACGCGTTGCTGTTTTGTTGCGAACAGACAGACACACTCAGTGACATTGAACATCTGAACGATGATGAAGAAATGGTTGCGTATTTATCAGTTACAATGTGAGGCATCATCATTGTCTATGATCTGTGCCAAATACATAACTGAGCATATTCAGCTGGGAGGCCTGCCCTTCTAGCAGGGATGGACACAACGGTTCTGGCCGACTGGTTGACTGACCGGCAGTGTTCAGCTCATATGAGTGGCAGGCCTGACTGCAGGCTGTGGGTCCTGACTATGGGGTGTCAGCAAAAAGGGGTATTAGCTTATGTGTGTAGCTGGCAGCACTGTTCCACCCGTCTCATCTCATTCCAAGGCCCTGATGCACGCGCGCGCGTGTGTTCACTTTTGTTTTGCCAATTCGGCAGTGCAGTCCGCTGGGAACGGATGGCCACGGTCGGCGCCGGCCGCCATGTTTTTGTACTGCAGCTGTACATGCATATCTATTCGGTGGTGATTCACTGCCACTGGTTCCATAATCAGCTGCCGCGCCATTCACTCTAATTTGCTCAGGAATGTTTTTGTTATTATTCTCTACTTGAAATTAGTAGCATTAATCGACCATTTTCACACTATTTTCCTTGCAGGTGATTAAAGTACAATTCCTCCCATACTGTCACTACAGTGATAATTATTGACCCACCGTTGGCGACTGCATCGTTACCCAGTCAGTCCAACAACAAAACAACCGATAATGGTGAACGTCGTGGATGACAGTCCGTCTAGCAACTCAATGGACAACGACGACTTTGACTGCGAGTCCGGCAAGAACACGCCCGAGGACTACGTGCCCAACGGCCGATTTGTGCCCAATGTCAATTTTGCGCGGTTAGTACATATTATGTTATTTTAATTATTTTTTTATTACTTTATTTTTGTCACCGCAGTTCATCGAATCTAATCGGTTGACGATTTAGTTGTTTCCAATGAGTCAGACCCAACAACAACTTACTCAGCTGGGCTGGTCGCTCGACTGGTGCCGACAGTGAAACTTGATCGTCTCGCGTTTACGGGCGGAACCAGTTTTTTTATAAACATACATAAGTGAGTCAGACAAACTCGTTCAGCCGTCAATACTACGTTCTTCACTATGTGTATCGTCCGAGAACGAATGCAGTGATAGAGAAGCAATAGCCATTATTAACGCGTTTTTCAATACGCGCGTCCTGCTTTTTCATTGTCATGACGAGCGCACGCAAAAAATCAGTTTCGCGCACAGTCCTGGTAAAGAAGCAGACTGGCTAGACGGGTACCGTCATGTAAGCATTAATTGCGTAATATACCAGCCACGCCAATCTAAATGACTAAATGACTAGACACCGTCATTTGTTTTAAATGGTCTACTTGAATTGGCTTGTGGTCATGCATAACATAACCCATTATGAATCATGTCCAATTTCATCATCACATCACATGAGCTGTCCAAATATGCAATATGCGCATGTTTCAAGTTGTTCCAGTTAGTTCATGTGCAATCGTAAATAAGGAAAAAGGCGCATGCGCTGGCATTATGTACAGTACGTGGGCTGGCAAGCAGCTGACTACCACCCTGAATAACAGGAACATGTGATCGAGCGTGCGTCGTCTGACTCAGCGCCGGTAAACAAATGTTCGTTACTGTTATTGTTGTGTTGTACTTAATCTAACGGTTTAATTATGTGCCGATTAATTAGTCTGCTTTGAGTTCTTATTAAAACGTGAGATTCATTCGTGTTCCAACGTGACTGATTACCATTTGCCAAAAACTGGTTAAACTGGTACGTGCTAATGGCTCGCATTCTGTGTCATGTGACCGGGTGTTTATGGTCAGGCGCAATCTCTGGTTCATGTCCAACACCCACTCTTCTGTATTACAGACGTTCACAAACCTAAGTGATCTTGAACAGAAAAGCTGTTTATTGGTTTGTATAGTCGGCAATGTATTTAGATTGTGCTGAGAGTGTGATCTAAAATAGTTTCACATCAACACCAAACGCCAAGAACACACACTGGAATACAGCTCATGATTCACCAGCTGTTTTGACGCGCGTAAACAAACTGTGAATCACGCTTAAAATAACTCTCGCTCAGTTAATACCGCCGAACTTGTTTGTTCTGTTTCAGTAAATTAATAACGGATGTTATTGTGACGAACACCCACACAAAATTTTTTTCCTTTTTATGGTATGGTTATGTCAATTTTTTTGTGTGTCAACACGTGTGAACAATAAAAACTGAACGAGTAGATGATTTAGGTTCAATGTTGTATCGTCAGCAACTTATCAGCTGGTAATAAGCAGTCGGTGCCGACTGCCGCCTCGTATTTACTATTGCCATTCGGTGTCACCTCTTAATTCCATACGGCATTGTTCTCGTTAGCTCTGTAGCGGTTTGGCGCACTAATCAAACATGTAAACGTAGTCAACAATTGTTGTTGTTTACCATCACTGTTTGCTTCAACGAGCCAACACCATTTATGTTTATACGTGTGCACCGAAATGTTGCGATCAGGTGTTTGCTGGTGTCGGGGTGTAACGATGATGGTCTACTTAACAATGTTTATGAGCGATGTCAGAACTATTACCAGCTGATGATGATCCATCGGATCTGGCAAGATTAAGGAACTTTGCGTGTGTTATAATCAAGCCAACTCATCACGCGCAACGCGCTGTAACACACAAGTATGTACACATACTCACAACGTTGCATCACATCGATTGATCGCATAACTGACCAGTCCAGTTTGTGCGTTATCAGTCTTCATTGTTTTGAGCTCAAACGTTCAACGCGCAACTCGCTGATTACTGATATCCGTTTTGTTGACTAGCTAATTACGATGACGCGCACTATCTAGGACATTTTCAACTTGTATCATTGTTATTAGCGCAATCTGCTACCATGAAATGCTTTTCAGTTTGCAACAACAGCAACAGCAAGCGAGCGCACAACTGCAACTGCAACCCAAAGATTTGAGTGTGATGCCGCCCAACATGATGCAATCCGGTCAGGCCATGAGCGACGACGGCAACCCGATGAGTCCGAATGGCAACGGCAATCCACACGATCCCGACAAGCGGATGCGACGTGAAATCGCCAATTCCAACGAACGCCGTCGCATGCAGTCAATCAATGCCGGATTCCAGGGACTACGAGCGCTGCTACCCAAACGGGAAGGAGACAAAATTAGCAAGGTACGTTCAGCTCGTTATTCGTTTTACAATCCCTTGAACTTGTGTTTAATAATGGATATTATTTGATTGTCCCCAGTGGTTTAGACGTGTCAACCAGTGCCAGTCACAGACAAAATCAGACAGTCTCAGGTGCATTCGTTTGTCAGAACTCTGTTTTTAATTGGCGATTTGAGTATCCGTGTGATTGGGATTTATTAAAGTGATCTACATAAACGATAGTAAGTAAAAAAATAATTAGATCACATATTATGAAACCACTGCGCGTTTAAGTTGTTTCATACCTTCCTAGCATTCAAATGTCAAACTCGGGGTCAATCACTTACAGTTTATATCATTTATACTACATTAGTTTTTTGCATTGCATTATACGTCCATAATAATGGCACAACGTTTAATGAGTAAAGGTGATCAGAAACACATGTTTTTACAACAAATTATCGCCGAACGGGTGTGACGTGAATTGGGCTGAGGGTAACGAGAATTGAGAGGATTGAAAAACAAAAAAAGTTAAATGTATTTGTTCAAGAAAGTTTTATTATCAGACGGCTAAGAGTGTGATTCAATGTTAAATATCCCCACCATACCCTCAAAATTGTTATTCAATTGATTTCACAGTTACTCCTCACACGCAACTTTGAGGGGGAACATGGGGTAGAATGCGTTCGGTTTGATGGTGGTGGTTTAGAAAGAGAGCGGCAAAGAGTCAGCTGTGCGCTGCCGTGCCTGGCACCGTCACATCTCGTGCATCATAATATGCAGTCATACTCCAAATTATACCGTCATATTCAGTCAAAACACTTGAAATCAACTCAATGAAAAAATCAATCATTTGTCATTCATTTCATTTTCAATTTACAGTTAACTTTATACTGTAGTCTAGATTCTGAGATTGGGATTCCTCATAAAAGTGATAAACGTATAATTTGGTGTTCATCTCGCCCGCACCAATGTCAGACCCAGAATTCGACCTCGACGCACAGCACAATACATCAGCTGATTCGTGTCTGGCAGTGCCAACCGCTCAGCTGTCTGGGCACCCCCTCCCTCCCTCCCACCAACCCCACCCCCAACTCTTCACGGCCAGCGTAAGCACACACCCGTATGGACGCGCTCGTGGTCGCGACGAGTTTAATCAAGGCCAGTTATGTGACAGGCACATGAAGTAAAATGGGGGTTTGTTTTTTAATCAGTGAAGCATGGAATGGAAAAACAAAAAAATTATCCCGAAGAAGCTACGGTTTTATCAAATTTATTATACCAACTTAACAGACCAATAGTTTGATTAGAGTGAGCCACGGGCACGATAACCTTGTGCAGTGTTCACTTACGTACGCATCGGCCGATTAATTGACAATCGCGCACATGGCCGACCGACGTCGAGGTTAAACGGGAAGCATGCTAATCGACAACGCACATGCAAAACCAGCAACGACAAACTGCTTTGTTTATATGCATCTGGTGGTATGTAGACTGACATTGATAAGGGTACAGACACAGAACGGCACCAACGACATAAAAAACTTGATTTTTGGGCATGTCGTCATCATTGGTCGATGGCACACGATGCCACAAAGAAACAAGACCCAAGCAGGCGGCACAAGCTGGCACCGATCGCATCATCGCGACCACCCCTCAGAACAGCTGGTTCATTGCGGAACGAGTCCACCAGTTCTTTTTCAAGATGCCCCTCGTCTGTGTGCCCGGCTCAGGAACAGCACCAAAAAACTGTGTCTATTCTGCCGGCCGGGCAAACGGCGCTCTCCGTGCCAGGACTCTGAACTGACGGTCGGTGCCATCCAGGAGATAGTAAATTGGTTGTTAGAACGAAGATGGCAATTGGAATGGTTGGATCGTATTTTCAGCGGTAATGTATACCTTGTAGGGTATTTGTGGTTACGTAATAAGGTATGACTCGTTTGATAAAGTACTCGTTTTCATGTATTTGACTGCAAGAAATTAACTCTACGGTGTGAAAAAGGGGTACATGGTGCTGACATGAGCTACACTTGGACTATCTGTAATCAGCTACATAAGTTGAACATGTGGCATCAGTTATGCTGTGGTTGTACTACAACTGGACTGGCACTGGCTGTCACGAACACCCATACATATGTGTACATAATGGAATGGTCATTTGCCGGCAGCTGTACAACACACCATGTGTACTATGGTAGTGCCCGGCACATGTGTAATATACGGCTGCTGACCAGCTGGGTACGCACACCACCGTACTGCTAATGACTCATCGCTCTTGCATTCCCACTGTCTCTCACTGACCTATTTACTTGATTTATTATCATCGTTTAAGAAAACCATATAAGCGCACTTGTGTTCGAACGCGACAACGTTATTATCGACTTCAGTCAGCCGAGTCATGAAGTGAGAGTGCGTGTAAAGTCATTCATGCATGCTTACAAGGTCATTGTACTCTGAAATATTGTAACGGCAGGTGGTGACAGACGGGATCATCGATTTGGATACCTGCCAACGGCAATACAAAGACATTGCGACAACAGTTCACTTTTGTAAAAGTACACATGATGGGTCAAACGGATCAATCAACCATATGACTCGAACGGTGTGGTCTGTCGATCGTGTCATCGTATGCTGCAAATGCACATCTGATAACTGCTTGGACTGCGGCCAGACCATCCAATATAAACAAACGAGCGTGCATAGTGTAGTAAAATAGTACACAATAATGGGGATTGCGAATTTGAATGAATTGTGATGGCTTCGGTTTTCGATCTTACAAGCAGCTGTTCATTAGGATTTGACAAACTACATGGATCATTCGTGGTGAACGTGCGGCTGTCAGCTGCTGCTGCGCGCAGGGAGCCTTAAAAGACGATCTATTAATGCCCAATAGTAGTAATACGGGTTGGGTCGATTGAGTCATCGCAGTGAGAATTATGAGTCAGACACCAGCGGAAGTGGGGTACGGTAGAACGGACAACATCAATTAACACTAACACAACACGAATAAAGTATGTAAATATGTATAACTCTAAAAACAAATTAGTAATCAAACATCATGAATCACTCAAGTAATATTTTGTTAAACGAATTTATTACTTCCAGGCTTCGATCCTGCAGCAAACGGTCGACTTCATCCGCATGCTGCTTGACGAAAAATGTCGGTTGATGGCTGAGAACCAGGAGTACCGTCAACTGCTCGGACGCGGCAGCACCAGTGCCACCCAGACCACTATGTAAGTTTATATCCAATTATATAAAAGACGTCAGGAGAAACGCTTTTTGCATGTCACCAAAACGTTTTTTATTCTAATATTTGTTCAGGAGTCAAAGCAGCCCATCCTCATCTTCCCCGACCAGCCAGCAGCTGAGTCCACACTCGTCGACATCGAGCAGCCCCAAGTCATCAGCCCCTTCAACCAGTGGTCGTGCCGATTCGATGCAACCACCGAAAAAGCGCAAGCGATACCTGCACCATGAAAGCACCGGTGAGTTTCGATATAGAAACTAAGCTTTATTAGATGTAAATTGTGAACTGTTTCATTGAGTAAACGCCTGAAACGGTTAATTCGAGTAAGCAAATCCAGTGTTTGACAGTTGCCTGAACTTGCAGACATCTCCGACGACAACGGCAGCAGCACGGGCATTCCACCCGTCAAGAAGGAACCACCACCACCAGCTCTACCACAGCAATCAGTAATCAACAGCGGTCTACTTATGCCGGCAGTCTCCAGTCATCACCCCTCATCGTCCACAACATCGACCATGACACCGGTGATGCCCACTGTTGTACCACCCGTCAAGCCAACGCCAACCATCCAATCAAACATCAAAAACTCAATAACAGCCGCCGCTGAGTTTGACATCCTGCAGCGTCAGATGCTCGACATGAGAATGGCACTCGACAAGGAGCAACAGTTGCGACTCATCGTGGAGGACCAGCTGAGATCGCAACAGCTGCAGAGACAAATGCAACAGCAACAGGTTGGTACATCAAGACTCAAGAGTATGAAAACTTCAGTTGTGTCACACATTAGCATGAGTTTACAATACACTTTATAATCCAAGAATATAAAGTGATTGCGATTGTATTGCAGAACGCGTCCCGTCTTCCGCAAGTGAGCACGGCTGCCCTACTCGAACTGCAGGCCCTGCAGCAGCACGCCCAACCAGCGACATCAATGGCCAGCCCGCTGTCGGGTATCGCACATCCCACGGCTGTATACCAAAAACAGCTCGACGCCCTGCTGCTCGCTCAACACCAACAGCAACTGCAACAACAACAACAGCAACAGTTGGCCCAACTGCAACAACAACAACAGCAACAGCAGCCGGACAGCCTGGAGGCTCAGGGCAAGCAGAGTCTGGAGGTGATCGTGGCAGCTATCCGACACTTGGAAGGTGACGCTGCGCTGGGTAGTCAGGCGGGCAGACATGCTGCTGCCGCTGCACTGCTCCAACACGCCGAACAATACAAACAACTCAAAATATAAATGTGAATGTATGTTATACATAGCTGATTCATCTGGTCTGATAATATTCATCATGCTCTTGTCTATAACCCGGTATCTGAATTATGTAGTGAGACATGGAACTACGCATATCTTTGAACTGAAGATTAGATTTTTCGGTTTAGGGCCTCAAAAAGTTATGTACTTCTATCATTGGTTCGTTGCGCGAGTTCCATATTAAAATAGAGTGTTTATACAGTTTGATGTATTCATGATGCCATATAATCTTACATAACGCGTTTAATATTGTATATTTGATTGATTATTACATTTATTGATCTGCCCCTTGAAAGTTGACGATTTCTGTACAAGAGTGCGGGTGTTCTGTTATTATAACTGTATTGTTGGGGCATATTGTTCTGCATTACTGGCATTAATTATTACCGTATTATGTAAACGTTTTCCACGCATCAAGCTTTGCAGTCTAACTTTTAGTGGTGCACATAGACGCGTGGACAACTTTGATTACGATGTTGGTTGCTAATCACTACATTTATATACATAAAGGCACGCCAATTTCCTCCCCGTTCTACCCATCAATACGTAACGTTTATACCCTACGATATATTGCAAATCATGAAATCTCAGTTTTTGCGTTTGTCTATATGAAAAGAATTTGCGTTGACTTTATTACAGTTTGAGTGTTTTCATTATTCGTGTAGCGCCGTGGCGCATTCGTTTTCTTGCTAATATTACTCGCGATACGGACTCAATATCTACTATTATTATATTACATACTATTTTAATATTTTATACTAATGTTAATGTCAGGTTCATTTTTATCTAGAATGTCAGGCCACAAGATAATACGGAGACAAAACGTTGTAAATTTACGAGTGATCTCACCAATCAAGTCCAGCTGGGCAGTTATCGCAAGTGAACATGGTTATATGTATATAAGCATTACTGTAATGGCGTTTGACTACGATAACTGGTCGCTGGCTGGATTACTCAGATTGTGAACTAAGCACCCGTGTTTGTCAATGTTGGTTCCCACATCAATTTCATGATTAACTCAGTGACTACTGAAATGGGAAACCGATGTTGAGTAACACCCAACCAGAAGCATATTGTAGAGTTGTAGATACTGTGATACGGTGCAGTGAGGTCGAATAGTGATCCATGCTTCAACCTGAATCCCGTGTGAAATACACCCATCTAGCAAGCAGTATCGGCGGAGCAGAGTGAGCTCATTTACCATAACCGATGGGTCTCGACACGAAAGTTTTTTTCTGTGAATAGTGAATGTTTTCCTCCGTTGCTGCTTGTTGTTTGACCCCTGTTGTATACTGTCCTAGCATTATGTCTAATGTGTTAGATATACATACATATATACGCAGAATGGGACTTGGTGACATCGTCTTGTCCCATCGTCTATACCACTGTACACACTCCTACACTCGTTATTATCAACACACCACGTGACTTTTTACTCGTTTATTATCATGTAAAACTCGATGAATAAATGGAAAACAAAAATATAGAAAATATGATGGTTGGTATATATTATAATAAATATAGAAATTTTGCACTCGCCAAACAAACAGATCATCGGTGACAATCAGCGGTGGTCACTGGCGGACGAGATGATCCTCCAATGGGAGGGGAATTTCGTCGAAGAGGGGGGAATCGGTAGTTTTGAGGTCATCTCACATTTAACTTGGGGAACAAATTCCACTTTTTGACAACGCCAAAGAGGGGGAATTTTACTTTTATCACCTTTTCTCGTCCGCTAGTGGCGGTGGCTGCCAAATAATTTTGTTAACCAGATCCTGCATCAATATCCAAACCATGAAAGATAGAAAGAATGGTACCTTAGCGAGCGTACACAACTAATTGCCAACATTCATATAGTGAAAGCAGATAGAGTAGTAAAGTTATTGACAGCATGGGATAACCGTAAAACGAACAAATAGACGGTCAGGCCCATTCGAAACCCAGATTCTTGCCAGCGGAGATCATGCAGACAAAATATTGCTGAATACCAAACCAATTGTGTAATATTATCCCGCCGCAGGAAAACGAGCAACATAAAAATATCGACTATATAGTAAAGAGTGACTTGGTGACTCGGAAACACACGAAAGAAGTACAACACACAAAAGTGGAAAACAACGTGAAATAAATGAAATAAAGTCGAAAATCATTGTAGAATAGTTTTGGCCACCGATGTTGTTGGGCAGGGCCGGGATCGGGACAAAATAATCATCATATATTAAACTATGTAATTTTTTTTAATATAGTAATTTTATATTTTATATAATACTCTTCTTATAAAAAAGCCAATGCATAAAATCATGAAATAGAGCAGAATAGAAAGCGGTCATTGTCAACCGCATAATACGACAGTATCAAACATGGACTTCTAGACACGACTATAGTTTTGGAAGATGTGACCAAAGTCATGTCATGTGTTACGATACGATATAAAGGGTAATGGATCAATGGTAGTAAAAAATGCTGGATGATTGAGTGCGAATAGTGGATAACACAGGGTTGTATGTAGGATGGCATATCGTACCATATAATGCTCGACAACACAAAATAAAACTGGTAATTCCTATTATTGAATAAAAAGTCGCAGTGGGCAAATTGAAAAAAAATTATCTATAATTAAGACGAAATATAAAAAGTGCATTTGGTAATAAGTAATAGAGTTTGAGAATTTGTATAAACCATAAAACACAGCAATCGGCATTCAATGGATTAGTTATCGGTTATCATACTCCCGAAATAGGGTTCTCTGTTGCATTGCTTGCATGAATCTATGAATTTCCATTAAATTTAAATATATATTTATATACAAGCGGTAGTTGTGACTGTTATAAACACAATAAAACATTATACTTATTTATACCAAAACGAATCATGAAAAGAATGGTTTACATTAATCAAAAACAAAACAATGTGTACCATAATCATATGCTCGCTGTTGGTTGCTCTAAAATTATGTATATCACAGGATACATTATTATTTAAACCAATATTGATGACATGACAATAATAAATAAATTACGCACTGTATTGTGTAAACGTGACAAGGGCAGGGACGCAACCCAGATAATTGAAGCCATTCATTCACATTCATTCCTCTTTGTAATAGTACATTCAGCAAGTGCCCAGAGAATTCACAATAGAAATGAATAGCTATTTTTGCTTTCTGCAATATGATTGGGAATGGGAAGTCGGCTGACGAAAGATAAATACACAAGTTTAGGTAGCATACAAACAAGAGAAGCTCTCGTAAAAAACGGACACACGTACAAATAAAATACGATGTAACAAAATTAGAAAAATCTGGTAAAACATTTAATATAAGGTGTCTAATGGTTTTGGACAAATGCGACCAGATTGTTTGTTACGGTTGGGCAATCGGGTGGATGGTCATGGTCACATCATGTCCATCACTGACGCCGCAATGTTATGCCCACTGTCGTTCAACTGATCCTTCCTGGAATTATGGACAAATAATGGTGAACTTTTTTTCATTTAAAACAATAAAATACACGCCTCAATTACACTAATTTATTCACGCACTTTTGTATTTCTAGTTTATAATTTATTATACCATCAACGTGGTTTATCTCGAACCGTGCTCCATAATAACAACACAGGACTTTCCCTATAAAAAACAGTTTGAACAGTAGAGAAAACAGCCTCCATTGCTTGCAGGAATTACAACTTTTTCTAAGCAAGCCTATAAACGAGCCTAAACAACCAACCAGTCGTTCAGGTTCTTCATGACCACCTGTGCCAGTTCGCATATCTGATCGTCGACGGTGGTCTCGGGTGCCGCCAGTCGTGCCACCAGACTCACACCAGTTTCATCGATGTACGAACAGTACTTGGCACCTGCAATCATATCACAATCGTATTTATTTTATTTATTTTTGAACAAATTTTCAAATCGTTGCAGTCGATAAATCAGACATAAAATTTCAATGTCCTGCAATCGAATAAAAAAGCAGATCTTTCTGAAATATTTATCAGAGGCGACAAATTGTTGACAGAGGTGATGATTTGAAAACTGATGAAACGATAAACGAAATAACCGTATGATCAATGAAAATCTGGTGTTTTGCACATGAAACAATAAAATAAATAACAAACGATCAATGGTAGTGAGATTGGCCAATGCCCAGATGGCCCATCGCTGGCTGGCTGATGAGTCGGACACACTCGGGTCGAGCAGACTCAGGATCGGGCCGAACGAACGATAGTTGATAAAACGCGCTGCATCCAAACGCCATTTCGTGGTGGCCTTAATGACAATAAACCATAGATGAGCTAGTCATCAAGAAAAGAAAATACACACCATATTATCCCCACGAAATAATATATAAAAACCCACATAAATATATAAGAATCACTTGAGAAGAAGCAAGAAAACTTACCTCAATGACAAGCGCGGATACTTTGGCACGACTCGGCTCTTCGATCTTCCAAGCCTGCACGTGTCAGTGAGTGAGTGAGTGAGTGAGTGAGTGAGTGAGTGAGTGTGTGAGTGAGTGAGTGAGTGAGTGAGTGAGTGAGTGATTGAGTGAATGAATTGAGTGAGCGAGTGAGTGAGTAAACCAACCATTGGTCCATCGCTGAGCACGTGCGCCAGTACCCCAGCACTGTTGTAGCTGATCTCAATACCATCCGACATGTTGTCCAGCAGTACACTACAAAACACCGTAGTTATCCATCGGAAATCAAGATTTTTTTCAATGAAATAAACATCATAGCAAGTATTCTACTTGTTCTGTCAGAAACTGAAGGTTGACCGAGTGGTCACAACCATGGCCCAGTCGGCACCAACCAGAATATCTCAATGTACTCGGACTTCATGAGCTGGCAGCGGAGTTCCCGGACTTCGGCGATGTTGCCCTGCGAAAACAGATCGTCGGTAAATATCACGTTTCAAAATGGATTGCGTTTCAATGGCAAAACAGAACAACATGCAAAACCGAAAGTAGGAGTAAATTTAGTAAACATAACAGAATCTTGATAAACTTACAATCAGACCCATCATGTTACGGACCAGCTCTTGTTCGTGGGCGAACTTCTGCAATCGAGAAGTGTATATGATTGGTAAAGGAATGGGGCACTCAAAAAAAACGCGCTGTACGTAACATGACCGGTCCTGATGGGGAGAAACACCAAGTGGCAGCTTAGACTTAAGACTTACATAGTAGAGCTTAGTTAACAATGTATCAAACATGCGACCAATAAACTAAAACATAATTATATTACTACAGTACAACGAATCGAAGATATCAACCCAAACATGCTTGTTCACCAGGTAGTAGTATAACATTCCAGAAAGTAAGCAGTAACCAAAGAAGTGGTTAGTGAAATAGAGTTTAACGAAAAATAAAGATAGAAAATTGTGTGTACATCCACATCACACTTCTTCATTTTGTACGGAAAAGGTACGTAACGGTAACACAATATCAAAAAGCATCTAATTACGGAAATCCTTAAACTATTCTATTTCAGACGAATAAGTTCATTTAAGTGATGCAATGAACTATAACTATGATCTAACTAAACCAACTACTATCATGCGAAAACACCAGCCAATCTTTGTTTCATGATTTTGCTCGTTGAAAAGTTATCATCAAAAAACGGCTTTTCCATGCAAAAACAGCTACTTTTCTGTGTTCTTTCAATGCATATGTATTTTAACATCAAGCATCAATCATAAAGCAACTTAGCAACATGGTAAATCAATGAGCATGCTTACTACAAAGAGACTAAGCCACCATAAGTGTAAGTAAAACCACCAAACCCACCATCAGCCCGGTCATGTTTCGGCACAGCTTGCGTTTTTGCGAGAACAACTAAAGCGCCAAATTGCGGTTTAGGAATTTCGAAATAAACTACATTCCTTATAAAAATTCCACATTGCTCATATGATGACATGTAATAACAAGTTTTGCAGAATTTGTTTATTGGGAGAACAAATTCTTTACAAAAAAATTATCTGAAATTCAATGATAGTTTATATGAGATAAAAACGGACCGACCTTATAACACTGGAGGAACAGATCCAGCCCACCGCCGGTCAGAAATCGTGAACAGTTTTGCGGTGTTTCATCTGGAAATACGGAGTCATTCCCTTTATTGTCATAAGTACCTCCCTTTCCAAAGATGTTGCACGATTTTTCTTCATTCCAGAACTTTTCCTGATTAAATTATAAATCAGTCAAAACAACACTGTACGTAACCTTAAACATTTGATCAACGGTCAGAACCTAACCCGATGCAATCGGGTAAAAACTAGCTTAAAACACTAAATACTTGAATTCCCAACCAGTAATATTCCATAAAAAGCTCCATCCCACTTCCATGACGTCATCACATACGCCGGTATTGTGTTTACGCTGAATCTGTTCGAGTATGACTTGAATGGCATCGAGCTTGCCGACCAGCACCTTCTGCTCCCCGTCAACGTGGCACGCCATCGAGTTCAGCAGGAACACGGCGATACGCTGCGTCATCAAATCACCTTAAATAATCATCATATACCCTCTAGAAGATATGATCTTTGAATAATGTATGAAATCGATGGATGGCGCTTCTTTCAAGTTGTTTTTGTAGATGTAACACATCAGGAAGCTATCTAATGCTGAAAAATTCAACATCCGACCTGTAGCGGCCTACTTAATTTGTTTCAAGGTAACTTCATTTCACGACAAGCTTTGCCGCCGGTTCTAGAGTCGTGTTTGTCAGACTAAAGCCGGAGCGGCCACATCTCAGAAACTGATTTGTCTTACAAAGTGAAACTTATAAGAAATATTGATTAACGAATAGTATCAGAATCCAGGCGCTCTGACGCTACATGCAGTCGGATGTCGGGGCATCGATTCAATGCTACTGAGGAATGCGCCGGCCGAAGCTATCGCAACGCAAAACGATGACGCGACAACTTGGGGAGAAGCACATCCGCCAACAACACTAGCAGACAAGAAGGGATGGGAAAATTGAAATTCCACCCTCTTTCGCATTTTCAAAACGTCAAATTTGTTCCTTAAGGTGTAGGTAAAATGGCCTGGAAAACTCCGGATTCCCCCTGTCTGACAAAATTCCCCTCTCTTTGGAGGGTTAGCTCGTCCGCCAGTGGCCTACAACAACAACATCAACATCAACAACAAAGCATTATCTGACCGGTATGTTTATCCAGGGCAGCCACGAGTAGTTTGGCAGCGCGTTTGTAGTCAAACAGCAGCTCGGACGGAATGTCGAACTGACAGAGTGACAGACAGCAGTTGCGCACCATCACCTGCTCGTCCAGGTGGTGCTCGATGCCTGCAATTATGTATTGATAGGTTTTTTTTAAACTTTAAGCTGGATAGGTGATACACACTGTACCCTTGTTTCATTAGCGAGCAAAATAATCTTTTAACATATCAGCGTACTAATAAGATTGATACACATAACTTTGATTAACAACTTCAATATCCAGATTTTAACATTATGTTATCGTCATGCATGTAGTTTGCAAAACAAAACTATAAGAACTTAATAAACAACCAATACAAACCGGAGAGTAAAGCCCTGACAACAGCGCGTTTGGTGGGCGCAATCATTTCGACCTGTTTAATTATGTAGAATAGACTGGCACTGGCCGCGATCTGCAGGGTGCCGTCGTCCAGATGTCGGTGCATCGCCTTAATTATACCATATTTTTTTTGTAAACCATATGTTATTGAATTTAACTTTCCATTACCTCTTCCTCTGTTATTTTATATTGAAGTCTTATCTCATAATATTCTATCTCATTTTCTAGCACGACTCACAAAGACTAAATTATTAGTAATCTTATTTTATTTTTTAGGTCAAAATTTAAAAATGGTAGTTATAGCAACAGGCGAAAGAGAAAATCTGGCGAGAAAGCGGGTGCATGACAACCTTGAGAATGGCGTGCAATGCGGTGGTATACTGGGTGTGTCCGACACTGAATCGATACAGCTGGTAGGTCTCGTTGAGCACGTTCTGCAATAGCGCCCGGCGTTCCAGGTACGTTTGCAGACTCAGGATTATCTGATCCTCGTTGGCGTCGCCCGTTATCTGGAAAACAAATTGTTTCTCGAAAATAGCTCACAGTTAGAAACAGCTCGATAATCATTCAAGACGCAAACGCTGAACGTGAAACTTTTTTGACAGAAACAAAAAAACTCATCCTAGTTGGTTATGAATAAATCTGTACTTAAGCATATATTTTTTTATATTACATATTTTTATTCATTGTCTTTATAATCATGTGACTTGCGTATTAATATTGTACCTGTTCAGCGGGCAGTTCATTATAGTGAGAGGCATTGTCGCACCCAAACAGTCCGAGGAACTGCAGTCGAGTGCCGAGCACCCGGAGTCCCACGATGTCGCTACGCACGCCCGAACCGTCATCGCTGCCGTCGCTAACAAATAAATTTTTTTATTAATAACCTCATTTTGTTTTGAACTCAGTTACAGTGACAATGCAGAATGAATTGACTGACAACAGCAGAACACTGAAAACAACTCGTGTCTTCCGTCAGATTTCAAATTCAGGAGCACCCGTTTCGAGGTCTCTCCCACGCCCACCGAACTGCGGACTACATGACAATTTAAATGTATTATGCAAACTTGGAAAAGAAACCACAACAAAAAAAACAATACATTTCTTTTTACACACCTGAATTTCGGCTGTCGATCACCCTCTGATGGTGACGAGGCCAGATTGGTGGTGGAGATGTCGAGATGGGTGAGCCGTGGCAGACTGATCACCAACTTCCATAACGAGTTGACCGGCTTCGGATACGTGCCCGTGTCACGACTCGATTGACTGATGTCCAGATGACTGCAATCCAACACCACTATTTCATTATTTTCAAGACTGCTTTCTCTCTATTTTAAGCAAATCTCTTCTTGCAAAGCCATTCGCCGCTTCTTCAATGGTTTCGCATACGACATTACACAATACCCCCACTTAATTTGTTAAAATCGGACGGTTGGGTGGTTGGGTAGACCCTTAATTCACAACATTGGTGAATCACATACGTCAGAGTTGGCTTCAAATCATAAACACGATTATCAGTGGTAAGCGTATGTGTGCTATATCGTGTGTCTTCACCCTAACGCTCGATCGACGACCGCCACCACCTAACCCAGCAGCCAAGAGTCGAACCCGGGACCTGGGCGTTCCCAAGTCTAACACTCAACTACCATTCTCTATGCTACTCGCTTTTTATGACGGTGACCAACGTGAGCAACTTCAACTCGGTGATGGTATCGATGGCCATATACAAATCGGGCACGTCGTAGAGCACGAGTCGACTCAGCGAGTGCCCGACGACACGCAGGGATCGCAGGTCCTCCATCCCCGACCAGTACGACAGATTCAGATGTTCCAGTTTCTGCAGTGGTGACAGCACGCGACGCACAAAATCCTGCAAATAAATAATAAAAGAAAAAGTGTCTGGCAAAATATAATATCCCATTAATTATTGCACATATTCATAGTTTTGGGTATGTATTTTCGCTGTGAAATATACTGCTAATAATTGAAATTTGTCTGGTTGGATAGAAAAGTCCAAAAAGTTTCTCGAAAATGTCCAATTAATTATCGCATAAGTTTATACATAGTTTTGAATAATTCCGCCAATCAGTAATTTGCCAGACCATAAAACGAAACGCATTGTGAAACGTTATTTGACCTGTGCATCGCTGTCCTTGATGAGTCGAGTGCCGTTGTGGAGTTGATGTGGGAATCCGTGACCGTACATGACCAATTGGAGCAGATGTGGGCACAACTCGGTGAACGGTCGCGGCATCGGTGGCGAGTCCGAACACACCGAATGATCGCCTGCAGCAAACGCGTTTGCTATTTACAGAAATAAGTTGATTAAAACATGAATTTGAGGAAATTCTTTACAATAGGATCCCGAAAATTATTCGGTTAAGCAGAATGATTTAATAAGATGAATTACATACAATTACACCACGAAAGCATGTATCCTTCAAAAACAATATCCGATGTTGCTTTAACCAAATGAAATCTATCGGAATATTAACCATCGTCATTATCATTATGTGTGCTCGGCAGCACGGCATCATCGAGCAGAGCCAGCATCTGACCCGCCTGCATGTTGCGGCCAGTCAGACGACGACGCAACACCTGCAACAACATCACACGTAACATTGGCACATCAAAACAAAGATATCAAACAAGAAATACACTCATGGCCGCACTAACATCGGACATCGAACTAGATAACAGCAGAGTTTCCATGAATCATCAAATGTCAATTTTAATTCAAAAATAATAAAAGTACGAAGACACAAAGACTGAAGCAACTGGCACATAACGAGCAGAAACAAGACACATCGCATTATAAAAGACGACTCAACTATTTTTTTCATAAAAACAGATGAACAAATGCACTGTCCGACAAGCCAATCTTCCTAAGAGATTTTTTCGGAAAAGTGGATTCCGAATTTTACATAAGTGCATTTTATATACACCTAGGAAACACATTCCCTTTTTTAGAATTGCCAAAAAAAATAAGAAACTCAAATTTTTCGTTCTTCCCCCGTCCGCTAGTAATTAAATGTAACCAACCCTGGCCACCTGTCCCCCATCGGTCGAGTTGAGGGTTCGTTCGAGTCTCTGTGCGAACTCCAACTGTTGTCTGGCCTGTTCGTCTGCCGGTTGTTGCTGACCGGATGATGACGAACCAGCGGCATCGGAGGCCTGGGCAGATTGGGCACCGGAGGCACCCGCCTGGTCTCCTTCTTCGTCCACTGACTCGGGGTCTGAACAAATATTGATCAGATTATAAAACTCGACTAACGATCCTCGGAAATGAATGAGACTTTTTCATCATTGAAGCCATTAAGGCATAATACAACATCAGAATATTGTCTGTCTTGGCTGCAGCAGTATTTAGGCCGAACACATCGTATGAACTCCCTCCTGGCTGGCTATCTCTATTTCCTGACAAAGAAAAGTGCGCAGGGAGGGTACAGTTTTTTCTTTGATGAATTTTTCCTGTATCCAAGGTTAAATATAGTTTAGCCCAGTTTCCAAAGGTAGCAAGTTTATTCCGAATTAAACTAAGTAGCGGTAACGTACCATGAGACGGCTCGGATCCGGGTTGGCTGGCCACAGACACGAGCTCCATCTGCTCATCATCGTCCTCGTCAACGTCAGCCAGCTGGTCTGATTCTGCAACAATAATTAGATTTTTGTTCATGCTGGTTAATCTAGACTATTTCAGCTGGCTAGATACATTTGCCCAAGTGTTAAAAAAATTTATAACATGAATAAGTTAAATATCTCGCCTAAACTAGATTTTCAAGACCTGAGTGAAAAATAATCTAGAAAACAATACCTGACCAGTGCCCATACACTGTGAAAATGGATAGTCGAATTTCTCGGTTACAGGGTCTCGGACAACGTGAATGATTCTGCGCTAAATCTAATCTCAACCCCTTAACAGTGGGGCCTTTTCAATGAATTATAAAGAAATTTACAAAAAAAAATTTCTTATAAAACTCACCCTGCGCCTGAGCCTGTTCATCATCCATGAGCACGTCATCATACTCCTCCGTGTCCTCGTCTTCTTCTGACGGCTCCATGCCAGAAGCAACCTGAAACACTAATCAACTGTGGAACAAAGTTGTAGAGTAAGTCTCGTTGACATGGTGTGGTATAGAAGTAGATTAAATTTAATAAGCGGTTGTGTTCTAAGTCCTAATATGAACCGTTGTCGCGAACAACTGTAGCATACTGTAACAACTGTAGTACGTACATAGCTTGTCATTGGAACTCCTCGCTGGTGAATTGCTTGTCATCAAGCTACGCTAGTTTGTGGCACAAAATCATCATCAAAAATTATCATTAGGATTACTAATTAAGGTCGATTTACCTCCGAGCTCCTGGATCTGTCCTGTCCATCGAGTGCATCCATCATCACCTCACCACCCTCCATCACTTCTTCGTCACTTTTAGCGCTCATCGCCACTCGCCGTACCCGTTCGTGCTCGTTGTCCACCCAGATATTACGTTTGTACTGAAATAACTGACAAGTCAATAAATATGCCAAACGTTGCAGATCGAACATTTGAAGGCGTGTGAAGTCTTGATTTCAGGAAAAATTGAAATTGTTGGAATGGGGTTCGTTCGGTCAGTTTATAATGAATTGGGGTTTGGGCTGCTCACACCCCGACTGTTCTCGACGCTAGATCTTCATTCCATCAGCAGCTGATCTCCCCACGGAATAAAAATCGTTGCTGATTTCGTTGAAAATCAATGCATTAACTTGTGAATAAATTTACCTAATTTTATCTCCAACTGACCTTAACTTCATACAACGGATGCCGCATTCGCTTCTTGCGTGCCGCATAAAAGGCGAACAGATTGAGCCGATCAACGTGCAGTGAGACGAGCTTCTGGAAGATGATGTCGTCGTCGGTCAGGCGTTGCTCCAGGGAAGGCTGAAGTAGTCAGTCATTACAGTCACTAGATTTAAACCCCCATTCAAAGTTGTCTCATCAATACGCTAGACAAGAGCGTGAATTTTTTTAGTTTATTTCAGAATTTTAGCACACTAACACGGAACTGATTTTTTTTCTAAAAATAATTTCATCAGAATTGAAACAAGATGATTGTTTAACCGAACGTTACCAGCGCCAACCTGATAATTAGTGGTCAGTGGATGTAAACAGTGGCAGTCGAGCAGGTTCAGCGATTCGAGCCGATTGTGGTGGGCACGTAACAGCTGTTCCAGTAAACGGTCCTCGATTGTGCTGTACTAAAATGGAAACAATCAAATAGCACTTAAGAGTTCACAAGATTAGGAATTTTCTGAATTTCGGACTTTTCAAATACTGAAGCCAACAGGGCTCACTGATACCATAAAAGAATGATGTTTTTGTACTGGCTAGAGGTTGAATAAACTGACGGGCAATGGCAGAAACCCCAGAGCAACGCGTCAGGAATTGTGTCTAAAAAATCAGGTTTCGAATTCAGAATCATCGGTTTCCTAGGCTGGCGCCCTACGTACCAGACAAGACAAAATGAAAAAAAAAATCCAGTTTTCTCAATAAAAAATCACAAAAATAATGAACCCTTAAATTGAGAGTGGTGAGCGGAGTGCGACTGGCATCGGTGAGCTTGGTGAGCACATCCATGGTCTGCTCCAGCAACTTGTCGTTGTCACCGCGTGTATCGTGCTGTTCGTCCCACGTACGACCGAGTGATGCCACCAGCGCCTGGCAAACATGCAACGGCAGATGCCATACTTCGCTTTCGTTGGCTGAAATATTGAATGAGTTACTACTGATCGTACTACTGCTGGCTTGGCTATTGCATCTAAACTCATGTTCCAAGAGAGTCAAGTTGGAGAAACAAGTCAGCAAAGCTACAAACCTAACGTCAGTGTTTACGATCCGAATTGTAACAAATAAACTCACCCTGTTGTTTCCGGCTGGCAGCCTTGCGCTTCAGGGAAGACACGGAGACACGCGGCTGCGGCTGTGCCACGGGTACGGCAAACTCAACGGCATCTGGAGGCGGGCAGCCGTTTGGGTTATGAGTACAGGTGCAGCGACTGGGCGAAGATGACGACGATTCAGTGACAGCAGTGGGACAAACAACAGGCTGAATCGGTGAGGTTGCCGTTGACCGAGATGCAGGTGGTTTCGCAATTGACAACGCTGTTGTTGTTGTTGCAGTTGTGGATGATGAGATTGCGGTGGTGGAGGATGTTGGCTCAACTGGTGGTGATGATCGACAGGCGCACGGCGGTGGTGTCAGCTCGATCGGACTACCTGAAAAACATGATTCAGGTATAATGGAGCTTTAGAAGAGTCCCCGTCGAGTTCTACGAAAAGTAAAAGCGGGATGCAATCTTTTCCGCGCCATGGGAATTTATTTTTAGAAGAATCCCGATGCCCTGGGTAAATTCGGGCATCCCCGTCCTGCTCACTTTCCTGTTTTAACACTGGATTTATAAATTTCAAACCAAAACTCTAAGCATTCAAGTTATTGCCAACCAACCACTGCCATTATCGGTTGCATTGAGCTTGGCCGGCGAGACACTCTGCCGCGAGTTATCGCCCGTTTCGACCACCCGTCTGATGAGAACACCCGGATTGGCACATACGGACGCGGCACTCAGATCCAACAACGATGGTGTATTGCAGGCCACGTCCCCGAACGTCATCTTGGCAGCAAAACCAACTTTACTTTGTTGTTGTAGATTTTAATCTGGAATGAAAAAGGATTGCATAAAAATAGAGCACGTGACTGACTTCCCGAGAAAAGTATATAATTTGCCATGGCGCGATGCAATTTTCGTGATCGAAATCTGAACACGCTGAAAAATGAGTCGGACAGAAGTTAATAAAACATCCTAAATAATAAAATCAATTATTATCCGCACATTTCGCTGAAAATCAATTTTATTTTTTTTATTTTCCAGTAAAAAATATAAATACCGTAATCATTTAGACGTAAACACAATTCCATGCACCATTTGAAATTTTACTGTTGTTGTTGTTGTTGTTGTTGTTGTTGTTGTTGTTGTTGTTTTTGTTGTTGTTGTTGTTGTTGTTGTTGAAAATAAACAGTCACACCACAAAACGAGCCCTCTTAGCACAGTGCGGATTTTAATGCAAGTTTTGTGTAAACCAGTGCGGTCAAATCGTAGTTAAAATTCAATATCGAGGCGTATATATGTAGTATAACTTTTAAATGAGTAAAAAACAATAAAATAGAGAATCAAGTCAGTTATATTGATTAGAAAGCTATACTACCTATATACGCCTCGATATTGGATTGAAACTGCGATTTGACCGCACTGGTTTACACAAAACTTGCACCAAATTCCGCACTGTGCTAAGACGGGAGGTCAATTACCGATTGAACCCGGTTCCAAATCACGGTTTCCGCTTTATTTTCAACAATTACAAGTTTATCAGTATGTAACAAAAATGAAACAGAGTTGATGCAAAAAACCCATAACAAGTCAAAATTTAGTAAATACGGCTTTTTTATAAAATTTAACAGACATCAGTATAATAGTATTCTATATCACGAACACCAAGTCACACTCTGCTGGCATTTGCCCCGGAACCACCACCATAGTGATTTATCAAGTGCACTCAGGTTGTTGTAATCAGCCGTATTCTGCAATGCTTGTTCGAATGCTTGGTCGTTGAATCTGCAATGAAGTTATTTCCTCACAGTACTCCATTCAAAATGCAATCAAGATAAGCAGAAAAACATACCGTTAATGCATGAATGGGTTTTCTCTGTAAATTACAGTATGTCAAAGAAAATTTCATGTCCTGTTCACATAACTTTATTCAAGTTTCAAAACCAACCTGATCGGATCATTTTCATTGATTGGCGGTGGGATAATCCGCTTGAATCCGTTCCGATTTATGTGCTGTTGATAAGCCGTTATCAACGCCTCTCGTAAATCTCGATTATTTAATAAACACGGCCGGCACAGTGAGTACAGCTGAATATTTCATGATGAAAAACTGCGGTACAGACCAGAAAACTTTTTAGAAAAAATAACAATGATATCCTGGTCCACCAGACTTCGACTGACTAACTGACTGACTGACTGAGTGTCGAACGGACAGTATGATTAATTGACTGACTGACTGATTGACAGATTGACTGACTGAGTGCGATCGACCGACTGATTGACCAAATGTCAAACTGACAGAATGACTGAAGTTACTGATTGACTGACTGTCTAAGTGAGAGAAATTCTGACTAATTAACCGGAGTTTTGCAATTGAACCGATCATCTGGTTGTTTGCACTGATCTGCATACACCTGGATGTCGTTGTCGGCAACGATCATGGGCAGTTCTGTTCTGCAGATTTCATTAAAAATGTCTATTCTCTACGGACTATTTTCTAAATATTGGACTAACTAGTGTCGGATAAAAAATGTCGGAACGCACGGGATTCAGGTATTAATGGTAATCAATGAAACTTGGGTTTGAAGAGTAAGCAAACGCAGTTTAGGATGAATCATACAGGTTATAATCAGTTGTTACCATTGCCCGATGGTGCTGGCTGCCTGACCATGACCGATAACACTATTCCATGTTCAAACATGCTAAATACTTCGAGACTTAACTTCTCGGAATGACTGCGTTAGTTACTTTGTTGTTCATAAATTAGTGGATTAAAGTTTAGAAACTACAAACTTCGTAATTCTTGGGCTTCTAGTATTTTATAACAAACTTGTCATTCCCGATTGCAGCTCGGTTCGCGATGCCAACAAGCGAGAATAAGCTGTACAACAACTTGCGAATGATTGGCCTCAAGTCCAAGTGGTGCGGGGTAACCCCTAGATTGGGACTCATATTGACCTGTAAATAGAAAATGGTGTTTTAATGAACCTGAACAATGAACTCCACGGAAAACCTTAGAGACAAAAATAAAAATAAACTTCAACCTCTATCATGAAGACGTTCATGTTATCATCGACTATCATATCAAAGCGCTGGAGTTCGAAAAAGTTCCTACAAAAGTTATCTCACTTACTCACTCACTCACTCACTCACTCACTCACTCACTCACTCACTCACTCACTCACTCACTCACTCACTCACTCACTCACTCACTCACTCACTCACTCACTCACTCACTCACTCACTCACTCACTCACTCACTCACTCACTCACTCACTCACTCACTCACTCACCTGGAATGCAACTGCAAACTTTTATTAGAATACATGGACAATTGTTTCTGTAAATACTCAGCTTTGTTCATTAGCAGACGCCTTATCAGATCGTACATTC
>OZ038442.1:24260345-24325345 GCA_964036265.1 Daptonema setosum
ATGAGTGAGTGAGTGAGTGAGTGAGTGAGTGAGTGAGTGAGTGAGTGAGTGAGTGAGTGAGTGAGTGAGTGAGTGAGTGAGTGAGTGAGTGAGTGAGTGAGTGAGTGAGTGAGTGAGTGAGTGAGTGAGTGAGTGAGTGAGTGAGTGAGTGAGTGAGTGAGTGAGTGAGTGAGTGAGTGAGTGAGTGAGTGAGTGAGTGAGTGAGTGAGTGGTGAGTGAGTGAGTGAGTGGTGAGTGAGTGAGTGAGTGAGTGAGTGAGTGAGTGAGTGAGTGAGTGAGTGAGTGGAGTGAGTGAGTGAGTGAGTGAGTGAGTGAGTGAGTGAGTGAGTGAGTGAGTGAGTGAGTGAGTGAGTGAGTGAGTGAGTGAGTGAGTGAGTGAGTGAGTGAGTGAGTGAGTGAGTGAGTGAGTGAGTGAGTGAGTGAGTGAGTGAAGTGAGTGAGTGAGTGAGTGAGTGAGTGAGTGAGTGAGTGAGTGAGTGAGTGAGTGAGTGAGTGAGTGAGTGAGTGAGTGAGTGAGTGAGTGAGTGAGTGAGTGAGTGAGTGAGTGAGTGAGTGAGTGAGTGAGTGAGTGAGTGAGTGAGTGAGTGAGTGAGTGAGTGAGTGAGTGAGTGAGTGAGTGAGTGAGTGAGTGAGTGAGTGAGTGAGTGAGTGAGTGAGTGAGTGAGTGAGTGAGTGAGTGAGTGAGTGAGTGAGTGAGTGAGTGAGTGAGTGAGTGAGTGAGTGAGTGAGTGAGTGAGTGAGTGAGTGAGTGAGTGAGTGAGTGAGTGAGTGAGTGTGAGTGAGTGAGTGAGTGAGTGAGTGAGTGAGTGAGTGAGTGAGTGAGTGAGTGAGTGGGTGAGTGACTGAGTGAGTGAGTTAGTGAGTGAGTGAGTGACTGAGTGACTGAGTGAGTGAGTTAGTGAGTGAGTGAGTGACTGAGTGGACTGAGTGAGTGAGTTAGTGAGTGAATCAATCGAAACAAACATACTGTAGATTTGGTAGTCTCTTGCCGTTCATTCGATTTATCGCGCTATTGTTATCGTTCACCTGAGAATGAATCCGAACAGTAATTTCAATGCTAACCATAAACTAGAGACTGAGCAGGTACGAAGACAGACAGACAGTCAAACAGACAGCCAGACAGACAGTAACCAGTATCATGGTATTTAGAATCAGCACAATGCCCAGTAACAGCACTAAGGCGTTTCGTCGAAGACGCGTTGACATGGTGAAAAAGTACGCAGATGCAATTTTTCGAGATGTTAATAAGGTTAGAATGTTAATAAGGGAACGCATGAGAACCGTATTCTTCCACCCATTGTTATTGTGCTGCTTAACGTTTTTCCATAAAACACGAGCGTATTGAAAAAAAAAACACTTGCTGAGTAATTGCAACTGAAACAAAAGAAGTCGAACGATTTATTCACACAACTCGTACATATGTACGTCTGGTCTTATGTGTTCTGGCTTCTGGCACTAACAATCATTTGAGCTATGTAGCTTCACTTAATGGATACCGATTTGTATCTACAATAAAAATACCGTGACACATGTCGTGAATTCAGCAATGAGTCATTCGAGCGTGTGTACTACGTTTTTATGGTCATGAAATCGCGTATTTATTGATTGGCACATGGTTTATGTAGTTTTCAGAATTTATTGAGACTGAATTGCAATGCTCCGGATACTGTAAGCTTTTGTCCAAACATCATCGTTACTACTTGATAAGGTGGGGCAAGTATCGCAATTACAGTAGTGTATATTTTGGTTTACAGATCGGTTTTTTATTTCTCTGTGCTTCATAGAAAAGGATAAGCTTGAGATATGAAACGATAAATACTAATAAGCAAATTTTTGTATTAAACTATAATCGTACATTTTTTTGATTAGGAGCTGTGTCGCCTCGATTACCAATGGATTATTGTATCATAATTGTGTAGTATTTAGGACATCACAATTTCATGTAAGCTCGTTTGCATCAATCATTCAAAGTACCCAACAACAGTAGGGCAACTGTACTGTGTTATGATTTATTATATCAGCTTGTTTTCATTGACCATGCAGTATCAGTTTCATGTGACGAATTGCCAGATAAAATATCTGTAGTTCTCTGAAACCGGGGATATTCGATATTGAGATGATATTATAATCAGCAGTTTTATTTTCCCGATATGGATGGATTGATCCATGATTTCTCATGTCTCTCTCGCTTTTATTATCCTACTACTGTGTTAATTTAATTCGGAGTTATGACAGCACGTGTTTATTTCTATAAAGCTGAATGTGATGGGGTTTACGAGACTATAATGGAAGCATTGTATTTGGGGTTTGTATGATTGGTCAAAAACAATTATTCGGTTTTATTTTATGATATATTCAATTTATAGGCGTCGATTTCAGTAAGTTTATCACCTGATTCGTTTACTAACAAAAAAGTATTAATAGGGATTTACAGTAAGAAAATTTAAAGATTTCACTCATGCGTAAAGATTATTGAATATGTCAGTCGATTGGCAGCACAGAATATCAATTTTTAAGCAGGGATGAAAAATGAGAACTTCGTTTTTTTTGCTGTGTCAATGGTGGACTGAAAACAGTTCAATTTGGGATTGAAATTTAAAATATGAGAATGCCGAGTCGACATACGTGTTTTTTTTTCGTACCAATCAATCAGATGATTTTCTCGTTCATATTTCTTGTTTTTTTTCAACTTGTTTCATGATTTTTTGGGTTTTTTTTTATTCATGATGTTTCATCGAGCGTTCACGATTTGCGTTTAAAATGAAAGACGAAAAACTATTGTAATGTTAAGTCATTCCGACAGACAGACAGACAGACAGACAGACAGACAGACAGACAGACAGACAGACAGACAGACAGACAGACAGACAGACAGACAGACAGACAGACAGACAGACAGACAGACAGACAGACAGACAGACAGACAGACAGACAGACAGACAGACAGACAGACAGACAGACAGACAGACAGACAGACAGACAGACAGACAGACAGACAGACAGACAGACAGACAGACAGACAGACAGACAGACAGACAGACAGACAGACAGACAGACAGACAGACAGACAGACAGACAGACAGACAGACAGACAGACAGACAGACAGACAGACAGACAGACAGATGAGCCAGCCCAGACCGAGACCCAGACTACCCAACACTCAGACGGTCGACTGCAGTCAGACATACAGACAGACAGACAGTTCAACAGACAGACGATCATGCGCAGTCAGACAGACAGACAACATAAAAGACAGGCCAGCCCAGACCACACAGACATACAATCAGACAGACAAATGAGCCAGCCCAGACCGACACACAGACAGACATTCCAACAGACAGACGTGCGGTGTAATCAGACAGACAGACAGACAGTCCAACGGATGTACATAGATGAGCCAACCCAGACGGACAGACACAGCCACAGATGGTCATGTCTAGGTCGGGCGCGAATAGGTAAACTAATATGTGAAATATTAAAAAGCTTATAGTTGTCAAGCCTGTTGGTTGAATGCAAAACCATAGCGGGAGAGAATAGGATGAATATGAGACCAGAAATTACTATATGGTGTTCGTGAGTATACAGATTCATATTGATACAGTAATATATGGAACTAACGTTGAAATGGAACGAACTCGTCACGAATCTGCCACCCTCACACGACCGACTGTGGCAAAATGTACAAAACCGCTGAGCCCATTTCCAATCCAATCCAATATGTACATATTTTCACCTGGACCACACACGTGCAATCCCGACCGACAAGTTCGTAATACAATATAAAGCCCCGACGTCCGACCAAGTCCTCCAACATTTGCGTCGTTTGTTCACTGCAAGATTTTTTCGTTTGCGTAAAACTAAACTGTCACCACCACATGTGTTCATCAAAATGTGATTTGTTTTTTTCTTATCCAGGTTTTGTAGAAGACCGTGGTTACGTTTCATTAACCCATGGCCAGTGAGACTTCTCACTGATGAGAATAAATCTTTTTGTATAATAGTGATTCCTTTCATTCGACTTGTCCACATTTATCGGATGTCACAAAATCAGAAACCCGTGATAAATGACAGTGTTTACTGTCGGACGCTGCTTCCCAAGACTCTCATCAAAATCTGGTTAACATGTTGTTAAACTAAGCCCAGTCTCCCAAATGTCTCTTCAATATTCTCTCACGTACACACTCATTCACTCACTAACTCACTCATTCAATTTATCACTCACTCACTCACTCACTGAATCACTCACTCACTCACTCACTCACTCACTCACTCACTCACTCACTCACTCACTCACTCACTCACTCACTCACTCACTCACTCACTCACTCACTCACTCACTCACTCACTCACTCACTCACTCACTCACTCACTCACTCACTCACTCACTCACTCACTCACTCACTCACTCACTCACTCACTCACTCACTCACTCTCTCACTCACTCACTCACTCACTCACTCACTCATTCACTGACTATATAACTCAATATGATAACATTATAGAAAAACTCAGTTTGCAACCACCTTTCAGTCCTGGTTCAGTCCAGTTCACCTACCGACTCACTGAGTAACGTACTACAATATTAAAAATAATAAATATTAATTATACAACAATAATAAATATGTAATACAAAATTCATGGGTACCTGTGAATTTTATAAAATCCTATAACCTATAATCTTCATTACCACGCTTTTCTTGACAATTTACGTTCGGTAAATACATATGTGGTTAGATAAATCATAATGCCGCGGACGGGGTGAATTTCTTAATTAGCTTCTTTATTCAAGATACGCATAGTTCACTTAAGTTCAGTTGTCTGACATATAAATGTTAACAAACTATCCGGACGTCGTATTATTTAACTTACCTACGGTATTGGCTAGACACCGTAGATGATAAGTTTCGTTTCTGTATACAAAAATGTGATTTCTAAAGTATGCATTTTCGGAGCTTCATTTTTCTGATAAGTTCTGCCTTAAAAATTTAAGCCAAGTTTTATTGACAATTGTACAAGAATATAGTGCTGAGCGATAAGATCATTCGAATAATTTCATCAAATTTACTCGTAGAAAATATATTGTAGTTCACTAATTAGTGTACATATTCAATTATGCATGTTTGTACAGAAAAATTAATGTTTTTAATTTATTTTTCGTACATGTACTGTACGTATGAATGTGGTAATTTCACCCAATGAAAGTCTCGCCGACAGTCCTACACAATTAGTGATTTATCATGTTTGGTGTTCCGTGCACGGCTGCATTGTCTACATGTAATTTATATATGTTACAGTACTCGAACGCAGCAATCCCACAACCTGTCAGTCTGTGATTCATGACTAGACATCAGACAATGTGCGTTGGTGGGTGGCTAGACGTCGAGTTGTCTGCAGACGCTTTCATTACTGGCGGACGAGTCAACCCTACAAAAGGAAGGGAATCTTCCCAAAGAGGAGGGAATTCACAGAAATTAGGCCATTCTACCAACACCTTGAAGACCAAACTCTACTTTTTGAAACCGGCAAAGAGTGGGGATTTCCAATGTACCCTCCCCTTCCCTTCCTCTAAGTGGCTTTCATCACACATCTAAACCGCAAACACAGATGTCTGCAATTCTAGAGTTAATGGAACAAACAGTGCATTCACTAACATGGAATCGGATCAAACATACTGATAGAATTTCATTATTTGAAATCAGATTGAATCTATGTACTGATAGACTTTCGTAAAACCTTGTATTTTTCCTCTTCTGCACTGACAACTGTGGAGCATTTCCTCTGTCTCTTTCTTGAAGTGAACCGTTTCCCTTATTTAATCTTCTTTTGTCTAAGCGTTCACAAATTATTGAGAAGATAAAGTTGGATTTCAGAATATTATACATAGCTTGTAAACTTCCGTAAATATCTCTTATACCAAGAAAGCCCGTTATCTCTTCCGTTTTGAATGCTATTAGTCAATGATGTGTTTCCTCGAAGAGAAGTTCCCGGACAAAGATTTTTGTGCAACATTTTTACTAGTAAATACTTTTTAAATAATTTTTCAATCCATAATTTCCTCAACATTTTTCCAAATCGGTAGATTGTATTTCCCATTTATTAATATTCAGTGGCTAAAAATGGTGCACAGAAATATTTTTAGGAAAGTTTAATTCCCCAAACCACATCATCGACTGTACCAGCTGGGTGCGTCATTTTTGATTGTTTGTTTACCGTAATGAACACTCGGACCACCCGGCTTTCAGTCATTTACAATGTCTATGTACACAGCTTATTAAACTCAGCTGTTTGTCTGTCTGTCTGTCTGTCTGTCTTTCTCGTGATTCAGACTATTTTCCGATTAATAGGTTAGTAATCTCTGGAGAACATTTTGGACGTCCCATATTTGTACTGTATGTACCTCCTAACCTGTACTAGTCTGCAATCACATCGTCTCCGTCAGCACCACACCGGTTAGGTCCGTCTGTCTGCCATTAACCAAATTATATATGCCAGACACACAACCTGGTGGTATGTGTTTCTATATATACTCGGATCGATCGAGCGAGGGTTGTGTCGACGTCAAGACCACTACCACACAGAAAGGGTGCAGAAAATTGGAACGCTGCATGACTTTGAAAACAGGAGGTGTACATATATATTGAGAGAAATGTCTAGAACAGCAAGTTCCCATATTTGAGAACAGTAATCTCTTAGATAGATGGCTACGAATCCGCTTGTGATCGGTAGACTGTTAGACTTGACGTCTAGACAGGATGCAGACTCGCTGGGGATCTGAGACCGGTGGTCCAGCCGACCCGACCCGATGAGCCCGTGGGTGGTCGTCGGCGACCCCGATGCCATCAGGACTTTACATTTTGATCCCTTCGGTTTCTCATTTAATAGTTTTAGATTCAGGTTCAATCTTATACAATATCCGATATTCGGTATTTTGGATTACGGTGGCTAATGTATGACTAATTAAAGAGCAATTGGTCGCCCGATTCGATTAACCCCATATGTCAATGCGCTTTATACAATATTAACAAGTTTGCAGTCAAGTTATTCAATCAAACGGCAATCTGGGATTATGATCACAGTCTATTCAGCACCTGCTGACTTCATTTTAACCTGAGTCGCGGACAACTTCTACTAAAAAACACACTATTGTGTTTCAGTTCAAGTCAAGCTCACGTTAGTCATCAGTAAAAATATACTTCTCTTTCAATTCGAAAAAAAATCTTTATTCTCCCGTCAATGATTCGACATAATCAATCATCTCCTCAAAATAAACTTGATGTAGTGCAGTGCGCAGTGGAAAGTTCGGTTCGGTCATATGGAACGGAATGAAATCCGTCAGAATGATAGAGGGCAGGTCTTAGCCAACCCGGTCAATCCTATAAAGCTCAGAAATAGCCATAAACACAGACAGACAGACAGACAGACAGACAGACAGACAGACATACTCACAAACAGACAGACAGACAGACAGACAGACAGACAGACAGACAGACAGACAGACAGACAGACAGACAGACAGACAGACAGACAGACAGACAGACAGACAGGCAGACAGACAGACAGACAGACATACAGACAGACAGACAGACAGACAGACAGACAGACAGAAAGACAGACAGACAGACAGACAAACAGACACCCAGACATGGAGACATACCGTATATACCCGACACCAAATTTATGATCATTAATGTTCGTAGTCGGCCACTCATGAATTAATGGAAAGTACGAGGTGTTCATAGTTCAAGTCCAACGCAAATCCCGGTTACGTATGTACATGTATCTATAAAAATCTGAAACCATAAAACATAAAAAACTGTCTGGAAACAAAACGTTTTGTGTCGTGAGCAGAATTGTCACATGTAAGCCTGGGCAATTAAACGTTTGTTGAATCAGTTCCAGCTTATCTGTTAACTATGTAACAGGTGACCATGTACTTGTAGACATGTTTTTGTTTACAGCATGGCTTACTGAGACATCACACATCGATGTGTGCGGTTCGCAGTAATTAAGAGGTGGTAGGGTATATAAATGGTCGGTTAGCCAGTTGCAGCTAATATCAACAACATCGTATTCCCATTTCTCGGGCTTCAATTATTACCGTTAAGTCAGCAGTGGACGAGGGAAGATCGGAAATTCAGAAGTCCCCCTCATTTGGCAGTTGCAAAAGGTACAATTTGTTTCTCAAGGTATTTTATAGGTGAAATGGTCTCAAAATTGCTGACTCCCCCTTTTTAAAAATCACTTCTCCATACGAAGGATTGGCTCGTCTGTCTTTTTTATTAAGCCAACATGAACTAATCGAAGCCAAGATATATAATTTCATGTGTTAAAAAGTCGAATCGAAATGGCCGTGATATGATCGACTTAGTTGATTAGCAGGTCTCGACCTCTATCCGACTCAGCCTCTTTTCTGCCCCAACACAAAGACCAGCGTTTCATTCAAGGGTATCGGTCTGTCTAGACGGCCTGGCGGATCACATCCGAGAAAAATCGCTGTATTTGTCTCGTGGAAAGCTATAAATTGTTTGCAATTTTTTCATTTTAGAAGTATTAACTAAAATGATGACAAACAACAACACCCATGTTATGTCTGCTAAAAAGAATAGAAGCGTTGGCGCATTGACTAGTGCTCGTTCAATCATCATCCGTCGCTTGTCTAGCTAGACACGCCGATTTGTGTTAACGCAGTGGCCAATGCGTCTGACTGGATGTCTGTCTGTTTGTCTGCCTGTCTGTTTATTTGTCTCACAGTCTGTCTATCTACTCATCTGTCTGTCTGTCTGTCTTTTTGTCTGTCATCACATCCTTCGATGACTCATTATTTACATGTATTCCCGTGGCCGCTCTGTCATTCCAGCTGAGTTATTTTTTGTTATTGTCTGCCAGCTGTGTTACCAGACTGGGCTGCTCATTAACGTGCCTGGAAGTGCAGTCTATAAATGGATGTTGGTCTAATAGGAACGCCATTCATGATTGCAGTCTGCATGATTTATTAACATTTTTACTGTACTTCTGATGTACAATCATTCAACCTCATCAAACACTATAGGTTTTCGTTATTTTTAGAATAATTTTCTATCAATCGTGCAATTATAAAATCATCTGTTTGTACTCCGTGGTGTGCTGAATTATAGTTTTACTTGTTCTTCCTTATACAAAAGTTGTGTTAAAGCCCGTATGCTATTTCTGCAAGCAAACGTACTGCCTAAACATCTGATAATGAAACATCAGTAGCCTCAACTCAACTCGGTTGACACCATAGTTTAACACACAGGAGCATGGGGTTATGATGATTGATGTGCGTGTTAAAACTGATTGTCTGATGTTTCATTATCAGAAGTTTTAGACGCGATTTTTGTTCGCAGAAACAACATACGGGCTTTAGTCTAACTCCTGCGCTCAGGTCGGTTGGAAGCAGTCACCATTAATAATGGAACTGACTGACGCGGATGATGAAAAATTATAAAAAAAAAGTTGTTTTTCACAAATAAAAACAATACTTTCCTTCAAACAAAAATTATTGTATAGGAGGAAAATTTCGGTTTGGTCATGTATGTAGGTACATAATTGGCGGTATTGGCCAACACACTGGCGGACGAGCCGAATATCCAAAGGGAGGGTAATCTTTCAAAAGAGGGAGTGGGGGAATGGGCAGACATTAAGCCATTTTTACATACACCTTAGAGAACAAATTCTACTTTTTTTAATATGCCAAAGAGGAGGGAATTCCACTTTTCCCACCCCTTCTCGTCCGCCAGTGGATCGGTCGATCACCATTGATCACCGAAGCGACAAGTGCGCCCGTAAATCACCAGTTCGTGATCACTGTAATTAATCAGTCAACACATTTTGATGGTAATCGGTCACTCTGTAAGACATATTTCAGCTTATTGAGTGACTTTAGTTATACTTTCAAGTTTCAGAATCTCTTTAGTTTTTTTCGATGGCAACGTTGTTTTGTAAAATATATAGTCTGGAAAAGAGGAAGACATTGCATCAGTATTCCGCTTAGTCTGAATCAATTATAGACCGGTAATTAGCTGTTTGCTTTTTGGCGTGTCTGGACTGACTCATTTGTAGTCGGGTTGGTTTACGGAGTCAAAAAAGTGTGTCTGTTATATAAATAATGTGTTTGTAGTTGTGGAATTAACTAGCGGGATGTAAACTAGCATGTAATAATCATTCAACACAGCAAAAAGACTAAAATGATAAATCAAACTGAATATCCAGTAGCAATCGAAAAAAAACCTGTCGCGCTGACATGTCTGTTTTATTGGTGAAAAAAAGATATAGTGGAATCTGGCTATTGAAATGTGTCATTTTCAAAAAATTTCCGGGTAGTAATCGCTGCTTCAAAATATTTTCCCTTTAGTAAAGTTTAGCCTCCGGACGATAATGGATGATGGTGTTATCAGGTCGGACAGACAGGGACCACCAACGATGTACTGGTCAAGTGTTACATGTAGATATAATATGTGCACTGCGGTGGTGCAGCACAACCAGTCGAACACCGTCATTGTAGTCATCAATCATCGTTTTTTGTGCACCCGTCGAGCCGAGTCGAGCGGAGGCTGAACCGGACAGCTGACAGACATGTAGTACATACATAACTGATATGTGCTGCTGACAAGTGGACATGGCACATATACCACATATATGTATAGCTGACGTCATACTACTGTGTGAATGAGTTAATGATTGGGCCAGTAGTCGCACAGCCAGTCAGCCAGCCCGGACGCACGGGCCCACCATAGCTTAGACTCAATAATAATGCGGCAGCCCGGTTATTGCTCCGAGTAAAACACACACACTCTGTCAGACCCGTGTTTTGTTCCGTAAACCAATACGCGCTTTCGGATATGATTTCTGGCCGGACTCGATCAGTGGTCGTCTCTCCGTCTGAATCGGTCTAGTTCCGCCTTATAGTCGAATGCCATCGACGTGTCGTGTCGTAAGATGGCATGTAAGACGCCACCCACCTCCGCCACCCATTTCACACCAACACAAACCGCAAATCACTAATTTACGCACCACCATGCCATCTGATGGTAACGTTTTTAGGCGCATCCATTGAACGCCCGACAGGTTGTTATCTTTGGGAACGTGAAACCACTGATCACAATTACGTTTGGGTCAATTGGGTGAAGACAATGGCTTATTAGGTTGTTGGCAGATAGAAGATGAGAAAGATGTGAGTTTAGTTTGATAGAGTTGTGGTGTGTGAGTGAGGCTGGTGTGTGTGCATGTGTGTACTTGTCATACAACAAGACCCAGACAGCGAGCAAGCCCAGACAGGCGGACATGCGCGTGCTGTGTGTGTGTCTGGCTGCACAGCATTAGTGTGAATATATCCAGTCGAGTCAGTCCTACGTTGGCTGTTGTAAACACGCACCATTGATGATCAGCGCTTCGCCACCAGCTTTTTTTGCCCGACTCAACTGGCAATGCATTGCAATGTCTTGTCTGTATGGCAGACCGAATGAGTTAGCCAAACAGACACGTCTGTGCTCCTCCACGTAAACAACCGTCCATCCCGTTGTCTCTCTATATTATTTCACTACTACGCAATAATATTCTTATACACAACAACTAGTAGGACCGTCATTTATTTTGCTTCGATCGAAACTGCCTACTATTTTCGACGTCGATCACAACTTTTCAAGTTTGTATTTACTGATATGCTGATGAGTTTTGCGGTTTGTGTGCCGCTGGTCTGCGAACGGGAACGGCTCGATACGAGCATAAGACTGTATAAATCAATAAGTGCGTTATTTGGCGAGCTGTTTTGTGATTACGGCAGCGTGAATCGGTCATTTTGGCTGTGATACAAACACACGCAGACACAGACAGGCTGCAGACACCCAGACATGTACATATGTATGTATGTACGTTGTACGCACACAACACACACTTGTATTCGTTCTAAATACAGCGCGAGCAAATGCATTCGCTCTTGCTACATATGTACATACAGTTGTGCTTATAACTTGGCTTGTTTTTGCGTGCACACTAACGTTTAGTGGTGTATTTATTAATCTGCTCAATACAAAGCTTTATCAAAACACTGTGCTCGAGTACTTTGGCACGATGTTTTGACTGTGGCCCACTGCTGCTGTACGTACGTACGTATGTATGAATGTATGTATGTACATGCGATACCAGGGTGCAGTGCCAGTCTCGCTGTCTTGTCTTGCATGCATGCCCGTCAGTGTCCGAGATTCGGTGCCACTGTCCCTACACATCATGCGGGAGCGGGATTATGTCACATTCCAATTGATTATCCTGCGTTACTGATCGTGATCCTAAATCAGCGATCATATGCGCCAAGTGTTGCATTGCTGGCGCAGACGTCTAGACATGTTGTATCATGATGCCGTGGCCACCAGGCCTGTCTGCCGACAGGCTCCTGCTACTGCACCATCTAAAACCACTTTCCACCTATTCAATGCTAGATGGCCACTAAATCCCCAATATTTAGTGGCTCATCCATTTGCAGTCAACAACAACAGCGTAACAATTAACTGACGTCCAATCAACAGCGCATTTGTTGTTCTGTTCAAGGTTCATGCCCTGATAATTTACGTAAATCCACGTTCATGTTGATGGGTGCAACATTGAGTTGGTTGTTGTGTTTCCAGCGTTGACTGACGGGTTGCATTGTTGTTGACTCGCTCAGTCAGGCCTCCCTGCTAGTGCAGACGATGAAAAAGGACAACGCATACACTCGCCGCGGCTTCACTCAACTGCTCCTATAGAGCACATTACAAAAAAGGCTTGGCTGATTTCGGAGGCAAGCTAATTGATTTTGTATAATCTAACTACCCTACCCGTCTAGACATCATTTTGTTTATGAAACCACAGTATGAATATTTTAAGTTGTTCAGAGCACATATAATGTTCTAAAATCAATCTATTCAGTGGGACTGAAAAAGGCATGAAGCTTTATCAGCAGGAATACATGTGCTTTGCATGGACTATACATTGTGCGACCGGATCTTGGCCATTTGACTCGTCGGCTCAGTTGCGCGCGACGACAACGCGCTGCTGATGCCTGTCTGGTTTTGTTTTATGATCACTCGTTTGCGTCTACAATGTTTCTATTTGATTTTATGGGCGCATCGAATGCATGCGTTTGTGTATATTTGTGTGTGTGTGTGTGTGTGTTTGCATCCCGGACAGCTGACCACAACGACAACATCTCTATGCATCATCATCGTTCCAAATGTGATGTCGCTGCATTACTTAATGCGACCATCCCAGATGTGCACGTCAAGGCCAACAAATATTCAAGTACTGTCATCCCGTTCTTGCATAGAAATATATTAATAGCCCAAATTGTTGCTATTTATATAGATCAGAAAACCGATAACAAGCGAATGACTGGTAATTGACGACATGTAAGCCACACCTCTACCATTTATGTCTGACAACCCAAACAACTTTTTAATAATCATTGACCACGTCCGACTAGTGTTGCATTATCAGCGTTCGAATGGTGCATTCCGCCCCGTACGCTCTGTTACTGTGTACTATTAAGTGTTTTATAATACTGTACTATTCTATTCTGTATAAATTTTTAAATTATGCTCAAATTTTGATCAATTAAATGTTTTAAGTCGTTTAAGTCATACGCCACAAATAGCTTTCTATTTTAGTGTGAATGCATTGAAACATTCCAAGGTTAAGTTTCTTCATTATCCACATCATTTTGTCTGCCAAAATGTAACAATGGTCGTGCCACCAACTCGGCTACCAGACTTTTATTTTGTGCTCCCGTCGAGCGAGTTCGGGGCACTGCGACATGGCATTTGTTATGGCACTGCATTCGTTCATACATAGGTATGTACTTATGCGGTACTCGTCATTCGTACATATTCTCCTGGTCGGAACACACCGAACCTACTTCACTTCGTAATCACATCGTGACACGACCAGAACCACCACCTTTTTGTATTGTCACCAATGTGACCTGTCTTCTGGTTGAAACCGAGTATGTGGCACTAATACTCATATACTTTATTAGCAATTTATGCAAATGCGTTCACCACACCCAATCAGACACGCTTGCATGTTCCGTCTGTCTAGGTATGGCTCACGTTAAGTTAACTATTTTACTTTGCCATGGTAGTCTAAAGTATATGTAGGACGCTACATTTTGTCTAGGATTATTTCGTTAATTCAATCTTGTCCCGCTTGTTGAATACAGCAAGATCGTAACACACACCTGTCTGCTTTCTGAGTTGCCCACACATACAGTGCTTTTGAGACTGTCTGTCTGTCTGATTGATTTCTAACCAGATTATAGCGCCAGACATCTCTCGCTTTGACATCTGTCTGAATAGATAATCTGTCACAATACACACGAACAGCGTACACCTGTCACCTGTTCTGGGTTTTTACTCAACTGAGCGCTTTTTCTCAGTTCGACCTAATGAAATCGACTGACATCCATCCATATAAATATACGTCCACTATCTGTATATGTCTGTGGTAGATAAGAGTGGCCCACCTGGTTTGTCAACCGGCGTGTGAGTTGGTCCGAACCGATATATGAGTCAGTCAGACAGTGTCTGTCTGGTCAGCTGGTTTCAGACACTAATAGGTATCAACATCACGAGTAGTGTCTGGCTGTCTGTCATTTGAGCAAGCAGACAGCGAGCGTCTAGCATTGTGCATGAGTCAGTCATGAATGAAAGCGTCTGCAGACGGCAGCCTAACTGCTTAGTGCTGTTTGTGCCCGAGTACGCGACTGCCGACTGCCCGGCCCAGCGACCTGCACCCGGGTCCGCTACCCTCGTCCGTGCTGCCCGGATGCAATGTAAGAAAGGGTTGCAACGCTTGACGCGTGTGCCGTGGCAAATGCATGGTGCCATATCTGTGCATAATAGCGCACTATATGTACATACACATACACTGCTGGCTGATTGGGTGTCTGTCTGTCTGTCTGTCTGTATGAACAGCAGCTGTTATGTGAAACACTGCCCGAGCAAGTGTCGTCCTGATCTCGCTAATATGCACAACTTGCTAACACGCTGTATATAACACACCGCATATCGTATTCTCTGTGCCTGTCTCTACACATCCCAGCATTATAATATCTCGTTTGTTTACGTCTCTAATGTGCATACTTACGTTGCAGGCCCACTGTTCGGGCAGAACCAACAACAACAACAACAACCACAACAAAAACAACAGGAACAACAATAATAATTATTTTACCACTGCAACTCGCTCAAAATTGACGGGCCAAAGCAGCAGCAGACAGGCGAAGGTGGCAGAGGAGTGCAGGGTGATCACATGTTGACTCACATAATTGATTTAATCAGACAATGGAGGTTTTGGAAGCAGAAGCGACGGCGGGAGCGAGCCCAACGTCGTAGCACCTCCTATGAATACCTACCAACGGCGGCACAGCTAGTCGCCGCTTACAATGATAATAATAATACGGGTCATGTTCATTCGGATAATGCGGGCACGTCGGCCGGTAGCCCCGAGCAGAGGCTCGACGCCGCCCAATACCTCGATCTGGCCAACGCCCAAGAGTCTTTCGGCCTCGTTGAAGAGGAGCTGCAGCAAATGCAGAAAACTGTGGTAAGTTATCTCTTCACAATTACACAACACGTTTTCTATATTTGATAATGAATCAAAACTTGAGCTCAGTAAAATAGCAAAAGCCGATATTTCATCGTATAATGCATACGTTCAACTGAAATATTAACTTTTAATAATTTCATGTCAATAAGCAGTTGACAATCGAAAAATTCTAAATAGTCCTAACCGTGAATAAGGATAACAGAAATGTTTTGGTAAACATGTTTCAATGATTATTATAATAATTATGTTTAATGTTTGCAGGCTGTGCTGTTAAATAAACTTCGACATCAACCCGACGACATTGCAACATGTACGGAAGATGAAGTAAGTTATCTAACAAATTATTTCATTTGTTTATCTTTTTGTTTCATTGATGTTCATTCGTTGTATTCCATGTGTAGATCTAAAATCCATCTTACCCCTCACTAAGCAAATTATCTTAGGTTTCAGTTGTTTTCTATACGAAATTCTCATATTCATGAATGCGGTTAGCACTATTACATACATATTTAGTTCATTATGGGTGGAAATAATGTTTTGTTCGTATGGTAAGTTGTTTTTGATAGCATCGTATCGTACTACTTAAGTCCGGTACACAAACAACACGTTCAAATACAAAATACACGTTCAATCACGTTCCCAACAGGACAGTTAAATCACATAACCAAAATAAGAAAAGTATATGCAACCTGGTTCATCATAAACGTGAGCTGTATAAATATGCTGTTGCGTGTGCTATGCGCTCTACATGCGAGTAATTGTGTTATCGCATATATGTACACATATGCAAATACATATTTATGTAAATGAATGCATTGAACAAGTGTAGAACAAATTTACATCCGACCAGCTGCCGGTCGCCCAGACAGCTTTTAATGATTTTTTTATATGCGCTTCGCTACAGCATTGTTCATTGAGTGATATTGAAACAGACGAGCAGTAGTTTGATGCACAATAACGTTTTTGAACGTTGTTCACCTCTACCCCCAGTCCCCCAGACGCTCGTAAATATGATGATGAGACGAACAGCGAGTCAGCCAACATTATAAGCTGTCCAGCCTGCGTTCCACTCTCTTCTGTATATAAAAAGTGTGCACGCAAAAAGTGTGGCCGTCGTGTTTTGTGCATTGCAACACACACAGACTGGCCCCCGTCCCTAGGCGGCACCACCGCAAAAACTAGCTGACTAGACATTGCATGCTGCTGTGAGTGTGTATGGATGTATGGACGGATACCGGATGACAGAACCAAATCCATGTGATTCAGAGAGTGGACATGCAACCGATGGTGACAAAAAACCCAAAGTTGGAATCAGATGCATGTGTGGTCTAGTTTGCTATGATGGTGCAGTGCGATGCTGGTCGCTATAAAAAACGTGCGGGTGACGGGCACGTCCTTGCACTGACGGCCTTGGCCACCCAGCCGAGGTACCTGGCCGTGCCATCCTGTCTCGTCTGAAACTTTGCCTATATCAGCACCATGGCCGCTGGTCTCGATTGTCAGTGCGCCGTCTGTCCAGCCCAAGGAGCTCGCATTCCACCATGTGAGTATCCACCAGTCACTGGTACGAGGCTGGCTAAATACCCAAACCGTACCCCGTTGACGTTCAACGTCACCCAAATCCAACAGTCCACCAACCTACACTATAAACAGAATTTCATCGTCGCCGTTCGGATCTCCGTAGTTCTATCCAAACCAAGTGAGCGTTGACTGGATACAGAATGCGTGCGGATATGCCACTGCGAGCACATGGTCCGTACTTTATTTATTCAATACATAAATGTACTTTCAGTGGTGATGTATTTATTCGACGTGACCATATTGTCGAGTCAAATATTAATTAGAGATGTGGAATACAATGAATGAACTTATTTTATAATTTAATTCAACAAGAAATTTATATTGCTCATTGCTGATTTTATTATTAATTAAAACAATAAACTGTTTGCAGTGCGTCGGCTGTGTAACGGGTCGCGCGTCGATGCAGACTTTTCCCTGCGGTCATCGCGTGCTTTGCAGAAAGTGCTTTATTCGGACAATACAGGTTAACATGCGGTGAAATTATTTGGATAAATCTTTCTAAATAAAAAAATTAAATAAAATTAGTTTGGATGCAATTTTTAAGTACACCCTTGGAGAAAATATTCTTTGAAAATATAATAGACAAATTAAGTGAATGTATAAAATAAAATAAAAATTTTGAAAACATAATAAATGAATATAAAATTTTTGAACAATTAATTTTAAAAAAGTATAAAATTGCAGGTAGCTGTTAGTGATCGTAATTTGCCGCTGCGTTGTGTGCTGTGTCGGGCGCGCATAGTCAGACTCAAATGCCAATCCGCTGGTCTCGCCACGAAAACTTCTAATCGATCAGGTTGGCATCAGTTCCTATTATTATTTTTATATTAAGTTACTTTATCAATGTGTTAAAAGTTCACATAGAATATATTTAAAGAAATCGCCTGATTCAACAAGAGCGTTCTGTTGGATAACTTTTACATGTATCAGAAAAATATGAATACTGTATATAGACTTTCTAAGTGTATTTAAATATAATTCCAAGTTAAAGATTATTTTTGACACCAAATTTTTTATTGGTCCTTTTTTGACTCATACGACTAGAAGACCCGTAGGGTTTGTACAGCTAACGATACTGTGTGTACATAATCGTATATGGTTTCAGCGTGCACACTTGGATGCAGCACACCACCGCCTCCCGGTTTGGGTCGAGCGGCGAACAACACCCATCCGCAGTCGGGCATACTCCAGCCGGCATATCTCTGATATACGACACACTCGCATGCATATTATCCATGTTCAACACACATCCGTAATCATGTGCTACTCCACAAACCACACACAAACCCCTGAATAATTATACCGTAAACACTTGTAATGCACCAATTATATTTATCTGCCCTACCACAGTCTCGTCTCCGATTAGATGCTTTCCAGAATGATTGATTGATTTGATTGACCGAATGTTTTACCAGGTTGTTCCGCACAACTTGTTGTACCGCATCCCTCATAGAGGGCGTCAAACACCCACAAACAGATTGTCTGCCAATATTACCGTAAGCTGTTGATTTGTAACCGAATGTACGTCATGATAAGTGATTCTTTAACTCTTTTTAAACCATCATTCAGCTTCGAAGTTGAACATTTGATGGTTTCGTTAACGAATCACTTTACAGTAGACTGTTTCCCGTATTGTGCCCATACAATGTAGATCTTTAGAATTGTACCCCACAACCAATAGTGTAAACTAACACCCGACGCGACTCTCTACAATTCCACATTTTCTTGTGCGCGCATTCGACCGTCGTATTTTGTAATGCAGTCGTATCCTTTTATTCATTATTATCTCTTACTCGATTCCGTAAGTGCAGATTTTCTCAGATTTCCTTGGAATTATAATAAATCTGCATTTGTTGATCTACAATCTACTTATCATTGATTTAAGTATGTAAATTTTACTCCTCTGAACCCAGTGCAATAAGTGTCAAGCTGGTTTTATGCTGACTGGCTATCGAATTAACAGTATCAAAATGCAGCCAATTAGCGTAGAACTGTGCCTTATGACTGTTGACTGAAAACATTATTTCGGATCACGGTCAGTTGCTGCTGACTTGCCGGTGAATGTGAATCGCTGTTTTTTTACATCCATTGTTGAGTCGGTAATAACATTTTTCTTAGTCAGCGACTTCCGTTTATAACGTCGACCTGCCGACTGAATTGTGTGTTGACTGCGTTTCACAAGCCACCACTTGTCCCCTATTAACTTCGTGCTGTGCTTCCATGAGTTGAGCAGTTACCGACGATATCATACATACCTGATTACAGTACATAAATTAAGCTAGGTAATATGCCAAGCCTAAAATTAGACTTGAATGTCGCTGGTATCTGCCCAACACCCAATCGTGGAATCGAACGTCAACTGCGGGTGTTTTATACTTTTTTTTCTCTCACAAATATGTTGATCATATTCAAGTGTCAGTTTACTTACAAAGTGAACAATTTACCTTATGATAGTCTGTTGTTATTTACCTTCCTGTGTTCATTATTCTGTTTGCCACCACCACACCAATTATATACTTTCATGTTTTACAAATTTTTGTTATTAATATTAATATTTTTATTATAATCATTAATCACAATTCAAAACTGACGGTGATCTTCTTCCGTTTCTCTTTCAACCACGTGCTCTTCATGTGCATTGGCGTGCTGGTCGTGTTTGAGCACATGCAAACTAGTCTGGCCGCTTTCACAGTTGAACAAACATGCAAACATTCGATCATGTTAAAATACACATTTTTTTCTAAAGACTATTGCATTTTAGGTTATTTTAATCCCTGATTCCCAACTTGAAAGCAGCCGTGAATTATCTCGATCAGCACCGCTAATTGTGCGCCCTGTTACACTACAATACACCAGAATCACATTCAGACGAAACACAGACGCACCCTTTCTATAGTTTTGTTACAATACCATTCGGTGATATGAAGGTCGTGCTATGAAACATCAGTCTATGCCTCTTTTACTCCAACCTATCAGGGCATTCTTTCATAGCGCGAGTTATTAGCACCACCACATTTTGATTGTTGACTGAATTGAACGACCAGCTTTCGTGACTGCCAGCGGATGTACAGCGATCGGTCGGTGATCACCATCGGATGTCCGTCACGGCCTCGCCACTGATTTCGTAGTATTTATGCCGGACACCAATGACTTATGCATGCAGCTAGGATACTGTATGACTTTTAATTGATAGGTATTTTACAGTAATCTGTGTCATAATATAACAGTAAGCACTTGTTGTTGGTGTCGGTACCGAATTCCACAAAACCATTGGCGGGTACTTGGTCGGCCATCCGATTGGGTGGCGCCGATTCGATCGATTCGATGAACGTATGATTTAACTTATACAAATGATGACCGTGTAAATTAGCCCGATTCCTCGGACAACCGTCCACTCAGTGTCCTCAGGTCCCAAAGCCAGTCATTGGCGGTCACCCTGTAATTTATTTATAATATTTTTCACAAAACTCCTGAAATTTTTTACTGAAAAAGACCGCGCGGGCGCGGTGAAATATAAGTTGTGAAAGCGAAGGTGTGACCGGGCGGCTGGCTTTGGGTCTTGAACCCCAAACTGGTGAATGATTAATGATGATATGAAGACATATTAGTGATGTAACATATTGACGTATCATCAGTGATCAGTACACCAGAATGCTGCCCAATTATTGGTAAATTGATTCATAGCGCTTTATGGATTCTTATCACATAACATTAATTCGCAACGTCAATCAAATTGACGCGCCCACCTCTCAAGAACTTCACCAAACTCTTGCAATGGCCCCACAAACTTTGTCTCAATTTCGTGTAAATCACTATTATTGGTAACATTCAACCCCAACACAATATTATTGCTGTGCCGAGGGATCGGTAATTTACCAGATTTTATTTGTGTGTGTTTATCGTGAATGTGTTTTGGACGCGCGCTGCATTGTCAACCAAATGGTGTTGGCGCCTAAGTCTACGTAGACTTAATCTAAGCCAAATATGTAATCCTAATCCTAATCCTAAGCCTAAGCCCAATATGGAATCTTAAGCCTACAATACACGCCAATGATGACATGGTGACAATGCAGCGCCTGCATGTCAATAGTTGCGTTATGTACGGCTAGTGATCCAAATGTGGCGCTAAACCTTTGCACGCTCTGCAACAATCGTCTGACATACAAACCCACATTATAAACAAGAGCACGCCTTTACTTTATATTCACTCTTTACCAAATAAAGCGAAGCCTCTGCTTCTGTTTCCTTGCTGCATCATAAAGCGAAAACGAAGACGATAATGCGGGAAGCAGCAGAGTCGGCCATCACTTATTCCAGCAACACCAGAATTCTTGTCATTTTTCATGTCCAGCTTTGTAAACTGTTCGGTGGCTTTACGGTCTCGAACAGTCACCCGATATGGTAGCGTCTACATATGACGATGTCTCGTACAAACACCCAATTCCTTTATATCATTGCATTATTACTTTACGTATTGTGACTGTCTTGTCCATTATACCGTTCACACCAACCACCACATACTGAGCATTGTTAGTTTTTCATATTATTTACAAAACAAAATTTCACTGTTATACATTCTCTGTGTCTCCCTGTTGTTGCTTGCTATTATCTGAGACGTGCAACATCGTCGTCGTCGTTGATACGCGTCGCGCGTTGCGCACACATATTAATCGTCATTTTATTTATTCGTTGAATAAAAGACAAAACTATGAAACTTATTGGGGAATGGTATTTTCGTATGGCTGGAAGCAATTATTCTTTCTATAATGAATTCAAAAACGTTGATGTATGTAACAAAAGAACATAATAACAAGCTCAATTAACAATACAGAATGCATGATGAATGGAAGCAAGTTTTCTAACTGCACTACTCTGAGAATCCAAAATTCAACACGTGCAGTGAATGCAACCAACGCGTGCTTCTACCGTCATGTTGAAACCAGCATTTATCACATATCAACCAAAGCCAGTATGGCCTGGTGGTTAGGGTGTTGGCCTCGCATGCGAGAGGTTCTGGGTTTAAAACCTTTTGTAAAATACTGGCCGGAGACGAGTTTTTTCGAATTTTTACTATTCCCTTTGAAGTTTTACTGTTCGTTAACCCCGATAACCTATCGTGAGGCTGGCTTGTCCGAGCGAAAGCGAGGACAAGCGCGTTAGCACCGCGCGGAGCGCGGAGGTGGGATCCGTTTGAAAAATTAAGTAGTGGATCGAAAATACATACAATTTAAAAATTTTGATTCTCCAAAACACTTTTGTTATAAAAAAACTCGCAAATTACAGGTTTGGCAATTTTGGATTCTCAGAATAGTGCAGTTAGTAAACTCGCGAACGGGAAACCAAGTACAAATAATTTTTCTGCTTGCTCTGAACTGAACCCTGCCGTGCATTGAAAAATGAAGCTCGTTCATCATCTCTTACAAAACACTGTGTATAATGTCATATTACGTTCTTGCTGCTTTTATGGTTCAGTATAATATAAGTATAGTTTTCAAGAATACGTTTCTGGTTGATGTAAAAGGTTAGGTGATGTAAACTGCACAACTCTTGAACAAGAAATCTATGACAACAATTTAGGTTCCATTGATCTTTAGCCAAAGCCCAATGCAGACAAAAGGGGTGGTGAAAGTGTAATTTACCCTTTTAAACTGATACAAGTACCATATAAAAGGTAAGAAAAACTCTCAGTTCTCCTTCCATAAAGAAACTCAGTTTTCAATTAATGGTTCGTTCGTCCGCCAGGGATCACTTCAATATCTTTATAAACGCTCAAGGCAGCGTTAAATCAATGTAATTCTAATACAACTTATACATTTATAACAATAACATGTTCAATTTCAATGTAATAAAACTGAGTTATGAAGCTCATGTTCATTACATTCACTGCCTGGAGGTCCTTTCAATGAGAGTATTTGAATACAATTTTCAACCTGAGAACGAATTACGATGAGGGTCCGAATTCTCAGTCCAAATGCAAATGTACATGTTGTAAAGTTAAGAAATAACCAAATTGATAGATAGTGAATATTAATTATGATCCCATACACGTGCAAGGCAGGCTCAATGGGGGGAAATCACGAGTATAAAATCATTTTTGTCGTGAGAATAGTCTCAATAGTTGAGAGCCCTTGGTCTCAGGGGTTCTCCTCGAGAGCAAAGTATTAGTGTCGAAGATTATGCGAGGTGATGGCTCTCCTCGAAAGCTAGCCCTTGGACGTGCTCGGAATCAAATGAAAGCAACGTTTTTTCTTCTCATTTTCCAAAGCCCTCTGGGAGGGATCTTGAAAATTCCGTGGTTTTACAGCTTATTTTTTTTAACTTCAGATTGACTAAGATTGGACCCCGGAAATCACTTCAAACACTATCGTATTCAATAATCGGATTCCACAAACAATTATTCACAACTACAAAAATTAGGAAAATTTTGTTTACGAGAAAAATCCTACGAAAGGTGAACCACACGAAAACACGAAACAAACAGGTTCGTTGTTATAAGGATGTTGGAAATATGCCTGGGAAGAATTTTACAAGAAAAGAAAAGACAAATTGAATAATTTATGTGTAGAAAAATCGTTACGTCGTATAAATAAACATACGCTTTTTTAACAAATCTATTATGGATTCAGATACTTTGAGTTAAAGGACTGAGTGAACTAGAGGAATATGTGAATGATAAGTGAACTACTGAGTAAATGACTGAGTAAGTGTGATGAGTGAGTGAGAGAAGGAGCGAGTGAGAAAGCGAGTGAGTGAGTGAGTGAGTGAGTAAGTGAGTGAGTGAGTGAATAATAATGAGTGAATGACTGAGTGTGAGTGAACGAGGGTGAGAGAGAGAGAGAGTCGAAAAGTGTACAAAGCGATCTCAAGTGTTCTACCCATTCACTCACTCACTCATTCACCCACTCACTCACTCACCCTTTTACTCACTCACTCAGTCGCTCACGTCTTCACTTGGTCGCTCCTTTACTCACTCACTTACTCAATCACTCACTCACTCAGTCACTCACTCAGTCACTCACTCACTCACTCAGTCACTCAGTCACTCACTCACTTACTCACTCACTCACTCACTCATTCACTCATTCACTCACTCCCTCTCTCACTGACTCACTCACTAACTCACTCACTCACGCACTCACACACTAACACACTCATTCACTGACTCACATACTCTAATACTCACTGACTAACTCACTAACTAACTCACTCATTCTCTCACTCCCTCACTCACTCACTAACTCACACACTCACTCACTCACTCACTCACTCACTCACTCACTCACTCACTCACTCAATTATTTACTCTCTCACTCACTCAATCACTACCTCGCTCATTCACTAACTCACTCACTTACTTACTCATTCACTCACTCTCTCACTCACTCACTCACTCATTCACTCACTCACTCACTCACTCATTCACTCACTCACTCACTCACTCACTCACTCACTCACTCACCTACTCACTCACTCACTCACTCACTCACTCACTCACTCACTCACTCACCTACTCACTCACTAAATCACAAACTCACTCACTCACTAACTCACTACCTCGCTCATTCACTCACTCACTCACTCATAAATATGTTCACATACTCACATTCTCACTCACTCAGTCAGTCAGTCACTCACTCACTCACCCACTCACTCATTCACTCAGTCACTCAAAAAAATAAAATAACTTGAATCCGAAAATCAGTTTTCATTCTAGAAAAATAATTCACCACGGTAGACAAAATCCCTTCCACTATTTTGGATTTTGAGTTTGTATGGCCCCTTTGTCGGCGTTTTGTGTTAACGATATGTGAAAAAAGGCATCGACCAAATTGCACGTGAATAAAGGCACCGACCAAAAATTTGAGTTTGTCGTTTTGATGAATGACGATAGCTAGAGGTAATAATAATAACTCTAATCATATGTTCTATTCAGCTACTAAAATACTTGATCATATTTGAGACGAATAAACTTATTTAGTTAGGTTTTTATTAGCTAAAAACATGGAACCGTTTTTGGTCGGTGTTTTTATTCACCGAGAATAAGGTTACAAAAAAGTTTTTTTGAAATTGTCGTGTTTTTACTTTGAAGTAAAAATTTTACTACAAAACTGGGTAAAATTGTTTAGAACAACTGTGGGTTGACTTTTTATGACGAATTATTATTATAGTTAATTCACTCGCTCACTTATTCACTCACTCGCTCATCCACTAACTCACTCATTCAATTTCTCACTCACTCATCCATTCACTTACTTACTCACTCCCGCATTTACTCACTCACTCACTCACTCCTTCATTCCCTCACTCCCTCACTCACTTACTCATTCACTCTTTTCACTCACTCACTCAGACCCTCACTCACTCCCTCACTCATTCACTCAATCACTAATCACCTCAGACCTCACTCACTAACTCACTCACTCACTTACTCATTCACTCATTCACTCACTCACTCTATTATTCGGTGACTCACTTAATCACTGACCCCCTCACTCACTCACTCACTCACTTACTCACTCACTCATTCATTCTTTCACTCGAGCACTCACTCAGTCACTGACCCCCTCGCTCACTCACTCACTCATTCACTCACTCATTCAGTAACTCAATACTCATTCCCTGTCCATTCACTCACTCACTCAATCACTCAGTCACTCACTCATTCATTTACTCACTCACTCATTCACTCACTCACTCACTCACTCACTCACTCACTCACTCACTCACTCACTCACTCACTCACTCACTCACTCACTCACTCTCTCACTCACTCACTCACTCACTCATCCACTCACTCACTGTCTCAATTACTCACTCAATCACTAACTCACCTTTTTTCTCACTCTCTCAATCAATAATCAATACCTTGCTCACTCAGTTATAAAGCTGACTCACTCGCTAACTTACTCTTCAACTCAAAACACGTTCACTATTTTTCTCAATCACTCACTCACTAATTTAATACTCCCTTCGTCACATAACCATTCACTCACGTCTCACTCACTCACTCACTTACTCACTCACTCACTCACTCACACACACACTCACACACTCACTCACTCTCACACTCACAGACTCTCTCACTCACTCGCTTATCCACTCACTCAGTCATTCGCTCACTCACTCTCACACTACCTCAATATTCACTCACTCACTTACCCACAATCACTCATTCATTCAATCACTATGGCCCTGTGCACGTATAAGCTTTGGGCTTATAATTATAAGCCCAGGGCTTATAATTCACGTGTTAAAGTATATAAAATTATAAGATCTAGGCTTATAAATTATAAGCCCTGGGCTTATAAATTTTCACTGAGATATATACTTTAACACGTAAATTGTAAGCCCTGGGCTTATAATTATAAGCCCAAAGCTTATACGTGCACAGGGCCTATATCACTCAATCACTCATTCACTCACACACTCATTCGCTCGCTAACTCACTCAATAGTTATTAATTTGTTCACTAACTGCTGAACCCCGGCCCCGGGACATTTTCTCCCTGTAAAACTTTTTCATTACCTGTCAAAAAGCATCGATCGAAACGAAACATCGAAACTGTTCGTTTCGATATCGTTAACACAACGCACCCCTTTGTCTCACCTCAAATACATAACCCCTGTGTCTCACCATCCTTATCTCAAAACGCCAACAAACAATTTGCATCACGAAATATTAAGAATAAAATTAAAAAAACTGTTTCATTATAACGAAATCTAAACATATAAAGTCAAACGAGATGCAGCCGCCTATCGATATCACGGAGCGGACTAAACAGTGTGAAAACGCCGAGCTGGACGGATCTATCAGCAATGAAGGTTTGATTTTTTTCGGCTATCGCGACCCGTCGACCCGTCGACCCGTCGACCCAGAATTTTTATATTGTTTGTACGGCTTCGGCTTAGTTCCTAGCACCGACTTAAGTTTACAAAAGTTATTCTGGAGCACTATACTAACAGTTTGGCAGGTGTGAGCATCAAATTTAGGTTTCTGTGTAGGCTTAGGCTTAGGCTTACGTTTTTGTATGGGCTTGGGCGCGTAGCGCTCGAGCCTATCGCAAAAACCTAAGCTTAAGCCTAAGCCTACACAGAAACCTAATTTTGATGCTCATGCCTAGCCTTCTAAACCTATCCAGCTATGTAGGCAGCCTAAAAACCTCCAAATGGCCGGTCGACCGATCTCGGTCGACGGGTCGCGATTACCGATTTTTTTCAGTAAAAACAACTGTATTTTCGATTGTTGGAAGGAAATTAGAATTCGGTATTTGATACTTCACACTAAAGTACCTTTTTACTGAAAAAAAATTACCAGCTTGATCACTCACTCGCTCAATCACGTAATCACTGACTGACTCGCTCGCTCACTCGTTCACTCACTGTCATTCACTCACTCACACGGACGCACTCATTCATTTATTCACTCACTAATTCACCCCGTCACTCAACAAATCACTCACCCAATCATTCAATTGTTTGGTCACTCACACACACCCTCACCCACCTACTCACTCACTCACTCACTCACCAACTTAGTCACTCACTCATCTCAGTCACTCACGCAAGTGGCTGAAAAAGTATGTGAACGAGTGAGTCTAATGATAGAGTAGGTGAAGAGTGAATGCTGAGTCCATGACGGACTCATGAGTGTAGTGTGTGAATGAGTATAGCTTGGTCAGGGTATCTTGTTACTAATTATTTTCCTGAAAACCTAGTGAAATATTAATAAGTTGGTCATGTTTAATAATATGTTATACAAATGTAGTCCGAATAGCTGAAATTTTTGAATAAATTTGAACGCGCGCCGAAATTCAAATGCGCGCCAAAAGGATTCAATAATTCAAATTTATTCAGTTGTTATGCCATAATAGCAAAGTAGGATACCAAGTCACATAGTGAAATAACGGTCATCCAAATCCGGTCACGGATTACGGTAAAAATTTATAAGTAACGAGAAACTGTGATCAGACTAAGCGAGTTGTGGTGTGTGTATGGTTGTGGTGTGTGCGAACGAGTGTGACTGAGTTGATGAATGTGGGATCGAGTGAATGTGTGAGTGATCAAGTGAATGACTGAGTGATGGAGGTAGTGGCTGAGCGAGTGAGCGAACGAATGAGTGATTTAGTGGGACTAAATGGGTAGGTCGATTTGGTGCCACTGGGCGTAAGTAGCGTATATATACATACTATGAAAACCATCCAGCCAAGCCGTTCCCTCGATTAATTTTATAGTTTTTTTAACAAACATTTGTTTAGGCGAGATGATGTATGATTTGCAGAAAGATTGGAATCAGAATAAGTATTTTTAGGATACGCCGAATTGATGTGCTGTTATTTGACCACAGGCGATTTTCGCAACGCTCAACTACTCTGGAAACGTGTCACGGCAAAGCAGTTGGTTGGTATGATAGATCAAGAGTTCATTGTTATAATAGGACCATCATTATAAATAAATGATCGAGTATGAATTCAAACTAGAACAAGAAATTCGATTTTTTAGTTGTCATAAACCGATCTGTCTAAATCAGGTTTTACTAGGATTTTTCTCTTCTGAACGCGCCCTCATGCTAACTGTATTTTTCTTAACTCAATTGGCGATTAAATTCCAGACCACAAAGGACAAGCAACCATCCACAGTTGCGCTGGTTTGGTCACTTGAATCTCATCTGGTCGCTCACGATCTCAGTCAAGTGTCGAAAATCGTACAGGAAACCACATGGCCGGAACCGATTGCGTTGGTAATCTCAACACTTACACTTACGCTACTTTAGTGAAATATCAATTCTTATCGTTTTTTCGTTAATCCCTTCTTTTATTTCTCTGCAAACTACGCTACAGCCATATTGTGTGCCGTGCCTTCTTCATTTCGTCTAATTTTCGGAATGAAAGTTGCTATTACTCATTCACACACTTACTGACAGTCAAGTCAACAACATCGTCAACATTTGTTGCTTTCAGCCATCTGATGACCGAACTTCTATCGGCGGCACGAGCCCGTTCGCTGTCTCTGATCGGTCGTGCCTACAACAACCTGTCATCAGATTCGTTGGCTCGTCTCGCCGGTACGTCGGGACCCGAAGAAATAGCGTCAATTTGTCAGGAACAGGGCTGGACACTCGATGTCAATACGAGAATAATTGCCATTCCGGCCACTCTGGTCGGTGGAATCGTTGACAATTCGAATGCCACTGATAAAGCCGCCAGCGCTCATGGACTGCCCAAGCTCATTGACGTAACATCGTTTTTGGATGTGAGGAACTGATATTTGTATTCTCGTGTTCGCTCTGATCGATTCAGCAATCAGATGGGTTGTAGTGAGATATTCTACACGACATGTTGTAGTGAGAGGTGTTTTGAAAAAAGTTGCTGTTTAAAAACACTGAACCTAACTAATTGTTATTGATCTTTTACAGCCGGTGTGTAAAATACATTTATTATGTTGGCTTGGCATCTTATCTTGTGAGTTTTATTGCTATTAAATTTTTTCTGGAATTTGCGTGATCATTTTATCTCCATTGATTAAGTGATATTCGGGTACGTAATAGTTTAATAAATGTTTCATTTAATAAGGTCTTGATCAACGGTTTGGTTTGTTTAGCATATCATTCTGTTTGATCAATTTGATTACAGAACTCATATCTTTATAATGTCAGCAATCTATCAATTAATAATTAAGTGAATGATTTGAGTGATGGTGATTTCCCTTGTTGTGCAGGTTAAGCCAAAAATCATACAGTAAAGTTAAGTGACGTTTAACCTATATATACTTGCAATCCAAAATCACAGACAAACAATGAAAATCAATCAACAAGTCCAACTGGTGGCAGATGGTGGTATAACCCTGGTGCCCTATCGTAAGTACCACGTGCCCAGGTACCATAAATGGATGTGCAGCCAGGAATTACAGGTTGATGAACCAAGTAACATTGAAGATTAAAAGATCAATTAGTCACCAGCAAATCGAGTCTGACCTAAACTAAACTTATTATGGTTTTTAAATGAGTTTCTGTACTGCAACCTTCCATTCAGCTGTTATCGTAACGTTTAAAGTTTTTAGTTATTCATCGGAACTTCAGGATCAACAATTAATTTTTTTTCAGGAACTGACTCGATCCGACCCACTAAGTCTGGATGAAGAATACGACAATCAGATATCGTGGGCCGTGGACGAAGACAAGCTGACGTTCATTGTGCTGCAGCACGACGAGTCACTGCCGCCGATTCAGGCAGGTCCATCCACCGTCGACCACATGATCGGTGATGTCAATGTTTTCAGACAGGTTCGTCTCATTTTTTTAGTTTTTCGACTTGTATTATGAAGAACATACACTAGTAGAACGAAATATTTATCAATGAATTACGTCAGGTTTTCTTGGATAGACTTGGTACAGTTACTAACTGAAAGCATTCCAGTTTCAATTTATCAATAACATCTTCCTTCATGTATTATAGAGGGGTAAAGTTAAGTAAACCCATGCTAATTTCGATTATAACGTTGATTTTTTGTGAATTGTGCCTTATTTTTCGTAATATTAGGACGGCAGTGAAGATGCCGCCGAGATCGACATAATGATCGCCGAATCATCGTGTCGTGGTCGGGGATCCGGGGCTCGGGCATCCGCTATTATGATGCAGTACGTCATATCACATTTGGGTTAGCATTTTCAACATTTTGTTTTCTTCTCACAATTTGCTATATTTTGTTGACTTCGGTTGTACAAACTTGGTCTAGAAACTTTATCCGTGTATCACTTATGCAAATAGCTTGATGGAATTTTACAAAATGTATGTTGCAGGTATTCGTCAACTATACGCCAAGATCAGTCGCCAGAACCCGGTCAGTATCAAACTATTCCACGGAAAGTTCGGCTTCGATTTTGAATCAGAAAGCGAAGTGTTCGACGAAGTTACCTACTGCAAACGAGTGGATGCCGAATTCGAAGAGAAATTGAAATCTATATATGGAAAATATACTATTGTGCCTTATGATGATGATGCTCATGTTAGTTAAGTACTTATCTGTAAATCTTTCTTGAAATTTCCTGTTAAAAGCGTGTTTGCGTATCACGATTTTGGCGAGTGTGAGAATACAAAACAGTGTGTATTCAATGTTGAAAAATAGGAGATTTCGTGAAGACGAAAATGGTTTATGCTTATGTCATATTACCAGACCATTGTGATGATAATGCTCAAACATAATATTTATCTTATTAAATGATATACATATTAATCATGAGATCACAGAATAAACATTGAAATGCGTACTCAGCTGGCTTTTCAGCTTGTTTACATCACTTGCAGTGTTGATCTATTAACTCTAAGCTAATATCAACATCACGACAACACCGTTGTTTACCTTTACTGGTCCTTTATAGTATTACCGTGCGCTGTTCAAACTCGGGAAGAATGAATGTTTACGTGTTTTTCACTTTGCATAGTAATCCTTCCCTAAATGATAATCTATGAAAGCTTGTTTGATTGCTAAAAAGCTATATCTTCATCAGTTCATAGTTTCATATTATTTGTGTATGCAAGTATTTCACTACACATGAGTCGAACATTGTTCATATGCAGCCCAAATAGCTGAAACTGTACAAGAAAATATAATAATAACAACAAATTAAATCTGAAAAAATAAGATTAAGAATAACTGATTAAGTCATAACAGATTTCTAGTTCAGTTAGTTTTACAGGTTTTGTTTGTGATCACCTGGAATCTGTACGATACGATTGACTACCATGACAAAGCTGATAGGCATCATCGGCTGTGGCAGTCTTGGTTCGTTGATTTAAATTTTCGAAAAATATCATTCAACAAACGGTAAAATATACTACCCGAAATTTTTTTGAAACTGTACACCGTTTGGCATTTTATAAGTAACTGAAATCTTCATATTTGAAAGGTTTTTTTTCTAGGTCACTTTCTGGCGGAAGAGATAGCGAAGGACGATTCACTTAGACTGACGGCGGCATGGAACCGTACCGTGGAGGGTGTCGGCATGAAGGGTGTGTCAAGGATCAGACCCATCAGCGCGCTCGCTGACCTGCCCGCTGAGAATTTGTTGGTTATTCGTTTCTCACTGTGCTTTTGTACTTGATCCAATAGATTGTTTTGCTAAAAAGTGTTTTCGGTATCGTTTTGGTTAAAAACATGAAGTAGTATGAAAACTACCGGCGATACTGTAATTTAACGGTAATTTTTCTTTCAAATGTGGGTAGATACACGGCATATAGAGAAAAGCAGCGTCGTCTTGATAGGAGCTTTTGAAAAGCGAAAATTTTTTGTAACACACCCGCCATTCGAATCTGACATACAGTTTCGACTGTTCAGAGCCGTAAATCTCATCATTGAAGTGGCACATCCCAGCATCACGGTCGAATACATTGAGCCCATTCTACAAAAAGCCGATTATTTGGTTGGTTATTTTCAGTATTTTTATGATCTCATATTTCACTATTTTAATGGTTTCAACGATGTCTACAAATGCAGATTGGTTCTCCCACGGCACTGGCTGACGAGGCATTGCTGAAGCGAATCACTGACATGTGCCAGAAATACGGTCACTCGGTTTACGTGCCATCGGGCGCGTTCTGGGGTGCTCATGATATCAAGAAGATGGCGGACCTGGGCACATTAAAGTCAGTCGAAGTTATTATGAAGAAACACCCGGCCAGTTTCAAGCTCGAGCCACCACTCAAAGAAATCAACGACGTCGTGCAGACTGATGCCGTCACACTTTATGAAGGTTGGAATTATATTAGATGGTTCAATGAGTGAAAAATAATAATATGAAGCATTGCGATTGTGGTGACACAAGTTCAAATAAACTTAGTGAATGTTGTAGGCCCGGTAGCGGGTATTTGTCCACTGGCACCCAACAACGTGAACACGATGGCCGCTGCAGCGTTGGCTGCTCACAATCTCGGATTCAATGGCACCACTGCTAAATTGGTAGCCGATCCCAGGTTGTTTTAACAGATGACGACTTGCATCAAACCAATTTCCATTTTATGGCTTGGCTTCCTCCAGTGGTAAATACAATGAAACCCTGCGTGCTTTTGTTGATGCTGCTGTTATTGTTGTTTTTGTTGTCGCTGCTGTTATTGTTATTTTTGGTGTGGTTGTTGTTGCTGTTGTTGTTGTTGTTGTTGTTGTTGTTGTTGTTGTTGTTGTTGTTGTTGTTGTTGCTGTTGTTATTGCTGCTGCTGTTATTGTTGTTTTTGTTGTGGTTGTTGTTGTTGTTGTTGTTGTTGTTGTTGTTGTTGTTGCTGTTGTTGTTGCTGCTGCTGTTATTGTTGTTTTTGTTGTGGTTGTTGTTGTTGTTATTGTTGTTGTTAATAATTTTGTTGTTGCTGTTGTTTCAGTATTTGATGTTTCCAGTCTGATCGCACATCACGTGGTCGAAATCAACGTCGAGTCGACCTCTGGTCTGAGGGTGAGCACTCAGCGCGTGAATCCAGCTAAGTTGGGCGCGGTGACCGGCACAGCCACATATAATTCGTTTTTAGCCAGTATGAAAAGTTAGTGTAAATGAGGTTTCGACTGAATGCGTAGCATGAAACTTGTTTACATCTTTCTTCACATTTCACATTCTTATGAGATAAGTAGGAAACCAAAATAGCTTATTTTTCACATACGCACTTGCTTTTTCTGCCGCTAACTGGCTGTCATTTATATAAAGCCCCGTTTATACTCCAGCGTAAGCCGTAGATCTACGCTATATACGCCTGACTACGGGTCAACCGTTTATACTCGCTCACGCGTAGATTTGCATTCTCATCATGCGTAGGCTCCGCCTCCTGCTTACGCATAGATTTTGTTCCTGTACGCTCAATATCAAATTGATTTGATATTCTACGCGTAGATAAGTGGGAAAATAATAGAAAAACAATAGAAAAATAATAAAATATGTTAGAAAATCAATTCTAACTAATAAGAAATTCATTTCACTCGCAAAAATTTGCTGAGAGGTAATTTCGAAGATGTTCGAATATATTTTGATTCCTGTATTGGCTAAATTGAGCTGATTTAAGCGGTTTCTGACAATCGAAAAAATCTGAGATCTTCTATTCATTGTTGAAAACCTATAATTAATGTTATAAGTGGAAAAATACTTCGTTTGGTCACCCCTCCGCTATGCAGAATTTGCCCCAGCTGATGAAGAAAACACGCATTACGGCGCCGAGCTAATTCGACCGAAAATAATCCATTTCTGGATTTAAAAAAAATCACAGACGTTTTCAGGAGGTCAATTAACCTCTCTGGCTAATTTTTTGTTAAGTTTTTTCATTGTGCAGATTACTTCCGACGTTGGCCCAAAACACCCGAGCATGCACGGAAATTCAAAAAACGGCAAACAGGCACTAAAACACGCGCTGGTGTTAGACACACGAGCCCGCTGGCACTAGAAAAACAAAGGCAAAATAAATTCGACTGTTTTCTTGCGTTTTCGATAAAAAAATTTTTTTTCGGGATTTAGTTGAGGCGTAGCGAACGAGCATTTATACTCAAATTTTTACCTACGCGTAGATCTATGGCATAGATGTACGCTTTGCCTACACCCGTAGACTCCGCCCTCACTACGCTACGGCTTACGCTGAAGTATAAACAGGGCTTAAGAATACTCACTCGCTCTTTCACTCACTCACTCACAAAATCAATCAAACAATCACTCACTCACTTCCTTACTCACTCACCTCCCAATTGTTTAAATCTAGTTCATTTATTTAAATATGAAAAATGAACATTGTCATTAATCACTTCATCTTGACTAAAGTTGTTGTGTTGTTCATCAAGTATTGGTAATTCAGCGGCGCACGGCAAGCCACCCGGCATCCACTTTTGTTAGACCGTTGGCTTCACCGTCTTACGGGTGGCCAATCAGACGTTCGTGTCGTGATTGATCACTACAATTGTGATTCTTTGTCTCCCATGCTTATTACAATCGTAAACTGATTTTAATGAATGACTAATGAAATTCTTCTAAGCCATTGCCATCCAATAATCCATCCATTCATCTTTAGTAAATAGCTGCAGAATTTGTTTTAAGGGTTACTTTAATAATGCGTCCCTTTATTCGCTATGATAGCCTTGCTGCAATCCGCGTGTCTTTATTATTGTTTGGCATTCGGAATATTATTAACAGTGTCCTTTATTCTTTTTGGGGCAAATAGCTGGCCTGGCCTTAGCTTAAAATGTATAACACAAATGGATATAAAAGTATTGTTATTAACCATTCCTTATTCTTGCTATGCAATATTTTTATACTTTCAATTCAAATAATAATAATTCAGTAAGTAAAGATGTTGAAACTGTGACTTGACTCTCTAATGATAATCAGCATGTTGATTTTCTTTTATATAATAAAAATACAAACCTATAATGAAGTTATTGGTCAGACATTTTTTTCTGTTTATTTAATTTTAATTGTGATTTCACTTTTAAGGTGCCATTATATCGCTTACCTACTTTCAATATTTCTACTCATTTTAGTTACCTTTAGTGGATTTGCCTTTGTATTTTTGTACTGTTGTATTTTTCAGATCTTTAGATACATTTCCACTACCATGTAAGATATCTAACTTAACTGTTATTATTACTTCCATTTTGATATGTTACTTATTTTTGCAGTGTTCGCTACCTTCACGCATAAATCTATGAATGAAAATGTATATTGAGTGAGTGTTTATTTGATAATTATCAGCGCCATGCTGCTGATCTTGCAAGAAAGGAATGATTGTGAATCAAAGTCTCTTACTTTTGCAATAATAGTAGCTTATATTAGAAGCCTAATCCGAAGCAATAACATGGTAAGTATGTAGTCTACCATGTTAATCATGGTACCAAAAGATGAATTCAAAGCCTCCTTAATCGAAAAGTATCGGCCAATAGCTTATGATCAATGGCAACGGTTGTGTTGTAGATGATTAGATAACAATGAATCATAAAACCGTAAACACGGCTGCTGAGCTGATTGCAAACCTAATCCTTCGATAAGTGAGACGAGTAGGGGAGGGGAAAGTGGAATTCTCCCTCTCTGGCGATTTCGAAAGTAGAGTTTGTTCCTCAATATGTCGGTTAAGTAGCCTAATTTTCGCCAATTCCCCTTTGGAGGGTGGGCTCGTTCGGCAGTAGATACAACATATGTGCCTGCTGGCCAGATAACCAAACTTAGGAGGTAATCACATGTTAATGTTTATTGATTCAATCAACTCTAGCATAGCATGCTATTGCTTACCGAAGTGTACGTAACGCTAAACACCATGCTTAAAAGATAAGTCTATCCGATCAGGATTTCGATACGCCTATGCTTTATTATGAAACACTAGCATACCATAGTTGAGACAACATGATGAATAATTGTTCGTTAAGTTCAGCCAGAATGACCTGAAAACTATCAGTTCGTTCCTCTCTCGATAGATTGCCCTCCCTTTTTTGAACGGAGGAGGGCTGGCTCGATTGTCGGTTTTGTCAAGCCAGGCATAAAGTCGTAATGATAAGCCATGCTTCACATATCCGTTACATGCTGTACATTCAACTTGGTCTGTTAGACATTATAATGCTCGGCTTGATTTTATCGTATGTAAGTCGTATCTTGACCGTACTGATAGAAAATAGTGACGTCTTTCTGATAAGGACTTATCGCATTTGTTGCCTAAAAAGGAATGTTTTTTGATTATTGATTGAGCCTTTTAACGCTCAGATATCGCAAACCTTTATGACATCAGTCAGTCTGCTCATTAGCATGTCATGAATATTAAAGTAGTTACCTACTTATGGTTTTGCTCAACCATATTTCCACGAAGAATAAATATGAAGCAGGATTTGTCGAGTATAAATATAAAAAACTAATTAAGTTGCAGAAATACATTATTTCTCCTTCATCTTGTTATATTACATAAAAAATTGCATTCCAACATCGTCATATAAATAATTGACTGATCCATCATAAAGCACCGGTTTGTAGCGACGGAAAGCGGGCTCTGATAGCTTTCTATAAGTTCCTGTTACATGTCCCAATCATGGTTTCCCGTTCGGCTCGGCCTCAACAGATACAGTATGACTTTCTTCATTCAACTTGGTTTACTTTATTGTTATATATAATGAGAACTGCTTTAGACGGTTTGAGGTTAGTGTGAATTATAGTGACAAAATTATACTATAAAAAAAAATTGTCGAATATAATTACAAACATAAATGCGTTCACCAATGCCATTCCAGTTCCCATGTGATAGTATCCAGTATGATCGTGTTCAAGTACCGTACATGTGCAGATACCTGCTGAGCAGAAAGTAGTGCTCAGCACGCTATCGCATGTCAGGTATGTATGTACTAATTTATTTTATATCATTAGATTTGTCGAACAAATATCGAGATTTCTAAACTGAAAAAGTCGACAATTTGTGGTGTATTATTCAAAAACGAATTCAACTACAAATGGATGTGCTTTATAATTAGACGGGTATCGTGTTGCATGAAACAATTTATTATTCACAAGCCGAACTATTGTCACTTTCCTTGTGAAATTTTTTTTTCGCTATAACTTTTTTCTACAAAGCGTATTGTCCCCCCCCCCCCCCCCCCCCGTTTCCCGGTATTCCGGTTTGAGTCATGAAATGGCCGGTTGAACGATACCAGTGTCCAAAGAATAATTTATGTAAATTCTAGTCAACCATCTGAGTGCACATGTAATTTCGTCATGTGAGACAACTCATCTGATAAACTAATTATTAAAATAAAACCAGATGTAACGTGTTTCATCAGTTATGTAGGATGAACATGTTGTGCTGTCTGAACCGGATGTGCTATGTACCCATTCCATGCCAACTTCATATCTGAGTTAATTGGAGTCCCAGGTACATACTGTACCACGAGCAAGTGTTCACCGGTTTATCTCATCAGTTTTGTTTAAAGATAATCTAGTTTTGGAGTAATTCATACTCGAATCAGTAGACTATCTATATACATACTGAGCTCGAGTTATTAGCGGTCCGAATCGGATTTTGACCCACCCTGTATGTAAACTTGATGCGTAGGTAAAATCGTCCGACAGCCAATTTCACTAGTGATTGCACGTACAGTACAATACAATACTAACAACGACATGAGTAATCCTACATCTGTATTATTGAGTACAGGCCATAGGCACTGAAATGTGGTTATGTACGTGCGTATCCTATCGCCTACATGTAAGTCGCTCTAATGGCATCCTCAGCTGCCATGTCAGGACGCGTTCATTATGTGAGAAGGGCTGTAAAATGTTCAAACTTCTCTGGTTGACAACAACAATCATCAATTCATCAATTGTGGGTGTTCAAACATTGTACAACAATAGTGGTTGGAGACTTGAAAATTTACTCTGAACGAGCGTTCAGACTACCTTTATTTCGTAGCTTTGCTATGTGAAATGTCCAATTATATACTCTAACTAGTCACCAACCCGTCCCTTCGGAACGATAGTGTTGAGGGTATTTATTTGAAAGTTTTGTCAATTATATTTATAGTAAGCACATCTTTCATGGAATAGGCAACACATGAAAACTGCATCCCAAAATTTTCCTGATCGTACACTGTAGCAGACATAATTGAAGTAATTTATGATAAGCGTAACTCTAGTTATGTTTTGAATGGGTAATTTTTTACTTAAGCATGTGTTTTGCAACTCTGTTATTTAATTATTTGCATATGAATTTGTTGTTATTTATTTAATCATACGAATTTCGTTTATTCGGTGGTTGTAATTTTTTTCAATACACGAAACATATGAAGTAAAAATTGTACTGTAAAGAAAGTCATGACAAAATAACTTTCCCTTGCTCATCTATCCCAACAGATGATGGGACGCCGTTATCTATAGTCGAATTTTTTGGTTACGCCTTTTTTCGGGAATTTTTTTGTGTGTAAAACCTTTCCCTCACTCAGCAATTTGGGGTCGGCAGCAGCAATTTGGGGTTGATAAAAAGGTTTTACACACAAAAAAAGTTCCTAAAGAAGATGATTACGACTCTTTTTAGGAACTACTGTGTGTAAAACCTTTTTATCAACCCCAATTTGCTGCTTCCGACCGCCAATTGCTGGGTGAGGGAAAGGTTTTACACACAAAAAAATTCCCGAAAAAAGGCGTAACCAAAAAATTCAACTATATATGTTCTTCAGTACTTCGTTGTACACCACATTTTTTTACGTAGCCATGGCCGAGAGCAAATTTTGAGTTTTGCACCGGAGCATACAACTGCATATATGTACGTATTTAGTCATTATTTAATTATTTTCCGTCTAGCTGAATATTTTTAATAATGTCTATAAATTATTTAAAAAAATGCACACACATGGTTTAAAAGTAAAAAATGCACACACATGTTTTAAAATATACAATGAAAGGTGTAAACCTTTACTCGATCTTCACTGCCGACTCTACTTAGACCGACGTACAGCTGCCCATGGCTGAATGGATGCGACATAAGTGCAAGACCTTTAATTAAGAATTACTGTAAATAAGAAGTATGTTAAAAATCATAAAAAATATTATGTGTATTTATATATGTTTAATTTTGTCCAATTGCGCAAAATAAAAACGGGCAAAATCCAGTGTTTGTCCTTGTGACTTGTGAATTGTCATGGCGAACGTCAAACGCAGGGGAAATTGTCGTCTTCTAAGATGAAATGGGTAATGGGTAAGCCGCCGTTCCTCAACACGCTGACCTTCATGGCCAAACTCCAACTACAAACATAAAGAATATGTTTCTTCACTCACTCACACACTCACTCACTCACTCACTAACTCACTCACTCATCACTCACTCACCCACTCACAAACTCACAAACTCACTAACTCACTCACTCACTCACACACTTTCTCATTCACCCACTCATTCATTCACTCACACACTCACTTACTCACTCACTCACTCACTCACTCACTCACTCACTCACTCACTCACACATTAACTCACTCACTCACTCACTCACTCACTCACTCACTCACTCACTCACTCACTCACTCACTCACTCACTCACTCACTCACTCACTCACTCACTCACTCACTCACTCACTCACTCACTCACTCACTCACTCACTCACTCACTCACTCACTCACTCACTCACTCACTCACTCACTCACTCACTCACTCACTCACTCACTCACTCACTCACTCACTCACTCACTCACTAACTCAATCACTCACTCACTCACTTACTCCATAACTCACTCACCCACTCATTCATTCACTCAATCGCTCACTTACTCACTCACTCACTCACTCACTCACCAACTGACTCACTCACTCACTCACTAACTCACTAAAGTCAGTTTCTGAGCGGTGTATGTTTGCGGGGTAGGTGATGACGAGCCGACGTGTACAACTGGTGGACTTTATTAGATATCGCTTGCCAGTTACAAATGGATAAAGACCTCTAGAATACAATGATCACTCATATTTATATCACTTATAGAACATATACATGATAAGACGCCTACACATTATCGAATATACACGTATTTACTAGCAAGATGCTGACTCTTCCCCTACAATAATAGAAAATAAGATGGAATGTCAGTCAAATTGAATAAAATCGTCATTAAATATTCAAATTCAGGTTCATAGACCATAGAACCATACGTTGACGAAACGCCTTGATTGTTATCATCTGCCATGTTATTCGATCCATACCTGTCTTGACCATAAATATCTGCATAAAATAAGGATTAATGTGTTCTCATTTAACTCATACTGTCTGAACTCAAACTAATCTTCAATAACTAACACTGATTAAAACCAACTGGTATAGGGAATAAGACAACGTTAATTAAGATGCTTTATTACTAAATGTTTGCAATTACCACTGTTGTCCGATCATTCCTCCCCTATTTAAAATTTTAGTCGATAACCATATGACATCAGAAAACCAAATACCTATACTAGATTTACAATTTCTGTTTAGAGAAGGATGTCACACTGGTCTTCACAAGCCTTCGCTCTAACGGCGCACATAACCTCGGATTCTCGGTCCGAATAGCTATTGTTGCCCACGTAGCGTACACCATTTGGACCCATCATGTGGATGCCCAAACGTTCCATAGTGTCAAATCCGATCAAAATCTGATACTTCATGTCATCTACAATGTTACATTCAATAACATCACGACCACCTTTTATCGACACACTAACCGTACACGCCAAATTACTGAAAATCTTCGATCCGTTGAATGTCGAAATCTGATCGTCACACTTATACACTTTTACACCTAGTGACTTGGCAAATATCGACGAAATCAGATTCGTGTTAGCTCCGCTATCCATGGAGTACTCGTGGTGTTTCACCTTAACACCATTCACACGAATGTACGGCGCACTATCCTTTTTGATCTTCAAACCCTTATGCTTAACCTTAGCAGTCTTTTTCTTATCAACACGAAACTTATTCGGATGATGTTTCAAATAATCATTCGACGGGATTTCATTAACCGTCTCTTCGTTGTTCATGACTGACATAATAACCTGATCCTCCTGGTCATAACACTTGTCAATCTTAACCTGTTTCTCATCCACTGGACAATTCATCGCAATATGCCCTTTGTTACCACAGCGGTAACACTTACGGAACTTATCCCTGTCGTACTGTTTTATCTGTTGTTGTTCAGCGTACTCGGTCTGCTTATACTTAGTCTTAGCTCGACTACCGTAACCGTACTTCATGCATTTGGCAGCATACCAACATTTATTTGTGTAGTGAGAGGTGTTATTGCAGTTACGACACCATTTCTTATTGTACTTTCGGTCGGGAATTCGGCTGTTAAAAACTCCATGCACAGATTTTACTCCGTCCGGATGAAAGGCTTCATGCTTCTTCGTCGCATGACCTTCAGTACCCATCATCAAACATTTCTGTATCTTGGCTGCATTTTCCTTGACCTCCACACTCTTAATCAGATCATCAAGGCGATTCTCTCCCTCTTTGAGCAATGACTCGATCGCCATCTTCTTATGCTTAGGTGATATGAGACCCTGACTCAGTCTCTGCATTATAACCGTTTCGAACCCATATGTCTCTCTGTTCAGGAAACATCTCGATTCCAATTCACTCACGTACTGCCGTATGCTCTCATTCGGTCTCTGGTCACACGAATAGAACGTACTATGACGAACTGCAGCACAGCGCTGGTCGCCAAATCGATTCTCCAAAAATCGCCAGGTTTCAGGCAAACTCAACCTGATGTTGTCACCTGCGGACTCATACATGCGCAAAGCATTACCTGTCAAACATGTCCTGATGTGGGACAATGCAGTCTGTTCATCTGCTTGCGTTAACAAGAGACGTTTCTTCACATTTTCTGACCATGTCTCATACTTGGCACCATCCTTGCCATCCAACTTATCATAAACCTGCGAGAATAACTGCAACTGAGCCATGTCCTTTTGCTGCTGACGTTGCTGTGCAATCAACAAATTGATGCCTGCATCATGCGCACTCACATGTGAAACATTACCGTATGTCACATTACCGTAACCCGTTGCATCATGTGTACCATTATCATTACCGTAACCTGTACCATGTACCAATGGTGTAACACATACACCTTGCTTACCTGACTGCTGCACATTACTACCGTATTCCAGTCCAGGCGGCGGACGGATCGGAGGGCTAGTCACTATGGGATTACCCAAACCCTGTTGTATATTGGCATTATCGTGTGTGGGTTCAGCATTACCACTACCCATCGACACATTACCCGAATTATACACATTACCTACACTTTGACTGTGCGTTGAATCCTGCGTCATATTAACAGTCTTGGCTGTTTCAAAACTTTGTACTGAGATGTTAGTGAGGTCTGCCTCTGCCAGTTTATATTTGACTTGATTAACACGACCCCATTCTAATTCATCAACAACATCATACACATCAGACAAATAACCAAACATGAGGGCCAACTTTTGTTGATTTCTATACCCTTTATCTATATGTGGCACAACAATACCGTCTGCACCCGGTGTTAGCCTACAAATTTCAGTGATTGACTCGAACAAATCCAGAGCCATCTGAACGTCATTGCTTATATAATGTCTCAACAAATGACGACATTCACGCAGTAAAATGCAATTATTGTGACGATATCCATTTGCATTTGTCATGGGCATAGCGATTTTTTGTTTGTATTTCAGAGCTTGTGGCTTATAAATTTTCAAGTGGACACATAGTCACACAAATTTTTAGGTGGACACAAAGTCACACAGTGGACACAAAGTCGCACTAACAGAAAACAAGTTTTTTGGTGGACACAAAGTCACACAGTGGACACAAAGTCACACTAACAGAAAACAAATGTGGACACAAAGTCGCACAATTGGTAGACACAAAGTCGTACCTCTTTATAGATCGAAGTTGTCAAAACCAGCCACGAAGTACACCTTGCCACGTTTTCCTTCCACGCACGCACAAACAAACGTTTCAGAGAACCAAAGTTGACTTGAGCGCCAATCAGTTTCTGAGCGGTGTATGTTTGCGGGGTAGGTGATGACGAGCCGACGTGTACAACTGGTGGACTTTATTAGATATCGCTTGCCAGTTACAAATGGATAAAGACCTCTAGAATACAATGATCACTCATATTTATATCACTTATAGAACATATACATGATAAGACGCCTACACATTATCGAATATACACGTATTTACTAGCAAGATGCTGACTCTAACTCACTCACTCACTCACTCACTAACTCACACACTTTCTCAGCTACCCACTCGTTCATTCACTCACACACTAACTCACTCACTCACTCACTCACTCACTCACTCACTCACTCACTCACTCACTCTCTCACTCACTCACTCACTCACTCACTCACTCAATCACTCACTCACTCACTCACTCACTCACTCACTAACTCAATCACTCACTCACTCACTTACTCCATAACTCACTCACCCACTCACTCACTCACTCACTCACTCACACACCAACTCACTCACTCACTCACTCACTCACTCACTCATTCACTCACTCACTCACTCACTCACTCACTCACTCACTCACTCACTCACTCACTCACTCACTGGGGCTAGGGGTGATGGGTCATTTTTCAGAGCGCCTGGATGCGTATTTTTCCCATTGCAACGCCTGGTGCAACTGGTGGACCCACATTTTTGTAGCTGAAGTTTGCGACGTCGTACAGTGAAAGAGAGTCAAATTCGCGGTCGTTTCGACATCGAATTACTATATAGAATACAAAAATGAAATATATATATTTGCGCAGAAAACACATAGACACACATAAAGTTACCTTGCCCACGAACTGGATTTTGTAAAGTGAATCGGCGACGGACATTTGTGTGTTATATAGAGATATGATACAGGACTCAGGCTCGCAAGCTAGAATATGTAAAGTCATGTTGAACAGTGTGCAGGTCACATTCACATCTTCAACGAATACTTAATTTTTTAGTTCCCTTCCAGCGGCATGAGCCAGAACAATTGAATGAGTAATTGTCTTATACCGCACTCCCTCAATTATATCCTCACAATAAAAGTGCCATTGAAAATTTGTCCATCAAATGTAATGAGATTTCCGATTGAACAGGTGATGTTGTTCGCAATATAGCTTGTTTTGAGTTACCCTGTGAGAACTCTGCATATCGGAGTGCGCACGTGAAACATTATATTTAATTATTATTTCCAAAAAAGTTTACAAAGGAGTGCTCATGTGAAGCGTGAGTTTCATACACAGATGGTTGCATATGTCAAATGCAGTGCTGCTGTATGGATACGTGCGCACCCAAGCTAATGTTTCAAGCGCACGGTGATTAGGAACAAAAAAATGTGTGACGTGTTGCTGAACTGACCCGGAAATGGCTAATTTTATACCACCTCCCTCAAGACTTCTTGAAAGTTAAAGGCCCTATGGAAAGTTTTATTATGTGAATGATGTATCAAACGGTAGATGAAAAACAGACGAATTTTTTTCATGCGATCGACAACTGTTAAATCGTAAGATTATTTTACTATCAAGCCGACTAAGTGAGACACATACTAAAATAGACTCAAATCTCTATAATTTCTGTTTTGTTTGTTAAAAGTTTTCGTAAATGGGTGATGCATCTTTTCCTCAACTTAGAGCTACCGATGGAGCAATTTTCTTATCATTTAACTCCAACTAGGGTAAACCCGTTGCAGGGCAACGGACGATCAAGTTAAATAATAACCATTTCCATCACTAAACCCGAGGATGCAGTATATTTTTGTATACCTTTATAAGTGTTCGGTTGTGTTAACCCGACCCGTTGATTGTTCAAACTTTAGTCTAGAGTTTAGTTTATTGACAGAATACTGTAACAAAAACCCGTCAAAAAGTTAGAGCCACCCGTAACGTTTTCAACTCAATACAACTTCTTTTATATATTCCCCTGATTACACGATATGGAGTAATCTATAACGCACAATATCAACCCGTTGAACCCGAGTTTTTAAATTTTAACTTTATACCCACTCAGTATAATTACGGGGTAACATTAGTTAAAAGAACCCGTGGAAAATAGTTGAAATTACAACCCGTGGAGTTTGGCTATTATAAATTGTTTTCGATCCATGAAATATTATATTTAAGCCCATCTCGTAAAAAATGGTACTTCTATTATCTCATGACCCGACCCGATAATTTGTAGTGAACATTAGATGAAAAAACTCCACCCGACCACCTAAACACAAAATTTTTGGCTTTTGGTTTTAACAAAAGTATTTTATTTGAAAAAGACTGATTACGTTTTAGCTAGAAATAATTTCTTGACGAAAGGTGTTGATGTTTCGGTTAATCATGGAAAAAGCTTTTGTATTCCCACATTAAAAAAGAAACATTGAATCCCGTGGCACAACAATTACGGTAACTTCAGTTAAGGTCAATGATATTTCCAGTTCAGTGAATTTAGGGAACCTCCATTGAGGGTGTTGATGTCAATATCAACTCAACTTTTATGAGAGAGGGTGATGATGATTATACTTTTTTTGTTTCTGCATGAAAATGACATAAAGAGTTTATTTGCGTTTCACTTCTGATATTTATATGGAACCGCTTGCGGACATACATACATACATACGGACATTGGAGTTTTAATATACTAGGGTAAACCCGTTGCTACGCAACTGAGTGTTAAGTTTACAGAAAATACTATCGAAGTGAACCCGTCAATATAAAAAATTAGCTTCGACTTATGTACCATGAAATCGTTGCTATGAACTCATAACATCATGGTCCCATAATTTTAATTTGGAACTTCTAACATAACTTATAGTAGATCAATTATTAGCCGCCCGTTGAAAACCCGTAGGATATTTCTTACGCATTACCCGACCAGATATATCAGAACGTAAAACTTACCCGACACATTAAGTTCTGAGTTTATAGCCATTGATTGTTTTTAGATTAGTTCAACTATGGGATCACACAGAAAAGAACACGTAGAAAAATTCAAATAATTCGCTATTTTCTATCATGCAGAACCATGTTTTACCCATTCCATGGGATCTTCTGATAATTCATAGTGAAGACCAGATGAATTAAATTTACCCGACGTTTTTTTATACAAAAAGGTTTTTATTTCTACCATAATATTTAGCAACATTTCAATAAGTTGTTTGAGATTTCGAGTTCAGTAAATAAGAGGGTATCGATGATTGCAAAGCTTGTTAAAAAAATTGTTGAGTGAATTAATAAAAGTTCTCATGAAAGGCCATTATTATGACCCCACGCATGTTGAGGTTTCAGGTTTGAAAATCAGTCGACCGGGTGTTGATGACTTCGTAATAAGAGTTGAGTAAGCCAACAGGGAGTGTATATGAATTTCCAACATGTCAACGCCGGTTGAGTTAGAGGTCAGATTTGAAAAACAACTGAAGGGTACGTGATGATTTAATTTGATTCTGACATTGAGTAACAAAAGGTGTTTTGTTGTTCTTTTGCTATATTTATACCAAAGCGTGACACACACACAGACATACATCGTCTAATTTATATATAGATAAGATAAGGGCGTGATGAATGCACAAGAAATAACGCTTCCAATCTGTAAACCTTTTGCTCGTTAATAATGTTTCACGTGTGCGCCCCAATATGCAGAGTTCTCACAGGGTAGCTCAAAACAAGCTATATAAAATAGTGATTGGCACGTCGTCAGACAGTCTCATTACTTAACGAGTCTATCACATCACAATGAAGCTTTTACGTCAGGTGTTAGTGTTACGGATACGACCAAAAAAGTTCTTAAAAAACGTTTATTCTTATACGTTATTCACAAAAATCTTATTCCTTTATTTCCAGCTGAAATTTCAATTAAAATCCTATACACATGGGAAATACAAAAAAAATCCGAGTCTTTGCTCAGTAACCACAACAACAACAACAACGTATGAATGATGAGTCGGTTCATTACTGTAAATCTGAATTCTCGACGGAAAATCAGGGACATTTCCATGAGAAATACGGATGAAACGCCGATAATTGCTTCGACTAAATATCCAACGCATACGTTAGTCAACTTATTATTGTGCTTATCAATATTGAGTTCAGCATTGTAGTAATCTATGTAGTTAACATACACATTTATATTCCGCACATCAAACAATATTGCTGAAATATGATTTAATCAGTCCAGTATTTGCGTTTTGTTTAGATAATCGGTCTTATAGTTAACGTGGTTACAGTTGCTGTATTAAAAGTTGTTTTTCTCAATTGGCCAATCCGTAGTGGACATTAATGTCAGGTGATAAACCATACGTTATGTAGCAAATATCCTTCTCTTAACTCCCAACATTAATGGAGTCCTTCATGTTGTTTTTATAACCACATTAGTCTTCTAGTCGATGAGTATTACTTTAATGTAGGACATCCGATTCATGCATCGGCTGGCATCGGTGGCTTTTAATGATACATAAATATTTTACACCTTGACTATATTTTCTTGATACTCAAATCGAGTTCGGCAAAAAAACTTTTTTCACTTATCAATAATATGCACGAATACAATACTGCCTACGTACAGCTGAACCTTATGACTGTTAAAGGGTTTACAAAAGAAACTCGTACATACAGTATTCAGAGTTTCTGACTAAACGATGTGACGTCATGATGGGTATACTTTAGGATATTATATACTTATAGCGAAGTGTTGCGATGGACTAACTACATAATTAATTACAAGAGAGGTTTCATGTCTTTTCATTATTGTATAGTCAAAGAAGAACTATATTCAATATGAAACTCTAAACAGTTCAGACGATTGGTTTCGATCAGACACGATTCGTGATTGTTAAATCCATGATGAAACAAGACTTACAACAGGTTCAGCACTATCAATCTTGTTCAAGATCAGATCAGCCACAAACCAGTATCAACTTTCAACACTATCTTATAGCTCTGGTTATCACGTAATTCTTCTCTAATCAGTTTAATGGCCAAAGAGGAAAAGCTGTTTATAAGCTGATTATATCGAGATTGATAACGGATGACGATGCTGAAAGTGAAACAAATGATTCACGAAATTCCAATTTCACAAGAGGTATTTTATTCTGATGTAATGCAGTGAAATATTTATAGAAGTAGACATTTTGTTTTCAACTAGAAAACCCATTCATTACGTAGATACCCTCTTCGATCCGCTCGCCTTTTCAATTGAGGATTAATGTATGCGCAAGTAGATTAAGCGTTGTTGGACAAATTAGCCTACAATATGTAAATCAATCATGTAAATATCAGCATTATTCTTGCTTGACTTGCCTTTCATCCGGTCCGGTAAATAACATAAAGGCTTCATCTCTGCCCCGAGCCAACCATGGTTACTGAATAAACCCAGATAAAAACCAAATCCCATCAAAAATATCTCAAGAAAATCGTGGATAAGCAAAATTTCTCATCATTCCCAAATCAGTCAAATTCAATCATCGAATCAATTCCCCACTAATTTATCATCTTCAACCCCCCCCCCCGCCCTGATTCCCCAAGCCGGGGAAAATGCGTGCCCCATCGGCCATGTCACGGATCTTCGGCTTCAGCTCGACGCCTGAAACGACGGACGATCCAGTGCAGACGCAGACTACGAACGTGGTCATGTCAGATCACGAATCCGTGTCCAATGCGACGGTCAGTGATGATAAACCAAAGTATACAGCCGAGGAGTTGGAGGAGTACAGACAGGTTTGATGACTCACTCACTCACTCACTCACTTTCTGTTACTCACTCACCCACTTTTTCATTCTTTCACTCACCCACTCAGTCACTCACTCACTCACTATGTACCTCACTCACTCACTCACTCACTCACTCACTCACTCACTCACTTGCTCACTCACTCACTCACTCACTCACTCACTCACACTCACTCACTCACTGAATCACTCACTCACTCACTCACTCACTCACTCACTCACTCACTCACTCACTCACTCACTCACTCACTCACTCACTCACTCACTCACTCACTCACTCACTCACTCACTCACTCACTCACTCACTCACTCACTCACTCACTCACTCACTCACTCACTCACTCACTCACTCACTCACTCACTCACTCACTCACTCATTGACTCACTTACTCACTCACTCACTCACTCACTCACTCACTCACTCACTCACTCACTCACTCACTCATGAATCGGTTCAGGTGTTTGCTTTGTTCGATAAAGACGGGAGTGGAGCGATTGGCACCGATGAGCTGGGAGAAGCGATGCAGTCGATGGGAATGGATGCGACGGAGAAGGAGCTGGAGCAGCTTATAAAGGAGGTCGGTTGGATCACTGTTTTCCATATGCAGTATGTATTCCGCAGGGGAGTGAAACAGAGTTTTTAATTCTTAACCTATTCTACAAATCTCTTCACTCACATACTCACGTCACTACTTCACCTTTTCACTCATTCAAACATCGATTCATTCGCTCACAACGCCGTCACTCACTCTTTTAATTATTAACGCACTCAGTCACTGAATTTTTTACTCACTCACTCACTCACTAACTCACTTACTCACTAACTTATCACTCACTCACTCATTCGTATTATAGTCACTTCGTTTTTTATTATCTATTAGATTGATGCCGACGGTAATGGTGAGATCGACTTCGAAGAATTTTGTGACTGTATGAAGAAGATGACGGCTAAAAAACAAACCGATGAAGAGGTCATACGAGACTGTTTTGAAGTGTTCGACCAGGTGAGTGAGACAATAAATAATTGAAAGAATAAGTGAGTAAGTAAGTGAAAGAGTGAGTGAGTGAGTGAGTGAGTGAGTTAATGAGTAAGTGAGTGAGTGAGTGAGTGAGTGAGTGAGTGAGTGAGTGAGTGAGTGAGTGAGTGAGTGAGTGAGTGGGTGAGTGAGTGAGTGAGTGAGTGAGTGAGTGAGTGAGTGAGTGAGTGGGTGAGTGAGTGAGTGAGTGAGTTACACTTTACTGTCCAGGACAACAACGGAGTCGTATCGGAGGCGGAATTCAAGCACGTCTTGCGGGAAATCGGTAACTTTCCGGAATCATTCATCGACGAGTTCTTCCACGAAGTTGACGTCGCCGGCAACGGACACATCGAATATGACGAGTTCAGTATGATGGTCAGAAACTATTTATTAGATGACGATTCGGGCGGTGGGTCGTGATTTTAGATTTAGATTTTTTGTAAATGATTAATCTTCGTTATTTAATTACATTCAGCTGTATGAAATCAGCTGATGATACCATCGATGTCCAAACAGATCTGCATTCCATTGCCAACCATATTACAACACAAAAACAATTAACTATTAATCCTCTAAAAACCCAATTTATAATATTCAAACGCAATGGAACGGATTTGGTTGCCTCCCCTGATGTAACCATAGCAGGTACTACACTTACCTTGTCAGATAATGTTAAGTATTTAGGTGTATACATGGATTCCTGTCTCAACTACTCATATCATTCCCATATAACTTGTTCGCGAGCCAAAAAGTCATTCGGTTATTTATATCGTGTACTGCGCAAATCAATCACTACAAAACAACTAGTCAATATTTATAAACTTGTCATTCAATCAGTCCTTTTGTATGCAGCTGAAGTGGTGTATCCCACCAGAATGTGTGATCGAATCTCAATTGAGAGGGTCCAAAAATACTGTTGTAAACTTATTCTCGCTAATTTCTCCTTCACCACTACATACCCGGAATTATACACACCCCTTGGACTTATCCCGCTATATCAATCAGTGTTCACACGTAGACTATGTCTTATTAATTCATACATCCGAAACTACCGATACTGTCCGCCCAACATCTTCACACTCATTCAAAATAGCAGCAACAGAAGTAGTGGTCGTTCCAACCACTCCTGCTCCATTTTAATTCCTCGTTACAAGTACTCCCATCTCGCTCAGAGCGCCTTCTATGTCTCTATTAATGCGTATAATTTTTTACCTCAATATATTATTGATTTAAACAAAATTGCATTCAAACGTGCTGTCTCTAAAAGCACGATTTTCTCTAGTGTCCTACAACAATTAAATACCCGTGCTATTCCAACATCATCTCATATTGCCAGGAAAATTGATTTATAACTGGTCATTTATTCAACTCACCCACAACTGTTGGTTATTTACACTCGCTATCATGTTTATACATGCTTGTATTTAACCAAGGCAGAAATGCCGAACGAATGAAATGAAATGAAATGAAAATTCATCTATCCATTCGTTAACCTAATGATGACAAAATGTACAGTACATTTTCATGAAACTGTTTACAAAAGGGTTGGATGTTCTTGATTGTTTCATGACAAAATTGTTATATATTTTTCTCTTGAAATCAGTTTTATGTTATTTTCTGCATTGTACAAATACAAATTCGTTAGATTTATTATTAATTTGACTGCAATACTTTGACAATGAAACGCTGAGTAGATTCATCAATGCGATGGCGTGAATAAAAAACTTTCTTTGTTTGACATGGTCAGCTTTAGACCATGTTCTCATGAAAACCAATTTTGACAACTTCGTTAAATGCTTGACATATATTTTTAGACTATTGGATGAGGATAAATATAAAATAACCGTCACAGAATTTTATATTGTTTGCGTTTTCGTTCCCTATAATGAATCTACGGTCAAGTTCAACACGTAATCTTACATATACTGTACATTGATAACATCCCTGTCAGCCACAAACCCCATCGTCAAGAACAACGATTTTCGAGCCTGTATAACCCCGAATGCTGCAAGAAAATTTGCAACACTTTTTTCGCACGTTGCAATGCAACCACTCGACTGCAAATGAAAAGTATGACGTTAACGCCGGGCTGCACTGGTGGTTTTTGTTGTTATTTACTTTATAAATGTTGCGATTGTTGCTGTTATTGTTGTTGTTAATCTTTGTGTGGTTATACCAATAATTGAGCCACTTAAGCCACTGAAACCACCCAAGGGTAGTGGGAACGGCATTTGTTGACTGTTGACCGTAACCGTAACGATATGCAAGAGCGAAACAGTAAAAACGCAGAAACGTCCCATAAAAATGATTTTCTTTGAGTGAACCATCATTAATAAAAAAAAACACAATTGCACTCACCATTATTTATGTGTCATATTAATTATTCTATATTGTAATATTACTTACCAAACGTCTCCGAGAATAGTTAATGTTATAAAAAACATAACTTCCCAACGTTCACCGAGAATAACTCACTAATCATGTTTGGAATTTTACTAACATCAGCCTCTTTTTGTTTTACCAAACCCTACTTGTTTGTACATTTCCATGAATAAAATCGTCCCTTCACAACATGAATCAACGCGGTTTTTCTATCGTAGACTACAATCAAGCATATACTTGTTATACCATATCGTTGTTTCACCCAAAACAGAAGCCATCCATATTGAAGCTTATCTGAAAACCGTACACAAATGTCGGCTCATTTTACTGATTTATGTACGATTAAAGCCCTGTTTATACTTCAGCGTAAGCCGTAGCGTAGTGAGGGCGGAGTCTACGGGTGTAGGCAAAGCGTACATCTATGCCATAGATCTACGCGTAGGTAAAAATTTGAGTATAAATGCTCGTTCGCTACGCCTCAACTAAATCCCGAAAAAAAATTTTTTTATCGAAAACGCAAGAAAACAGTCGAATTTATTTTGCCTTTGTTTTTCTAGTGCCAGCGGGCTCGTGTGTCTAACACCAGCGCGTGTTTTAGTGCCTGTTTGCCGTTTTTTGAATTTCCGTGCATGCTCGGGTGTTTTGGGCCAACGTCGGAAGTAATCTGCACAATGAAAAAACTTAACAAAAAATTAGCCAGAGAGGTTAATTGACCTCCTGAAAACGTCTGTGATTTTTTTTAAATCCAGAAATGGATTATTTTCGGTCGAATTAGCTCGGCGCCGTAATGCGTGTTTTCTTCATCAGCTGGGGCAAATTCTGCATAGCGGAGGGGTGACCAAACGAAGTATTTTTCCACTTATAACATTAATTATAGGTTTTCAACAATGAATAGAAGATCTCAGATTTTTTCGATTGTCAGAAACCGCTTAAATCAGCTCAATTTAGCCAATACAGGAATCAAAATATATTCGAACATCTTCGAAATTACCTCTCAGCAAATTTTTGCGAGTGAAATGAATTTCTTATTAGTTAGAATTGATTTTCTAACATATTTTATTATTTTTCTATTGTTTTTCTATTATTTTCCCACTTATCTACGCGTAGAATATCAAATCAATTTGATATTGAGCGTACAGGAACAAAATCTATGCGTAAGCAGGAGGCGGAGCCTACGCATGATGAGAATGCAAATCTACGCGTGAGCGAGTATAAACGGTTGACCCGTAGTCAGGCGTATATAGCGTAGATCTACGGCTTACGCTGGAGTATAAACGGGGCTTTAAAATGTTGGACGTTGGCTGTCATAATTGCTTTTCCCTGCGCACCGAAATCTGAGTTTTCACGTCCACGTCTTCGTCCAGTTTAAATCATCAATGCAGTCATCGGACGTGCAAATATGATTTTTCTATTAGCGGAGCGGTTTTTGCTTACTGTTTGTGCGTTTGAAGCAGCACGTTGTTTGAAAAAGTGAAGTTGCGAATGGCCGTTGAGAGCTTTTCATCGTTTCTTCCGTTAGGCGGGGTTTTTAAATAATGCTTTTAAATAGGGCAGTATGGATCACAAAAACGTTAATGACTCTAATGATCATGTGCGCAAACACTGGTTTATTTGATATTGTTTTGTGCTGGGATAAGTGCAACGAGCTGCGACAATATAACCGAATTATGAATTGCACTAATTGAAACTACCAGTTCATATTCAAAAATGGTTCACGAGCGATACTCATGGTGGATCACTTATCTAAACTGGACTAATTTCGCGTTACAAACGGGGTTGTGTGAACAGCAACATGCCGTCACAAAAATGTATAATTTAATTACGCATACATGTAAATATGAAAAGTTACTACGAACTGACGCTAACGATTCAATCAACCCGTTACCACTTTTTGCTATTGCTTGTTTATGCAGTTGAACGGACACGCCACAGAACGCAACACTCAACCACTTGAATGCGGCTCACGAGACAACAATTTCTCGAGTGAAGACTCTTTGAACTCTTCAAACTTTGGTCAGACTCACTCCGCAGAATCCGACAAACGCAGCCCACAAAATGTCTCGACACGACAGCCATGACGTTATGTCGAAGTCTGACCTCTTTCATTCGAAGTCCGAGTTCATGGATGATCAGTGATACTGAATATTGTGTCAAGCTTTCCACGCTTGCCGGAATCAGATTTGAATTCAAATTGCGCGCCAAAAACTTTTTAGGTGACCCGAAATCGGTTAGGAAGATGAAATGGTAGGAAATGGGAAACGCCAACCAAAGCATTAAAAGTAGGTTTATTATACTGATTTGATATCTGACTCTAATCATCATAATAACGTAATTATCAATCAACGAAAGGAGTATATAGATAGAAACATCGTCATAACAACGCAGACACATAACATCGGCCTGACCACCAAAATACAGCAGCTGATAATTGCACCAACTATAAACAGTCAACGCGATAATTAACATATACTGTTGAATGTTACTAGTTTAACTGTTAATCGGAAACTCGTGTTAAGTTAGTGAAGCCAATGAAATGTCTGAATACAAACTACATCGATTTTTTATAATATTTTAATTAATTAATATCATCGCTTTCTCGACTGCTTCGGGTTCTTCATAAATGGCACTTTGGTCTTCTCAGGTGCCTTGCTCTTCGTTGACTTGGTCTTTTTCGTTTTGATGAACTTGGAGTGGACGCGAAACTGTTGACGAGCTTCCTAAACGAATTCAAATACATAATCGCTGTTTCCAACTTCATGTTCATTGCGTTAAGTAAAAAAACTATAGTTTTGTTAATTGCTTGTTATTGTACTTTATTCGCACAAGTAAAATATCATAAAATGTTGACGTCAATAACGTCATTAGAATTAGGCTATATGTACATAGGTGTGTTTGCTTTGCGGAATATAGAACCAAAAAATATTTTTCTACATAAAATATAAAACTCTGAATAAAACCCGTTTATGAGCCAACCTGCTCGGCCTTTCTCTGATCGGCCCTGACGTGCTGCAGTTGTTTATAGTTGACCGTGTTACGGGTTGGTGCCTTGGCCCCCAATGACATCAGGTGTCGCACCCTCGCGTCCACCGCTTCATCACTCGCAGACGTCGCTCAAATATATCATTTTCATTATGAATTAAAACTATTGAAACTTATTATTCATTGTGTTGGCCGCCTTTCAGTTCTCCGCAAAACTGTTTTTGTTTGTGTGAATTCTGTCTAATTACACTTTGCTCAGATCACTCTTACAGAGAAAAATCTGCTGTCCAATTTAATCTTGTAATCGAACAAGAATGTTATAAGCTGCTTTTTGTCAAAAATCATATTACCTTGGGCTTGTGCCACATATTTTTCAACGTCCAACAGCATTTTCCTGGTGTTACCGCCGCCCGCACCATCTTTGGCCGTCGATTTGTCTGTTTTCTTCACTTTCCGTAGTCGTCTATCCTTATTATTACGCAGCATAGGCGAGATCGTGTCTGAATCACATTCATCATTTCACACCTGATTATTTTTTTTCGAACGAAGTCTTTTTAAATAATTCTTTACTTCTATTCTTGCTACCGTACATATATTGACTTGCACCGTACTATATCGGATTTAAATAAATTGAATTTGTTCCAAAAGGTGTAGGTGAAATAGCACTAAAACTAGATTTCCCCTCTTTGAAGGAATTCCCCTCCCTTTAGAGGGTTGGCTCGTCCGCCAGTCTGATACCACAAACTGACCATCATCGGGACAGAGCACATTCTCGACGACTGTTGGACCGTTATCGATGGCATCGATCGAAGGCTTGGAACATACGGCCGCCTGTTCGATGGCTGTATCCAACCCGACCAACGAAACCAGCTCACGACCAGAAAACATGTCGTCTACTTCACCCATAAACCAGTCCATATCTTAATTATATTCTGCAAAACATTATAATATTTAATGTTTCGTGGTAAAAACAGTTTATATTCAATGAATATTATGCAAAAATGATTTTTCCCTAATGGTTTATTGGTAGTCGGCGTTTCAGTTTTGGCAGTTTGACTCAGTATTCATCGAACATGATACCGTTTCCATATTCACACACTCAATCCCAAAAAAAAAGTATTGAAAAGAAAAGCATAATGCTTCCGTGGTTGAACAGACAGACAGACTTTAAGAGTTGAATATATCCCACCAAAATAAAGAAATGAGCAAACTTTATTAAATATCATTCAATAATGAATGTATGATATCACAGGTTATTTTTCGAATCACATTTATTTTGGTTATTTACAAGTCCCTGAATTTTTTATTGGAGATTCTTGCTTTGGGTAAATTGTATGCCTTGTTGCATATATTGAGAGTAAGTGGCCTGCAATTACAAATCACGAAGCAACGCCGAGTTTATAGTCTGAATGCATTTACAAGACAGCCGTAAGTAATACAACATATAATTTATGCAAAACTATATATGGTAGCTAAATTGTAGCCTTTCAAAGTAGTTTTATCGCAATTGATTTTTGTTGCAAGCAGATAGAAGGATTGTATAAACAAGACGTCACTTCACAGATTCCAATGCAGCCACTTACGCCCACAGGGTTCATTTATAGTAGTTCCTGACTTGCCAAACTTTAACTTACCATAAGCAGTACTTACATAATTATACAATAAAGTGTGGCTGCTTATGACAAACCGTATTTTGCAGTGACCACTATAAATGAACCAGTGATTTGCAGGTGCCACCTATCGGCACTTGGTCGCTTCCATTTCTATTCGACTTCTCTATTCTCCCCTCGTTTAATGTGTTCTTCTTTCTTCATAATACTTGTCAACTCTTTCCCATCATCATCAACGCAACAACCTCACAGCCAGAGCCGCCTGCATTTGTGTAGGGTAGTTTTTCTTTCTTCATATATTCATACCTTCAAATAAGAAAAGTCACATTTGGGATGAATTGGTATGGTGGATAATGAATAACGAGGGCCGGGCAATCAATGAACACACGCATAACGCATAAATCTGGCATCACATGAATACAAATAAAACAATATTAGATATATGAAAAAGAACAGTTCAATAGTGGATAAGAGCCGTTTTAACATCAGGAAATTATAGCTGATTAAAATAACTTCCAGAGTTGCACTTAGTTCTCATAATCATTTCTCATCCATTACTGATAACATAACGAGATAATCAACAAACAATGCACGCACGGTGAAGCGCAATTGCAATATAATCAAAGAAGGATTATCTTATAATTAGTAACTGTAAACACTAATCAAGCAAACTCACTGACAATCGTGATAAAAGTGGCTATATTGTGAAAAGTTCTTTGTAACCCCATCATGATAACAACACGATAACTTTCGAAAAACTGATATTAATCAGTTGAATATTATAATTTGTCTCGTTGAATGTGTCTCACAACTGTTGTTACAAATGTGTGAGTAACAAAATACATAATATTGCGAAACACTCCTAATCTGGATCGAGATTGAATCTCTTCTAGTAGAAATTATGAAACAAAAAGTATCATATGAGAACCACACAACAGCAGCAGCACTCATCTAATAGAACAAAAATTAACATTGTGAACCAGTTAGGCTGCGGGTAAAAATTATCATGCCATTTTAAATTGGGAGCGAAAATTGATTTGTAAAATTCTTAGTTGACAAGCCATTTTCAGATCTGTTTGTATGGACATGATAGATGCCGAAAAATGTTAAATACTACTCTTTGCATAATAGCAGCTAACCAATTAACAGTGTTTTACACATACTTTATGCAATGGAATGACATTTGGCTAATTCCAATCAGTTGCCATTGTAACTTGTAATACTCAACAAGTAGCTACAAAATTAGAATAACTAATGTGGAATAAATACAATACAACGATTTTAGAATATTAGGCATTTGTGACTAGCGGTTGTACGACTGAAGCTTCAGTAAACTAAAATTATTGCTTTCGATAGAAATTTAAAGTTTGAGGTTACACTACTGAATATTTGTTTAGCTCCAATCGACATGAATTGTATGATTAATTCAACAATTTATAATTATTTTATAATTTCCCCCGAAAGAACCGATTCTCCGTCATATTTTTTGAAAACAGTGTTAGTTTTAGACACGAAAAAAAACCATGAATAGAAGTAGACCAGAATAGCGCAAAAATAGAGACAGAAAAAGACATAGCCTCCACTCCAATAAGCAAACCTTGAAATAGATCCCAATTTTCAGTTTAGGTAGAAAAACAACCATAAAACTGAAAAAATACACTAATAATTGAATACCTCATTAAGAGAGATGACAAGAACAATGGCTGAACACGAAGTAATTGTAGACGGTGTAAACTTCATGAGAAAAACTTACGCAACACCTTTAAAATTTTTTTTTTACTGGATTGTTTAACGTTAGATTGGTTGTTGCGTATGCCTTTCAAATTTATGTATGTGAATCGCGCCCCACCCACGGGCAATATAAATCGTCTTTATTTCGGAGACCAAAACGAGACACAGAAATTGACCATTTGACCATCACTTACGACGGTTATAACAACCGTATGTATTCGGCGGCTTTGAACTCTCGACTTTACAGTACCTGACACAGTGATTAAATGACTCACCAGAACTATTTTTACTCGTAAAAATACGATCTGCTCGAAATAAGAAAACTCTACAACATCATAGCAAAAGAAGCAGCTCGATGCTGAATGATAGCAGAATGTGCGAGATATAACTAAACCGTAATCAAGTGTGTTAAAACGAATGACAAGTGTGTTACAAAAACAGCATACTAATAATATTACCAATGCTACATACATTTGCAGCACAGCACAGTTTTAACTTACTCATTTACTCTGACATTTGCAGGCAGACTAGGTAAATAACAACTTCTCAGGATCAGAGAGCCTACCTAATGCCATCTCACAACTAATCAATAAAGAAACATTGGCCATGAAAACTATTCTCGCCATCAATGTTTAAACCACATTGAAAACTGTAAACTCAGCGAAGCATTATGGTCTATGGAAGTGGGTAAGCCCTCTGATTTTAATACCACCAAACATTCATATAATAAGCGATTCGGCAATATCTAACCTTTTGCATCAATAATAGTCATAATCGCGACCACGGTCAGAACGATGCGGTGGGCTGCGGGTGGGCGATCGCTCAAAATCATCGTACCGTCGACCACCGCCGCCCCGTCCGCCTCTGAAACACAAAACGAGTTATTTCAAGACATGAAATAAATCATCTGGAACTTATACAATAAAAATGTCGAGAAGACCAGACACACTGAAGAATATTATTATGTTTGTTTGCTGGAATAAATGAGCGAAAGTCAGAAAAACACGGCGTATAAGTGACTTAAAATCAAAATATTTCAGTGGCTACTTATTTTCACTTGTACAGTATTTTTTCATGACGTTTTGTTGTTGTTTTCAGCTTCTGACTTATATCAACGGTAACTCCACATGACCGCTCTCAATACCACAGAGATTAGCCAGCACCAACAACCCGAAACCTATTAGATTAAACATAACAAACAAAATCTAATATATGAAAAAGTTGTAAACCTGTAACCGCCGCGAAACCCGCCGCCTCCAAAACCGCCCCCGCCACGATAACCACCTCCTCCTCCATAACCTCCTCCACCTCGATATCCTCCCCCTCCACGACCTCTGGAAAATGATGGCGGTGGTGGCCCAGTACTTCTGAACTTGATAAACGTTGGGCATCGGGTTATTTATTACATGATGTTTTGTAATAGTACAAATAATGGTGCACTAGCGGACGACGGACAGGGGGTGGGAAAACGTAATTCTCCTCTTCGGTTCTTTTAGTTTTTATTCCCAAAAGACAAAGGTTAAGGTAAAATGGTCTAAAAACTTCCAATTCTCTTTGACAACATTCCCTCCCTTCGGAGGGTAAGCTTAGCTCGTCCGCTATAATGTTGTGCATATCTACTGATAACATACACAGAACCCATCAATGTGGAAACGAGATTACCAACATTCAGCATCAACTATATCAACGCGGGTGGTAATTTACGTATGCAGTTTACCAAAAAACCATAAGAACGCTGAATGGCCAACAAGATTTAATTATGATTGAATTTCACTTAAAGAAATAACTACAACACAAAGTTCAGTAATATCATTAACCCTTTCTACCGTCTCTTTTTTAAAGCGATGAAATTAATTAAAATTTTGCATGACTACGGCCTGAAACTCACCCATCCGGCCGTCCCATATAGACGCCGGGCGTTGGCGTATGAGCTCGTTTGGTCACCGAAAAATCGACCCGAATTTTGTGGCCATCCAACTCGACGTCTTGCGATCGATCTTTGGCCTGCGATACGAAATTGTTAAAAATCAAATTGAAAAAAAACAGAACCATACAAAATTCGGTCGTTTGAAAACTTCACTGCGAATAGTAATTAGTTCAACGTTCTTTTTGCACAATCTTCGTTATACCCTCAATCAAATAAAAAAATTAACTAACATCCTGAGCGTCTTCTTGGTGCTCGAAATAGACAAAGCCGAACCCGCGTGATCGACCCGTCTGAAACGAAACTAGTGTCATTAATAAAGTCGGCTTCCGTTTACACACAAACAAAGATAAAAACCTCACTGGTTTGCATTTGTAGAAACTAACGTAGAGATAGAAAAACTTCTCTGAAGTAAATCATAAGACCGCATACACAAACAAAACAACCATAAAGAAGATAAAACAAAAATACATACACGAGTTATTTTCATAAAAGTATTTGTTTATAATACAGCAGAATATTTCAAAATCACCAACAGGGTGGTCAAGAACAAGTTGGACGTCTTCGATCGGTCCAAACTTGGAGAAGTAGTCCTTGAGATCGCGATCCGTCGTGTACAGACTCATCCCGAATACTCCCAGACATCGGCTGGGCGGTGGGTCTTCCTAGAGACAAAACCGTAAGTACTTTTCAAGAAAAATGATAATACACGATGTAATTAAAGAAATATGACTGACCCGGTGAGTTGGTCGGCCACGAGATCGCACGGGCGAGCCGGATCGACTGAAAACAGTTGGTGATTGACAGATTACCAAGAAGATTCACATGTTTTATCAAACTACTAGTCTAACTAAGAATACTTACGGTTTACGGAAAACCTAATTTTTCAAACCAAGTGTATTCTTGTATGCAGAAAGGACCAACCTGCGATGTCGACTGGAATGATGTCTGGAAGAACGTGGACGAGATCCGGAGCGTGAACGATGACTGCGTCGGTGCTTTCGCTTATGCGGCGAGCTGAAACTATCTTGGAAGTTTTCATGATAAAAAACAAAGTATTGATCTCAAATAATGAGACTACCAAAAACAGCATTTATAACCATGATATGTAAATTCCTTTCTTCAACTCCAAATCATATATCTCCATTCTTGATATTCTTTGATCTCCTACTGCCAACTACTCTGAATTCTGCACCATCTGAGATCCCAGAGAACAAGGAGCCATTTAGGGGTTTCGAAACGGACCTAGATTATCGATAGACCTAGAAATCCATGATGTTAAATCCTAACCAACCGTGATCTGGATCGGGAATGTGGCTGTGACACGGATCGCGATGAGCTGTGCGATCTGCGATGTCGTTTACTCGACTTGTGATGGCGACTTGACCGACTAGAGCGATGATGACGGCCGTTATCGTACCCGTTTTCCGCTTCAGCCACTCCGACTGAACCGCTCTGCAATTGAAATTATGGTTTACGGAATGAAAGAGTTTCGGGCTAAGCCTATGCATTATCGGAGACTAGCCTCGGTCTCGGACCTCGGTGAAACAAAAGGAATTAAAATAGTATGCGACTAACCCGAGACCCGCCGCTGCTCATAGCCGAATTATTCTGCAATTAATTGTCGTTAATCAATAAATAATTATACTTTTATAATTAATATTAAACAAATTATAATCAATCGAGTATCTTTTATATTTTATTCTGCAAGTCCGAACAAAGTCAAAGGTTCTTAGGCGCTGTTCATACTTCTTTCGCGATTTTCTGCGATACTCGCGCGTGAATCGCAAAAAAACATTAGGTTGGTTATAACACGTGTGACCCTGAAATTCAGGCTACAGCAAGCTGCCTAGTTGGCCGAGCCACACGTGTTATAACCAACCTAATGTTTTTTTGCGATTCACGCGCGAGTATCGCAGAAAATCGCAAAAGAAGTATGAACAGCGCCTTAGAAGGTTAATTAATTTTTATGAGAATTTATATGGGAATTTTCTTATAACTTACCGTAACCCAATTGAGAATCGATTTTAAGATGCGATGCACGTAAAAGTCAACCAAAATTTGGACCAAAATGAAAATTTGAAAAAACTTAGATTTGAATACAAAACGACTTACCAGACTCCCGTGAACTCAAAAATGTCCTTGCTTCACGTTAAAACCACGTAAACAGGCCAAAATTCGCATCACTAAATGGTGCACCCTAATTTCCCTATACAAATTAGGCAAAACTTTAAGACCGATTTTCTCATGTACTTCCGAAAAGATCGGAAAACCAAACACCTCAGGTTGAAGCTGAGAATTTTCTCTACAAAACCTGTCTAATTAGCCAATGCAATTTCGACTTTTTTTTCAACTACCGTAATCCCAAACAACAATTATTTTTCAACTACCGTAATCCATGTGTCGTCATAAACGAAACATTAGGTTTTGCCATAAAAATTAGTTCCGTGTGGATCATCAGAAAACAATTATTTTCATAGTCGATGATGAATTACTGACTGTTCCACGAAAAACGCGCGAAAAACTCTAATTTGATGTTTCACACTGAATTCCGCTGTCGATGCAGCACCGGCATTCGACGAAATGTTCGTTTCTCCTATTTGGTTTTCGAGCTGTACTGGACCAATTTTTAAAAAGTTAACACCAATTGAAAGAGAAAATTATTCTCTTTTGTTTGCACAAAAAATTTTCTGAAAACAGCTCAAATCACAGAATTGCGAATAAAAACTAATTTAGGGTCGACTGACATTTTTTCATCGACAAGCTAAAGCACGGTAAATCATTAGGATGTTTATCGAGAATTCACGCACCTTTTTGGAACAGTTTTTCATTATCGACTATACTGCAAAACTACTAAAATATGATTCTGTCCAATAAAAGTAATCAGAGGTGGGCCGTTGGGGGGGGGGGTTGGGGGTTCACCCCCCCCCCCCACTTTTCAGGGTCGGCGTGTAGCCTACCCCCTCTCCCGAGACAAAAATTTAGGTTGCCTACCCCATCCCCCCCCCCCCCGACTCGAATTTTTTTAGAAAATCGGCTTCAAAACCTCGATTTTGAAGCTCATTTTTCAAAAAGTTTTGGCTGTTAAATTTTTTTTTCGAATAAACACGTTTTCTGGGTTATTTTTCTTGGTTAAAACCTGTAAAAACCGGTTCATGTAATGTTCACACCTCATAATAAACATTTTTTTAGCAAAAACGAGCAAAAAACGGGGCTTTTTTGCGAAATTTTGTTTTCTACCCCCCCCCCCCCCTAACTGGCTTTACTTTCCCCCACTTTTCGGACTGGGCGGATAGGATGGGATTTTCTGTCGAATCATAATTTAGTATTTTTGTAGTAAAAATATTTGTTTTCTGATGATCCACATCCACACGGAACTAATTTTTGATGGCAAAATCTAATGTTTCGTTAATGACGGCACAGAGATTACGGTAGTTAAAAAATAATTGTTGTTTGGGATTACGGTAGTTGAAAAAAAAGTCGAAATTGCATTGGCTAGTTAGACAGGTTTTGTAGAGAAAATTCTCAGCTTCAACCTGAGGTGTTTGGTTTTCCGATCTTTTCGGAAGTACATGAGAAAATCGGTCTTAAAGTTTTGCCTAATTTGTATAGGGAAATTAGGGTGCACCATTTAGTGATGCGAATTTTGGCCTGTTTACGTGGTTTTAACGTGAAGCAAGGACATTTTTGAGTTCACAGGAGTCAAGTGAGTCGTTTTGTATCCAAATCTAATTTTTTTCAAATTTTCATTTTGTCCCAATTTTCATGATGTTTTGGTCGTCGCTTACGTGCATCGCATCTTAAGACAAACGGTGTTTGGGTAACTAATTATTTTCGAAATAAAATTTGTAAATTAAGTTACGGTACTTTAATTTAATTTTGAATTTTGGTTTTCTTTAATTTTATTGTGTTTTGCGAATAATAACTAAAAACTGGCGTTGTTTATCGATTACCGGTGTGAATGCGGAGTCATAAAATACATGT
>OZ038442.1:24330345-24357845 GCA_964036265.1 Daptonema setosum
GGTTGGCTTTTTTTTTAAGCAAAACCTAAGCATCACGCCCTCATTTCGGTTTAAAACATGCGATGTGTCAAATGTTCATTCACTTTCCACATTATTTGATTTTCCAATCCAGTGTTACGTCAAAGACGTCGTCGAACCATCGGTTGATGCGGTCAATTCATCGGCCGATCTGTTCGAAGAAACCGAAGAACTACCGGGAAGCAGCCGATCAAATAGCGACCAGCGGCGGGAGCAATTTGAACAGACACTACATATGCAGTTCCATGCGTTGAACATGTTAGTTTTATTTGAATTTGAAGTATAGTTGTTGATTGAATAGATCGGCTGGATTGCACTTTTTGGGTCCGAACCCCTATTTGACCGACCCCTGATTGACCGACCCCTATTTGACCAGACCCCTATTTGACCCGGTCAATCAGGGGTCTAGACCCCTATTTGACCACGGTCAAATAGGGGTCTGTTGTCCTCATGGACCCCTATTTGACCGGGTCAAATAGGGGTCTGGTCAAATAGGGGTCTGGTCAAATAGGGGTTCGGACCCAAAATATGCAATCCAGCCAATAGATCATATTATAAAGTTATCATATTTATTTTTTTTACTTCTAGGTACTCGCCTCTGCTCAAAGTGATGGATATCTGCGAAAAGGTGCTGCCCACTCTCACCCATGCGTCGGTGATGCACGCCTTCTCGCTCGAACGAAAGGCCTTCAACCAGCACCTGGAACGTTGTGCCATCGAGTTTCTATTGATCGGAGAGGTTCGGTACGAATCAAAACTCAAACTTTATGTTTCACATAATTTTATCCCAAATCGCGGTCAACGTCACAATTAAATAATAAACAGACTGCATTATAATAGGTAGTTTGAAAATTTTACATGTATTCCAGGTGGCCACCGCCATCAAATGTCTGGTAATGTCGTTCAAGATCGGCATGTTTCGCTCGGTAACGTGTTTTTTCACCATCACCACGCTGTGTGTCCTGCTGCATGTTCGTTCTATTCTCAATCAGAACTTAACTTATGATATAAAGTGTGAAACGATCAGAAGACTGTCATGATTTTTTTTGTGCTTATGTTACAGGCGTACGATTTGGCGTCAGTATTGCTCAACCGTTACCACAAATCCGTGACGGCCGTGGCACAGAATTCAGCTCAGTTGCAGATGGGCAAGCATCTGGCCATGCTGGCGGCATTTGTGGACGTGAAATTAAATAACGTTGGTAGTTTTGTGAACGTAAAAATGACATTGACATGACAATTGCATTTGCATATTACAAATGTATATGCAAGTACTTGCGAATTGCAAAAAAAAATTCACTGATTAAAAAAATTAGTCAGTTCTGCTCGATTGGTTAACTTATTTGTGGCTGATTCGCTGATTGGTTGATGAATGTATTTAGACGGATCCAACATCACTGTGTAACACGATGATAGAACTGATGAAGGCCGATCTGTCATCCTACCAGAATGTACGTGACAAGGCCATGTGCTGTTACATCGTCAGCGAACTGCGATTGGCGTTTGGTGACCAGGTAGTGGCTTACTCATTATTCTCTTTATCATGTTTTATTAATGTGGTATTCACATACTTGCTTTGTGTCCTGTTTCTTATATTCGGATATTCGAATGGATACTGTGTAAAACCCTGAGCTCACGAAATTCTGTGGCCGATATCCGTCATTATATATGTCATTTTCAACAACAACATTTATTATTCGGCTAGCAATGATGCTCGAGTAATAACCCATATCCTGGTGAGATCAGGAAAATCGCAAACAACCTTTCACTCACGTATGTGGCCCTTACAAACAAACAAACAAGTGATGCGTTCATTTTAGAATTATATTTATTTCAGATAAAGTCGTCGGGTGCGGGTGACTCGTGGTTGGACGCGCTCTACGAATCACACCGATGGCGATCCAAGTTACTGCGGACACAATTGCCTGATTACGATAGCAACGATCGAACGCTCGATTCGGGCCTGAAACCACTGTTTATGGGCGATCCCAGTACGAAACAGAAACCGAGTTGGTCAGCAGGACAGGAGTAATCAACTTTATTTATTCATTTGAATTTTAAGTGAACGCTGAGCTGAAAATTTAACTTTTCAGAAAAAATTGTGTTTGTCTCCTTATCAATTAGGCTCATTCTGGTATGTCGATTTTTATAAGTACTTGAGTTTCGGTGTAAACATTGATTCAGTTGCGATTTGCTCGAATAAAGTCTTGAAACAAGAGATTATTGTTGTAGTAGTAACTGTACATAACTTTAACATGTTTTTTGTATGAATTTCCTTAAAAACCGTGATCTTTATTCAGCAATGTTACTCGCGTTTGATGTGTTCACCTACATGCAGTCGTCGATTCATTGGGCGAACGCGTGCCACCGTAGTGGACTGCCCTCCGACTGTCTAGACATCATTGATGAACTCAACTTCATGGCACCCAAGATTCCTTCCATAAACAGGTTCATTAAATAAAAATTAATTGATTTTAATTTTGGGAATTAAGTTAGAGATATGAAGGTCTTTTTCATGTATTTTTGTAATTGTAATTACGTGTTCCTATTTATTCGTCATCCTATTTATGGTGATCTCATTCTCAATTAGTACACTGTTCGCATATTACTTTTGTTGTATCTGTATGTATTATCAAAAAAGTTTGGGTCGCTTTACTGATGGATTATCAAAAGACTAATTGATTGATACTTTACCTGAGCTGTATGTTTATTTTTCTTCGATGACCGTTGATTGCAGAATCCTGGAGCACCTGATCCTGTACACGCATGTGCATCGTCTGCGCCGCAGTCTGTCTAATTCATCGGAATGTCATTATCAAACAGGACGGGCTCGTTTGCTAATGTGGCTTGATCTCACCGAGAAAGCTGTATTTGGATGTGATAAGGTCGGTGAGAGTAGTTATACGAGTATGATCTTTTATTTTGTATCTACTATGAAGATATCATTACATAATTCGTTATAAAGTATTTTCAGACAAAGATCGATGTAACGTTTTTTCAGCAATCAACGACATGGACTTCTGGCAAGAAAAACCAACAGGCACGTACTCTCACTCCACGAACTACACGACATGTCACTGAATCAGATACGGTGGAAGTGGGACGTATGATGGATGTGGATGATGTGCCCGCCAGGTCAGTCGTTCTACTAGTTCTACGATCTACGAACTGATGGGAAAAAACGTTTGTGATCGGGAAGTAATGTGGCCTTTCTACAGTAATTTCAATTTCAAATCTCCATTGCTTTTAGCTGTTTTTTTTTCTTTTGTAATAATCGAATTGACAGACGCAGTCGACGGTTGCGTGCCGTCAACGCCTCGTGTTCAGTGTCGTCGGAGACGTCGGTGACTTCGAGTCCAGCCAAGGCAACTCGGACTCGTGCTAAACTGAACAGTGCCTCCGGTCATGTAGACATCAATGGTGCAGCTGGTGGTGACACGGTGGAGACGGAACGACGTACGATTGCAACCGAGTACGCAACACCTAATCGACGTGCACCCGTGTTTAACATGACCAAGTCAGTTGGTACGCGATCGTTAAGTCCTCACTTGCAAGACAACTTCTATTGGTGTCATGTTTTTTATTCATAACTCATCCGATATAACATTTTGGGCAAATGTATATTCAATCGAACTTCATAACCACCAATGAATTGTGTGTATTACAGGAGCGAAGTGCGCAAGGTCCGGAGCATAGCGCACTCGGAGCGTCTGTTATCGGTCTCCGAAGATGACAATAAGGAGAATCGAGCTCCCGGTGGTTGCTCACGATTGACTCCGCTGCCACAACCCGTGTTCTCATTATCGGCTGATTCCAATACTTCGTTGCATGACATTCGGGTGGACTGTTCGTGCTCTGTGTGCTCGAGAAAGCAAGTGTTTGCCGGTTATGCCGCATTGGCTAATGGTTGGTCGGGTTGGATGATGTGGTGTTGGGTTTGGGTGGTGCCAAGCTTATACATGATTACAAAAAACTGAGTTTATAAATCGTTTTAGAATCAGAAATTATGTTGCACACCGTTTATATTGCAGCTGGTCGTTGTCTGCTTATGACGACAACCAATGAGTCCGATTCAGAGCAGGCGCTACAGGCCCGATTGGAGTGGCACGAGTCGATCCGACCGATCCTGGACGAGCTGTTCGTACAGTTGGATGTGTTCGGGGATTCGCTGCCTCGTCAGGTAAGCATAATCCGGAGAAACTGATTATTGTTTAAATAAAACGTGATGAATTCTATCTTCCTGTTTTATCGTTGGTATTTTTCATGTGTGTTGTTGGTGTTGTCGTTTCTGATCGAAGAAGTGTTGTGTATTCAGTGATTTGATGACCAAACGAGGAACGAAGTATTCCGTAATCTACATCACAACAGATTTTGCTTATTTATCTTGTAATTATTTATAAATGATCTTTTATTTGCAGGTGGCAATTGGAATATCGGAGACTCTGGTCCTGGGTATCCACGCGTGTGAACAGTCGGTCAAGACGGGTGACTGGACGGGGACGATGCGACTGGCTCGCAGCCTGCAACACATCGACTGCCATCTGCCCTTGTATCATAAGCTCATGATTGAGTCGTATATTACCCTCGGTTAGAAGGCTATTTCAAACAGCTCGTTATTTATGGGAATCTTTGTTAGTATCGAGTATGCTATGTGAGCAATTCATCGGTGAAGTTTGGTTAGTTTGGGACTATGTAAACTTCTGAATTTACTCGGTGGTTAAATAATGAACATTTACTAATTGTAAAGAGTAAATTGTCAACTTGACCTGACCTTGGCGAAATGTAACTTAAAATTCCGATTAAGTTTTGAAAAACAATCCAGCTGACCTGAACACGCGTATCGGTGACTGGGAAAAACTCATCCAGAAGGTGGCAGACTCCACCGAATCGGACGACATGAATCTGCTGACAGCACAGCTGCAAAATGTGATTATTGATGGTGGACGGGTACGAAGAATTCGTTCGAAATCGTCGGACTCGACGATGACCTACGTACGAAAGGTGCGTAAAACCTTGTAGATTCGTAGTTTTCACGTCGTTTAAAGTAACTTATTCGACCATTTTTGATTCTTTCTTTCGTTGTTGAATTGATTTGTTGGTTTATTTATAACCATTTAATATTTCTAGATTTTATCGTTTTTTTATGGTTTTGGTTTGGTTGATTGTTCAATTGTTACATCATTCAACGATTCTCTTGGTTTTATTATCGTTCAACTGTTATATCGGGTAACCCACGTTGTCATGTCAGCATTACTGAGAAATTGTGCTTACAAGTTAATCAACATGGTTATTCACTTACGGTAACCAATATTTCAGGTGTACACAGATCTGAGCGACCAGTTCGTGGCCTACAAGAATCTGCTGCTGTGGCCTTGGGTACAGCGCACTGCCGAGTTGTTGATGGTGCTCGCTTACTTAGTTGGAGATAGAACGGCATCGGCGTGGTTCATGGCTGAAATGTTGGTGTTTACTGAAATATTATTTCACTGTCATTGTGTGACTGACTTGGAATTTTTCGTGTCTATCTTGGCGATTAACCTCAATAAAACATGTATAATGTTGATTTTTGATAACTGCACTGCAAATATGGATATCGGAGTTCGGAATAAATAAGTTAATCGTTGATTACACTGTCAGAGTTGTAAGTATATTCTTATTCCTTTGATTATCAGAGATTTTTTGTCTGCTCTTGTGATTTGTTTCCGTTTTATCTGCCTGCACAATGAGCTTATTTTAGATAGATTGTTCTATGTATCGGTATCGTAACGTAACGTTTATCGTAAATGGTTTCACCATGTTTTCTCTCATTTCAATCAACATGACATGGTTTTACAAGAATTTGCTCAGTTTCAGTAAATAACGTGCATTGTATATGTTGCATAGTTGTTTCTATAAGTTAAATGAGTTCACACCAGTTTTCTTTAATTCCAATGAAGATTGTTTTACAATAATCTGTACCATTTCAGTTACGCGATCACGATTCGCATCCGCGTGCGCGATCTGAACGCCGAGAAGCGCAAGTGGCGAATGCCGGTCGATGAGTCGGACGTCGGTGGCGGACTGCCCGTGTTCGATTCATCACGGCAGTACATTCAGACCATCAATCAATTTTCCAAAGGTAGTAAAAAAATGGGATGGGAGTACATTTTTATTGGGATTTAATCATTACTGCGGAAGCCAACATAGCACACTAATACCATATCAGAATGGTGTTTTAGTAGTGGCTAGAGAGGTTGATTAATCTGACGGGCAATGGTAGAGGCAAATAGTTCCATCTCACAGCCTACTGTACTTACTGTACTGACTTACAGTCAGAGTATGTTTTGGACTAAGGGGGTTCCCCACATCACGAGCTGGGTACAGTGACTGATGATTTAAGATTGCTATTCTAGTGAATAAAACAGGTACTTGGTTCAAATTTGGTTATATAATGTTCCTCTGTTTTTACAGATTGGTGTATTGTGCACGTACATGTAACATCGGTGTTCTGCGGCCAACACTTGTGGTTGTCCCGTGTCATGCCCAATATGGAGCCCATCATTCTGCCCGTGTGTCATCTACCAAATGTGGGTTATATTTTTCAAAAGTTTTACCTGTTTTCATAAAATTAAAGTATAATATTTATTTTTTGTTGTACAACGACAACCAATGTCAGCGCTAGTTTCTTGTTCAAGATTTCGTGTTTGTATTTTCAGATTGCCGAATTTCGTGAGGATTTCGTGGCATTTGAGAACAACAACAAGCGTACGGTGAACGAAAAGGTGGCCAAGGAGTTTTGGAAACAACGATACAACTGCGATCAGTTCATTGAGGTGGGTGTCTTGCAGTAAAAATCGGTTGTTGTGCCACAATAGAAATGTTGGACACCTGAAGTAATCTTAGAATAACCGTATTCGTGGTGCTGCATTAGAGCTGTTCGTGATCAGCTTGATCAACTGGTTTTTTGTTTCACACCGTTGAGCATATTTTTTATTGCTATTTATTTGTTGTTGTATATTTTTGTTTTGCGTTTATCTCTCTTCTTATATTCAGAGGCGGCCCGCTGGGGGGGGGGGGTAGGGGTGGTTACCCCCCCCCCCCCACTTTTCTGGGTCGGCAGGTAGCCTAACCCCTCCCCCCTAGACAAAAATTTAGGTCGCCTACCCCCTCCCCCCGACTCGAAATTTTGGAGAAAATCGGCCTTAAAACCTCGATTTTGAGGCTCATTTTTCAAAAAGTTTTGGCTGTGAGAATTTTTTTTCGAACAAACACGTTTTCTGGGTCAATTTTTTTGGTTAAAACCTGAAAAAACCGGTTCTTGAGAGGTTTATACCTTATAATAGGCAATTTTTTTACAAAAACAAGGCATTTTTGCGGGAAAATTTTTTTCTACCCCCCCCCTACCCGACCTTACCCCCCCCCCACTTTTCGGGGTGGGGTGGGTAATCTGAGATTTCAAAATTCTACCCCCACCCCTGCAAAACGCCAATAAACCCGGCCCACCCCTGCTTATATTCAATTTGTTACTATTGAGTTAATTTGCAGCAATACGTGAAACGTATCGAGCGTAAATGGTTGGCGGAATGCGTTGCGCTGTTGCTCAACCTACGACCTGATGCCACGTTGATGGGCAACATACGGACACTGGTACCTGATGAACACAAAGCTCATGTTTGTAACACTACTTCCTTTTGTTTAACATTGGGATGAACCTAAAATTGTAATGCTTCGTTTAATTTGGAAAGATGATAAATACCGGATGATGGAATGGAAGATGATGACCGGATTAGATCCTATATTCCAGTTTTGGAGGGATTACACTTAATTCCTTTTTCTGGCTGCCAAGCATTCGAATTTATCTGTCTATTGAGTATTGACTAAATAAAAAAAATTCACAGGTGCAGTAAAAATTATAAAAAAAAATTAATTTACTCAGTGAAATAACGGTTACCCTAATTACGTTAATATAGTGATAATTTGCAGATAGTGTACAACATGATGTGTGCCCTGAGCAATGACAAGTGGCCGAAACTACTGAATCGACTCGATTTGCCTGAACTCATCGCGGATCAGCTGAACGCTTTTGGCAACAAAATCACATCTAAACTGACCGAGAAGAGTCCGATTATTCTGATACCGTCTACGGTCGGTTCTGTTGTCTTATAATATTGTTTTTTCGTTGTTTTTGTGTATGTCGTAGTCATAACGGGAATCGGGAACGTAGTCAAAACGCGTCTTCAATTTGACTGGTATGGTAACAATGGAGAACCCATACAGGTGTATGTTTATTGTTCATTTAGAATAGTGACATTATGTTTATTGAAAAGATTGTATTATTTGATATACATGATGATTATATTTCCGTTTAGGAACTGTGCTGCGTCGCCTGGGAGGCTCTACCGGCCCTGTACACGGCTCAACAGCCGGTCACACGAATGCAGTCGGTTCACATGATTCAGCGGACTATAAATGCCAGACTCGTTGGTTTCTTGAACATTACTTTGACTTTGTTGCTGTTGTTGAGGTTGTTGTTGTTGAATGGATACTTTTTTCAATATAATTAAATTGTAAGGGCTATCTAAGATCTGGTCATGGTTAAGCGGTACTGATCGGGGTTGATTTAGTTTAATAATTGGTTTGTTATTATGTAAGTCCATCAATGGTTATTTGTATGTTTGTAGGTTGTGCAGCCAGACAGTACGTTCTACGTGCTCGATCCGGAGAACAATCTAGAGAACACGCGGAAACGATTCGATCCTGTTGTGAAGAGGTGGGAAAAATATCGTGTTTCCTGTTTTTAACCTTTTTTGTTTTATTCTTTTATTGTTTAATTGATGTTTTCAATGTGTTACGGGGTATCTTACTTAAACTGTTGACTACCCGTCGTAACATATTTGCTATCTTATATCCTATAGTTGCCTAACCTAATAGCTTAAGTTCTATGCGTTAAATGCATTACAAACAGCCGGAATACCAAAGGAATATTATTTAAACAGCCTCATATCTCAAGGCTTTATTGAAGTTGCGATTATTATAATATTATGTAATTTAATGAATGAGTTAGTGAGATATTAAGTAACCGAATGAGATATTAAAATAAGGATTACTGACAGTAGAATGTGTTAAGTACAGAATAAGAGACAAGAGATTAGTGTGGTAATATGCCCAATCTATGCCGTGCAGTTATATGTGTTATGTATGCGATACATAATGTACTTGCCCTGTCTGCATACATACATGCTGTGCTATGCGCGTGATATGTACATATGCCAGTGAGCGCGCGACTAACTGCGACTGAAGTGTAAAACGCTAATGCCGGTGCAACTGACTGTAAAGTGCGTTGCTGCTAGTTTATGTATATGCCAGGCTTTTTATCTATCACTCAGCTGGTTGGTTGCGCTGGATTGAATGCTCCGCCTATTAATTGGTTACGGTAATAGATGCCGTATGGTTATACCGTAGTCTTATAAGACATGCTAAGAACTTGCCCGTATCACTTGCTACTTGCTTGAGAAGCAACGTCCTCGTTGCTAAAGTGCTTCTTAATTTAGGTGCTACTGTATATGCGACTGTAACATGTTAGTATGGAAAGACAAGAACGAATGTATAAGGAAATAAATCAAATGAATAATAATAAATCACAGCATCATGATTGTCCGATGATTAATATGTACATATGGCTGCGAATAGGCGACGAATAATGACTGAGCGATGATCCGATAGGCGAAGAATGAACTCGAATGATCCGATAGACGATGAATGAGTGCGAATGATCCGATAGGCGAATAATGACTGCGAATGATCCGATAGGCGACGAATGACTGCGAATGATCCGATAGGCGACGAATGACTGCGAATGATCCGATAGGCGAAGAATGACTGCGAATGATCCGATAGGCGAAGAATGACTGCGAATGATCCGATAGGCGACGAATGACTGTGCGCTGAGTCCGATTAGCAGCGATATGTACATGATGTGTTGAAATAGTTGAATCACGAGTTTGTTTCAAATTATTTTGAATTTATAAAGACGTTTATGAAAAAAATTACGATAAATTACAATCAAAGTATTTATAATATATTACCGATAAGGCTAAGATATGTTTTAACGGCAATTTTAACGTGAATGGCAAGTGCAAAAAAAATATGTGTGATAAATATTATTAGTAATAAGGCAATGTTCGTAGGAAAGGGAAACACAGTTATAGAAGTCACATATATAGATGTTATTGTTGCTGCGTGGTATGAGCTGTTAGCTGCTGGTATAATCTTGTGGTGCTGCTGCCGTTGTTGTTGCTGTTGTTGCCGCAGTTAACGTCAATGCGGTTCTACTCATCATACATGCAGTGTATTTGCCCAATGTTTTGGTCATGTATGTACCTGACCGAAATCTGTTTAACTGCTGTATCAGGTGCATCATTCTTCCTGCGTGTGATTCTGTGACAATTTAGGCGTTTGCCTATTTGCTGGTCAAGTTTCCGTTGCATGACTAAATAGCTCAATCCCATAATAGCTGCTATAATTAGAATGCCATCAAGAATGTTGCAAATAACTTGCACCGGTTACGAAGGTTGAAGATGAAAAGTTTATGACGTCTGCAAATTCATGGTGCTGGTGTGTCAAAATCTGCATAAAATGCTTCATTTCTGAAATCAATGAGATTTTTCTCATCGGGAATATAATCGTTTGCATCGAATGAAATGTCTTCTTGAACTGCGCTGAATGCTTGCTGATGACGTTGCGAGTTGACTGGTGAGCGTGGATGTGACCGATAATTGTCTTGTTGCTCATCATTGCAGTACATTTGCGGTTGCTGGTTGTAAAATGTATCAGCTGATTGCTCTTGAGTGCGATAGTTCGAGCGTTGAAAGATGCGCTGGTAATTTGGTGCAAAATACGTGCCATGTGATTGGTTATTTTGCGATTGTTGCTGTCTCGGCGAATTAAAATATTGCTGATTGCTTTTCATGCTGTCAAAGCGTTTCGAGCGGCAGTCACGTTGAACGTGACCGATTTTACCACAGTAATAACATTGGAGTGGTTTGCTATGTGTGCCAATCTGTGTGCGCGGTGAAGATGCCATTAATTGCTGTATGTCTTTTGCCAATTTATCAATGCGCTCAACTAACTTATCGCTTGCTGACCGCTCTGGAGCGTGCTTGTAGGCAGCAAATGCATGCACTTCGTCTTTGATTTCATGCATTTGCAAAATATTTTGCCTACTTTCTATGCGTTGCAGCAATGCGATGGTTTCTTGCAAATTGTCCGGAATAGTGTCAACATAGACTAGTGCTTGCTGTAATTGCTTGTTCACTCCTTGCAGTATGCGATCACGTAACACGATGTCATTTGCTGCTGGTCCGTATGCCTTACTGTGCAATGATGATAGTGTTTGTGCAAAAGCAGCGACAGTTTCATGAGGTTGTTGTTTGCGTTCGAAAAACGATCTGGCAGATACGACTGCTTGTTCAGGTTGCTTAAAATCAGTAATTAGTTGCGTATATAGTTGCTGATAGTCTGCCTTGACTGCTGGTGAATAAGCTTTATATTTGCTCTCGGCTAAACCCGCCAAATAAATGCGCAATAGCTTTGCTTGCTCCTGATTGCTCATTCCAATGCCCGAAGTTATCTTATCAAATTTTTCGAGAAACTCACTAATCGACGCGCCTTGTTCACCTGTGAACGTGCCAATTTGTTGCAATGGGGTAATTAGTGCTTGTTGCATCATTATTTGCGTGCTTGTAGGTTGTATCACCTGCACGTGATCCGGTTGGTCGACCATCTGACGCCTTAAGTCGCGATTTTCTGCTCTTAAACTGCGGTTTTCTTGCTGCTTACTTCTAAGATCGTCGAATGCTTGCTTTAAGCTGCGATTTAATTCCCTAAGTTCGTTCTCGTGTGGTCTAGTGATCATAAAAAATCAAATAGGTAACTGTGTCCAATGCTTTAGATGCGAGCGCGGTGAGTGACTGACGATAAAAATTCTGTGAGAAAAAAAGTATTTTACCTTTATCGTCTGCTAATAAAATGCAGTAACCTTTTATCTTCTGCGAGTTTGTGCTGGATTGTGTTGGTGGCACTCGGTAGACGGCGGCCGATTGGTGGTTTGTGATGTGAGAATCGGTAGTATGCGCAAGAAATGAGATTGAGAAGGCTGAAAACAATATATTAAAACGGTTTGTAAAATGATGTGCTGCCCTTATGGTGAAAATGGGAGAGCGACAAAATATACATTTTTGACCAGATGAATGCGAAAACAGCTATTTAAATTTAAAAATAATTGTGTTAGTCTAAAACACAATTATGTGGTAAAAACCAAATGAAATGAGTGGTTTAAAATACTAATAGCTTATTGTGCAAACAAAAGTGAGATATTTTTGCATTAAGTGAAAAACAACAAGATTCAAGTATGTGCTATGCCAATGAAGATGCAAGTTTGTTCTTGAAATGTGAGTGAAAATCGAAATAGTGAACTGGTGTGGCGGTGTTGCAAGTGCAATGGTGGCTGGCGTGAATAAAAAAAGTAGTTGAGTACATTTAATATGTATGTTGAACTATGAAATTATTGTTCCACCACTTTAACCTTTGAAAAGATAGACAAAGGGTGATTTGAAAATGTTTATTTACCAGAATGTGATGGGAAAAACTTAATCTGCAAATCGGTTACAGTTACAGCAAAATTTAAAATGTCGGCGCGTTCTCTGTGCTATTTTATTTTCCCATGTAAAGATCAAACGATCAAATGCAATAACAAATTTAAATCGCTGTTATCGGTGCTCTTAAAAAAATTCCCAGCGGTTTTCAAAATGCAATAGGTTAGGGAATTTAAAATATCACTAACTGTTGGTTGAAGGGGAAAAAATCAGATATCATGTGCTGAGAATGAACTTAAAATCATAGCTGGTGGGCTGACATGAAAAAAATCTGAGCGATTGAATACGGTACTTGAAGAGCAGTATGGTGCAATGCTGTTATCGATATTTTCCCTGCCTTTAGTTGCCATTTGATAATCGGTATGGAATATACAGTTCGTATGGGATGCGCCGATGTTGTGACTGACTATCTGATGCCCTATGGAAAGATGGTGCTGAGTGTTGCCGAAAATGTTATTTTTTGCCCGATTAAAAACATTTGATAGCGGTGGGAATGCCAGGTTCGTATTGCAATCGGGCACTGTAAGTTATTTGAGGAGGGGGGGGGGGTGGATGCTTATCCGAATATGGGCGTTTTTTATAGCTTGTTAATGCCGGGGTTTTATATGCCTGTTCATCGTGAAGTGTCTAGTGGTCATTAAGACCCAATGTAGCCAATATGGCTCAACGGCTAAGTTTGGGTGCACGACCGGAGGTCCAGGGGCGGCCGGCCTCCTTACCCTCGCTCCTGCTTATATCGCGCGCTTTTCAAAAAACTTCTTTCTCGAAATCATTTGCAGCGTAGTTCACTCTTGATTACCGTGCTGCAGACACGGAATCTTTGCATATGTGCCAAAATTATACTTGTGCGGGTGTTTAAGGGGAGAACGTGAATGAACTACAAAATAGACATCATCTTGATCAGGGATGATGACTAAAATGTAAAAATTCGAGGGGCTGTTGTACTGACTGTTAATGCAGATCTGCTGGGTGGTGTGATGCGTCTCAAGAGCGGATGAATGCAAAACGTGGGGAAACTAAAAAAATCAATACTTGCAGAATTCTAATTTGCGATTGAGAATCAGTGCTATTTTTGCGTATTTGTGCATCTGTAAGTCGATATGTTGTCTTGAATTCATCGATTGCTGTTCATCCGCGTTCATCGGCATAGAATGCTGATATCTGCTGAATAGTAAAATTTAACGTTGCATATTGGTGCCGGGGAAAAACGCTGTGTGTTAACCAATATATGTAGAATAATTATAATTGCTAATTAAGTGCGGTGCTCCATTAAGCTCACTATGAGATTCGTGCTCGTATAGTATTACATGCTGAATACATAGTTTCACTTTTTCTTTGCGTTTTTTGTTGCAGTTTCAGTTGCATTGCTCAGTGCTTTTAAAATCATGCCATTATTTGCGAAGCACGAACCTCGTTGGAGGTCTCCATTATGTTACGGGGTATCTTACTTAAACTGTTGACTACCCGTCGTAACATATTTGCTATCTTATATCCTATAGTTGCCTAACCTAATAGCTTAAGTTCTATGCGTTAAATGCATTACAAACAGCCGGAATACCAAAGGAATATTATTTAAACAGCCTCATATCTCAAGGCTTTATTGAAGTTGCGATTATTATAATATTATGTAATTTAATGAATGAGTTAGTGAGATATTAAGTAACCGAATGAGATATTAAAATAAGGATTACTGACAGTAGAATGTGTTAAGTACAGAATAAGAGACAAGAGATTAGTGTGGTAATATGCCCAATCTATGCCGTGCAGTTATATGTGTTATGTATGCGATACATAATGTACTTGCCCTGTCTGCATACATACATGCTGTGCTATGCGCGTGATATGTACATATGCCAGTGAGCGCGCGACTAACTGCGACTGAAGTGTAAAACGCTAATGCCGGTGCAACTGACTGTAAAGTGCGTTGCTGCTAGTTTATGTATATGCCAGGCTTTTTATCTATCACTCAGCTGGTTGGTTGCGCTGGATTGAATGCTCCGCCTATTAATTGGTTACGGTAATAGATGCCGTATGGTTATACCGTAGTCTTATAAGACATGCTAAGAACTTGCCCGTATCAAATGTTTGTAATGGCTTTACATCGTCCAGTCGATAATGGCTTTCCATCGGTTTCAGTCAATCGGGCTGGCAGGGTGTGTCCAAGATGGCGCCGTCACGTGATCAGCTGCTGGCGGCGTTGCGGCAGAATCACTTAATATTGTTGGTGCATTTAGCCTAGTGTATTCTAATGTTTTTATTTCTTTGTATTCTAGGAAAATAGTCCTACTTCTATTTCCACTGATATGCAGATAGTTACGGTCATCGCAAAGCGTGCGTGATATGGTGTATGTGTATGAAAGGTGAGTATCCTAAGATGATATACTATGGTTGCATGATTCATGTTCACGAATATGGTGCACATTATAAGAGTGGTAAAGTGGTGATTTATTGACGGATTACGGTAATATTTCAGAGCACTGATATGTTTATCACCAATATATTAGAATTCCAACATTTTCAGATACTGTGGTCACGGCGACTACACGCGTTTCATTTCCCGCCGTAACCAGCGCACGAACCAGTGCTCGGCCGTGTCACTACTCGCCGGTTGTGCCAGTGTTGCCGCCGATATTAACGCCGACTTCTATGAACCCGTCGGTCGGGCCGATAATTTGGCTGTGGCTGGCAGGTTGCTGGTTTTACAAATCATGTCGTTGAGGGTATTATCGGATATAATTTAAAATTTTATCGTTCGTAGAATCATTCTAGAGTGTATATTAATGTGCTATCATAGCTGCTCGGCTTGTCTGTCAATTTTACGCTTAGCAGTCATCATTGACCTTGGTAGTTGATATGATATTTGGTTTTTTTAACCGTCTAATTACTATATCTCAGTTTCGGTGATGTGGTTAATAATTTTATAGTCAGATTCAACATTCAATACATCTACTTGTTTTGGTTACAGTCCGTGCACGGTGGGTTTGCTGTGGTTGGGCACTGATTTGGAGCTGGACAGGTACTTCCTGCATCTGCTGGCCGGGTGGTTGTTGCAGACCGAAGACGAACAACAACAGCAGGTTCGTTCACATTTTTTATGTGCTCTGTGCAAATTATGTCTCTTTTTCTGCCTAACCATATTTCGGTTTTTGTTTACTGATCAACAAAACCACTGAAAACACGAATCAATTTTTTTCTGATTACAGAGTATGTAATGGATGCAGAACTGACTTGAACAGTTGAATAGCAGCACTTGATTATTATTGTTGTTGTTCAGGCAGTGCGTAAAGCGTGTGCCATGATGAAACTGGCTGATCATGCGGACGAAGTACTCAATCTGGAACGTCACTCGGATCTGCTATCGTTGATGGCACATCTGCGATCCAGACCCAAGGTATGCAAGCTACCGTATCTCACTCAGGCCGCCGTCGTCTCTTATGGACTGCCGATCACGAAGAAAGTTTGATTGTGTGATGGAGAATTCCGACTGATACTTTAGTAGAAATGTTTATATACAATTCTATAACACATTACTCTAATATATTTCATTATTTTGTTTTTGTCTGAATGAACTTAACTACTTTTTGTAAACTCATCTCATACATGTGCTTTCATGCCAAACCTTAATGCTACTTGTTTTTGCTACCAACGATGTTTTCTGTTTACTTCTGATATTTCCTTTGACTGCACTACCCATGAAGAGCTTTTCAAACATATGCCGGTATTCGTACGACCTACTGTACCTACTATACCTATTTGATCAATCTTGTTGTGTTATCATGTGTTTTATAATGACCTATATATATTGTAATAGTTTGTGAGTGCGAGTGATTAAAATGTGATTTTACGCGCACAAAAATCGTTCTCAACAACTTATCACCCATAGTATTTATTTTAAAAAAAACTTTGAAATCAATTTGCCCATAATTATCTTATGCACTACTGATCATATTCTACACAATTTAGTACCTCTAGTTTTACGGTTATCGAACTGGTCTTTCGTTCTTTTGTTGGATACTTATTTTCTAATTACTAGTTTATATTACTTTACTATTCAACATGATTATGCAACAAATGCAATAAAGTTACTCGAAATACGCCTGTGCTGGCGCTGGTAGTTTCAGTGAGTTTCGTATGTACGTGTGTATGTACGGAAATGTGTAACACGATGTTTCACATTGGCGCCGTATATTGGTTGCCGTATTTTGTGATATAGCGGCTGAATTGTATGATTTGTTAAAAAAGTGTACAAGTTGGTTGCAGTCCCGTTTAACTAAAAATATAATTTGTAACGACTGTTGAAATTACTTAGTTTTCTAACTCAGTGGCCCAAAAATGTGCACTCACCACAACATGGTGTAGACGCTCATGAACTTTGCTGGTTTTGCTGATCGATTGCAACTTACTCACAGATAACTCAATATCATTTCCATAATTTATTGTAAACCCGTGTTTGAGTTCAGAGACATTGCCACGATGGACCCGACCATGATGGGCTCGTCCAACGTTAAACGATTATTTGGTCTGTTTGGCCAGCCGTATCCCAAAGACACGAATGTCACTTCCGACGAATCAGTGCCGAGTACGTCAAGTGCATTCGAGTACCGACCGAGTGCGTTTGTGCTGATGCTCGATAACATGATTGGCCGTAAAGAGGACAGGTCCTGGCGAGCCGAACCTGGTTCGTCACTTTTATCTTTAATTTACCCAGATGTTTTCTTCTGTTCCGTCTCACTAAGAGGGCCTTCATAGGCAAATTGCAAATTTTGGCGGAACTCGAACGCATGACGTTTCATTTTGGAGTTCTGAAACAGAAGAATGCATCGAACTGGAACATTTCGGAACGTTACTTGAAGTGTTTCAATTTGATTGTGAAAGCAAATTAACTATCAAAGAATGATGTATCGTTGTCCGACCGGTCGACTCTTGAAAGTATGATCTTCCTCTTCTGTAAAACAGACTATTGTGATTTTAAAAATGGTCATGTACAATGTAGGTGCCATCCGTCCCCGTAATGCATTTATCGGCCCGATGCCTGGTAAACAGGAGCAGTTGATTCATGCCACCATCGAATCATGTCCCTTCAAGGTCACCATCGCCGGTGTACTCGGTTGGTGCTGCTGGAATGTTTTTATTTGCATAATTGTTCTACACTTATAACCACGGGCAATAGATCACTTATAAATGCGGGAAGTAAAACACGACTGTCAATGAACTTATACTCGCTTTCAGGTGCGGGACTGGGTGCCGGATTCGGTCTGTTCACGGCCAGTTTCGACCCGCAATCGTCGATGGTGGCCGATCCGTCAAAAACGTTGAGCGTCCGCGAAACGCTCCGAGAAATGGGCAGTCGCATGAAACAGTATTCGAAGAACTTTGGTGTTATTGGCGCACTTTTTGCCGGCACCGAATGTGCCATTGAGACCATCCGGGCCGAACATTCCATGTACAATGGCACGCTGTCTGGATTCGTCGTCGGTTCGGTGCTCGGATTCCGGGCCGGTGCCAAGGCGGCCGTGTTTGGTGGTGTCAGCTTTGCACTGTTCTCCACTGCTATGGAGTATTACATGAACCATAGATAATCATAACTCGTATTATATTTTATGATAAAATGACGATTGTTTTTTAATTCGATTTGGATCAATATTATAATTGTATGATAAAATGACGATTGTTTTTTAATTCGATCTGTTAAGTTTTAGTTATTGGCTAGTTTTTGCTCAAATTATTCCTCAATTTGTCATTGATCATCTTGAAATGAAAGTTATATAGGATGACAGTATCGACGAATGTCAATCACAGACGGGTGACTCAATGACTGACTGACCGACTATCAAAAGTACAGGGGTCCCAGCCCAAAACGAATCAGGTTGTAGTCCGTCGATTAGCCTCTCGGTTCACGTCCGTCAGTCACTCAGTTTTTCCAAAATTCAGTCATTCAGTCAGCTGTTCTCGGCTGCAGAGCTATACTAGAAATGAAAATTCTGCATACCTCTTTTTATGCAACAGAACTTCTTTGTTTGTTTTTCGGGTCTTTGGCTCTAAAGTGGCATACAGAATGCAGTAGTGAGACTGGAAACAGTCATGGAACATGAAGTCTTTATAGTCAGTCAGTGTGAGTGAGGTGAGTAAGTTAGTGAATGAGTGCCAGTCAGTGGGTAAGTGAATGAGTGCAACTAGTTCTAATTCAACACATGCTTCCACCACTGATTCATCAATAGCAATGTTTTATTCAAGATGACAATAAAATGGTGTTGAAGCATTCACAAAGCAATGAACAAGATCACATGTGAGATGACCGAATCATATGACAAGAATGAATGAATTTCTTTACAGATTCGACATGCAAAATAAACGTTTTTATCTTTTACGCTCTTGTAACAGTCATTTACTGATGGATAAAGTGATGCAATATGTGATGGCATTGCAATTATCTCCTTAAATGAATCACTCAAAAAAATTATTGCACGCGTCAAAAAGAATATGATCATTTATATCACAAGATTATTTGGAATACAGTAACAATGGGCGATAAAACTATATAAGATATGGCTGTACATAATACGACATAGGCATGCCTCACCACAAAAATCTGAAAATTAAGCTGTTTAAAAATGGGCTATAGTATGGTCACAGTTTCACAAACTCAAGTTTACTTCAGCGAACCGTTTACCCAATTTTTTTACCAGATACACGAACTTCTGAGTGAATTATAACATAATCCAATGGGTTCACCGACTACAGGGTCAACTCTCCGTTGACTACCCGGCAAAATGTACACAATTTCATTAATGAGACAAGTTCGAACGAATTCATTTATACATAGCATCCGACAACATATTATAGAATAGTATGAATCTCTACCAATAGTGCATTTATCCTCGCGAAATCGTTATCGTCTGCCTAACCATATTTATGTAAACGTTTAACCTCCTGGCATTGAATTAAGTGTTTTTTTAATGTACTTTCACCGAGAGATATTTGAAACCATGTGAAGGTTTACATAAAAAATGAAGTTTGAGTCACATTCCATCTAATCGAATGATCTATATCAGGCCAAGTCTTGCATGCTTCGATGCTCCCATGTTATTCAGTGGACTTCGGTAGTGGCACCTGTTGGCCACATTAGGCTGATGGTGTTCTTGTCCTTGACGAACTGTGCATGTGCCACCTCGGGGCTCATCTGCACGTTGACCATGGCTGCTTTCTTGCCGAGTTCGCATGGTAGTGCCGAGTTGACCGTAACCGTCAGGGTGCGGTTGTACGCGCTGGAATCGATGGTTAACTTGAGTATATCAGTGAGTTGGCCATGAAAAATAGCCAGTTTCTTTTTTTTAAACTAATAACATTCAAAATGTTGTTTTCATAGTGGCCAGAGAGTTGAATAAACAGGCGGGCTATGACGGAAACCCCGAGCAATGCGTTAGGGTCCGTGTCTCAAGTCGGTTTTGAACTTAGGACCATCAGTTTGCGAGGCTGGTGCCCTACGCACTAAACTAGACAGACGACAGACTAGACAGGCACTATATTCTAGTATATCAGCATATCTCAACTTGTTTGGTAAGGAGCAACCTGTACTAAACCTGATGAAAAAGCATGATCAAAATCTATGAATGACTGAGATCATTGTACTACATCCTTCAATACCGATTAGCGACATTCTACCATGTACCGAGAAAATAAACACGAATTCAAATTCAGTCTACTAATAAATACCAACGTCTTACAGTGATGTACGAGCGTGCCGACCAGCTCGCCCACTCTGTCCTCAATGGCCCGAACATAGAACACAAAGTCATTGCCCTGACCGAATCGGAGTACGACGAGTTCGTCAGTGCCCGATGTCACGCCGATACCGACTAGCTGAAAGGATAAAATTAAGACATTCACTTGCGACAAGTTACATACCACAGGAAACCTTACCGTATCGCTATGAAGCTAACATGTCACAAACCACGGTAAGTCACGGTATGACATGTCACAAATCACTACATAACATGTCACAAATCACAAGTTATAAACATGTCACAAGACACATTCTAATATGTCACGAGTCAATAAACATGTTATATGTATGTCACAAGTCACACCAACACGACACCCACCTGTGACAACGACAGACTGCTAAGCGTCTTGAAGTTTTTTTCGTTGAGCTTGAACACTTCGGCATCGGTGATGAGTAGGGCTCGTGAGGCCGACTTGCCGCGGTGGTTGAATTTCTGAAATTTATTCCATTCTTGACTAAAACAGTTTTTTACCCATGATAACTGATTAAGAAGTTTCGTTTGAAGTCATTAGCTCTTTTATGAAAAAAATTGCAAGTGTATAAATGCGAGTATACATAGGTGTAAGTGAAAGTGTAAGTGAAAAAGTGTAAGTGAAAGTGTCAGTGTTAAGTTCAAGTGAAAAAGTGTCAACCTGAATATACGCGGAGAACAAAGTCTTTCCGATCGGTTTCTGCTGGCCGATGGATGCGACCGATGCCCGGTAGGCAGTCAGGGCCGTTGGTTGGGGGTGTTCATCCGGCTGAAACAAGCTGTTTGCTTGATTGATTGATTGGATTGACAGACTAGTTGATTGACTGACTGATTGATTGATTGATTAGTTGATAAACTGATTGACTGACCGATTCGTTGACTGGTTCGTCGACTGACTGATTAGACAACAAACCACTAAACAAGACTATGTTGCTCACTTTCGATTCTCCATTGAAAACTTTTTATGAAAACAAACTGTGTTATCTAACACTAACCCTATTCAGATAGTCACCGATCCAGTAGCGCTCGTATCCCCAGCTGTCCCGTTTGCCCTTTAGCGACTCGAAGGCGGCCACCTTCTCATTGAAGTTAGCCTTGAGGTGATCGGGCATCTTTGCGACGATGTGTTTGGCACGCCAGAGTGCATGCATGTGCCGTAGACGCTTAACGAAGTCGGCCAGTACCAACGGTGGGGCGGGCCATCGTACAGACTTACCGTAATCCGGCATCTGACGCACGTTTCTGGAAAGAATGGAGAGATGATATGAGGGAGGGGTGACCACCGGTTGATGACTTAATGACCGAGATTGACTTTCCTGTATGGTAAAAGTGCTATGTTGTAAAACATTTACAATTCGTTGATGAGATATAGAAGACATTACAGGGAAATTATAATCCTAACATAACTCGGGTTTATATGAGTATTTCTGAGATGAAAAAATATAAGTGATACTGAAAAAAGTTAGTTGATTAATTGATTTTTTGATTTGAACGAACTTGAACGAACTGATGACCATCATCATGTAGGACTTCAGTCTGTACACCCGATATCTGTTCATGATCGCGTATATCGCACGCATCTTCTTGCATCGATCACGGGCCAGACCACCACGCCAGTGCTGCAATTGATATCCTCACTAACTCACTCACTCACTCACTCACTCACTCACTCACTCACTCACTCACTCACTCACTCACTCACTCACTCACTCACTCACTCACTCACTCACTCACTCACTCACTCACTCACTCACTCACTCACTCACCCACCTTTTCTAGCAAATAGTTGCTGATGTGACCACCGATCGGATCGCCCTTGAAGTCGAAGTTGATGTCCATGTACTTGCCGAATCGACTGCTGTTATCATTGCGATTGGTTCTGGCATTGCCGAAACACTCGAGTATACAGTTCGATTGGAGCAGGATCGATGTCACGCTGAAATATACAGAAATCGTCTGTAAAACAAACTGGTTATAAGCATTTATTGAGGTATGGGTTAGAGAGGTGTGGTTTTGCGTGCTTTTCATACCGATATTTCTAAGTTTCCTTAAGCGTTGTGTTCATGTTGCAAGTATTTTATGTAAATGTAGTATACCACCAAAGCGGCAATGCTTGACGACCTTTACCATTTACTACCTTCTACCACGAGTGTGTGCTGCAAATTTTCTCACCAAACTTTTTTCATTTCTATTTATTTATCAAAGTTTCCCATCCCCTATCAATACAAACCCGAACATTCACGCGTAATTTCACCCCGTTTTCACATTACCCATCGGAAACCCATAAAATCACACCGCTACAGACAGACATGGCGTGTGAAAACCCCTGTAATAATTCTCGAAATCCCATTATGAACCGGGTCTGGCTCTCCTGAAATGGCGGCAATTTTGTTTTTATGACGAAATTGAAATGAGCAATCGCCATTTCGCAGCTGACAACGTGTGTTCACAATTTAATTGGAATGAAATATCGGTCAAACTTAACATAAACAAACTATTGGAGACAGTTTTCTGATTTTCATTTGCCGCTTCAATATCAATACTCACAAATCAGTTTCCACCACTATTATCTGATGGCACTATTGCTGTTGCACTTCCAACTGCAAAATAAAATATGTTGTGCTTTTCCACCTGCTACAATCAGATAACAGTTTGGGCGTACTGTTTACTGAATTTTTGAAACGTGAACATGTATAAGGCAATAACACAATTTTCTTTTTTACACGGGGCGTAATACAAAAAAATGATCCAATTAATGATGATTATAAAACTTGTTTCTATAATTCACACGGTATATTCATAATTCATAAATAGAGTAACACACACACATACACACACATGTAACCGGTCTTGTGTTGCAGTTAAGAAAACCATTCCTCACCTCAAATAAATGCAACTATTTCTAGTTTCCCTCAAAACGCCCGTGAAAACCCGAATGTTCCACCGTACGTATTGGTACAAAGTATATGTTAGCCATGTCTGACTCATCGCAATGGAATCACAGTATTCGAAGACAGTCATCCAGACAGCCAACCAGTCGCTGAGTCATACAGTATGTATGTACGAAACATGTACTACATACATAGTACATATGTACATATACACACATGTATGTACATGTATCAGCTGAAAAATACCAGTATGCCGATTCAATACATCATATCTGATGCGTTGCGAAACTTTACTGCCAGGTCTTTTTTTTCGCTTTTTTGTCGCTTCCCTCGTCAAGTGGTTAAGGCGCTGGCTTCGCTCGCCGACGTTTCTGGCTCGAGCCCCGGGTTGAGACACAGCGCATTCAAGAACGTTGTTGATGATCAGTGATTGTCATTGTAAATCGGATGACCGTTATTTCACTATTGTGACTTGGTATCCTACTTTGCTATTATGGCATAACAACTGAATAAATTTTTTATTTTTTTTAGGTTTTCCGATCGATTCTACTATTCCAATCGAATAAAACTTTTAACATTGTCCATATAGAACTTGAAACTGACTGGCAGATTGAACTGATTCAGTGGGTGAATGGATAACGGAAGCGAAAACATAGACCAGTGAATGAATGATTATAGTCATTGATTGAGTGGGTGTTTGCCAGTACATAGAACACAATGCCAACTAATCAATCAACTTGTAGAGCTTGACTAACTGACTGACGCCTGTCACTCTCTACCATCTGTTCCGGAGGTCCCTGGCTCAAAATTACACCCCGCTTGTTGGCGTTATAAAAACATTTCAAGGGACATTCGGGAGTATTCCCTGAATGGCATCCTAGATGAATGAACAAAAGCCAAATAGATTTGCTCGATTCAGTTTCGAAGTTTTCATTGCCACAAACAGAGAAAACTCCCTCCCACGGAATGAAAAATTAAAAGGTTCCTGAATGTTCCACGTGAAAAGATAAGTAACCCTATTAAGGGCAAACATTTGCAATTCATGCGATAATTAATAAATACTGACTTCTGTTACCACAATGTTCCCCAATCCCAATTCACTGTGAAATTTGTAATGTAAACCTGGCTAAACCAACACAACCAAGTTGGTAAATGTCAGTGAATGTCAAGTATGATAGTAAAAGGAGCAGATTACTGACGGACGACCACATAAGCCGCTGAACAAACATGTACATATTTAGCGTATGAGAAGGGATGGGAAAAGTGAAATTCCCCCTCTTTGGCGAGTAGTTTCAAAAGTGAAGTTTGTTCTTTAAAATGGCCTCTACACTACGAAATCCCCCTCTTTGACGAAACACCCCTATTTTCGGAGGTTTGGCTCGTTCGCCAGTGCCCACACTCTGGAACAGAACTACCACTGATTCGACATAAAACTTAAATTCGTGAAAACTTCGGTAAGACCAGGCCTGACTTGAATGAAACTTTTGATACGATATCAAACTGAATAAAAATTCGATAACATCCGAATCATCTCTGGACAACTAACATTGTAAGACTTTAGTAAGAAAGAGCCTACTTTATAAGCGTTTAGATTGTAAAATAGTCACGGTGGCATGTATTTATTCATTAACTCGTTACTACTTTTTATGTTACCAACCTATTTATATTCATTTTCTTGTCATATTGATATTGCGTCACGGCACCACCCAACCCGAAATCGAAAACCCCTATGATCCTTCATTGGGTTCACATTCCGTGAACAGCTGGTTAATACGAATACGAGCGCCATAGAATCGTCTGTTTGATCAGCAAACACGCGTTTATATTATAATAATAATCGGTCAGTGCACTGGCGGACGACCCGATCTTCAAAAAGGAGGGAATTTTATTTCAAAACCGGGGCATTTGTTTTGAGGCTGTTTCACCTACGCCTTCAGGAACAAATTTTAAAGAGAGGGAAATTTCAGTTTTCGTTCTTCCCTCGTCCGCTAGTGGGTCAGAGACACAGAGAAAGAGACAGAGTAGTAGTGCGTGTGCTGCTGCTTCGGCCTCCAATTTCACAAATCCACAAATCCCATTGCCGCTTTTACAATTATTATGCAACAATTACATATCATGCATGTCGTTGTTGAATCTGTCTTGAATACTGTGTTTCTTTTGAATTACTTATTTTTCGGTGATAAGATAGACCAATTTTCGGTTACAGAAAGAGTCAAGATGGAATACTAAAACATGAGTACTGAAATAACGGAGTACATGAAGAACCATTGTACCGGTGCTAGTGTTAAAGTGCATTAACTCATTATAAGGTAGACAAACGAAAATTGAAAAACCCCAGAGCCTCTAATTGAATAAGGTGTCACTGTGTTTGGCAATCCATTAGACGGTGAAATACCCGGAGTGTGTAGTAAATGCAGAATTCCAAATAGTGAATATCATATTACCATTTACATCATGGAACGATTTCAGCCCATTCAAATTGATGTGCAAACATTCATGCTCAACATGACAAATGCTTTATCAGTTACTGAAAAACAGCATGCAACACAGAAATACACATCGTGCGTGATCGGCGTGATCCACTAGCGGACGAGCAAACCCTCTTAAGGGAGGGGAATTTCCTCAAAGAGGGGGGAATTTGCAGTTTTCAGGTTATTTCACCTACGCCTTAGAGAACAAATTACACTTTTTGAAATCACCAAAGAGGGGGAATTCCACTTTTCCCACCCCTTCTCGTCCGCTAGTGTCGTGATCACCCGCTGCCTTGTTACTGTCGAATTTTCATCCACTTGCCAATCAGGAAACCACCCTCAGCCGAAGACCGGTTTCGGAAAAGTTGATAATTGGATTTCAGTATAAAAATAAAGCTTGTCATGACTTCAAGAAACAATTTATTTCCCTGGTGCTTTCGCATTTGCATATCCTTGAGTATCGTCATCAGGTTGATGATGATTAACACTTGATCAATTGGGTACTTCCGTCCAGGATTGCTCAGGTTTCAGGTACGAGTTCAGTGGGGGATCCGAGTTCAAGTTCACACTTGCAATGTTGTGAATGAAGGGTGATAATGATTATGTACATGTTCATAATGACAAGTACTGGGAACGAGGTTGTCTTAGTTCACTGACACTATAGCCGATAACCTATCAACGAGTTTTTTCACGCTTATGCCAAGAAACACTTTAAAAAATTTAGTAGCAATAGTCAAAGTCAAATTTAATAACCAATGTTACGGCGGTGGACAATCAACTCATTCAAGGGTGGGTGACTCCGTTTCATAATATAAAACTGGAAATGAAAACTTTCAAGAAAACTTATTGGCATGTCGAGGAACAATTTTACCTCTTTGAAAACATTCAAGAGGGGAAATTCCCTTATCTCCTCACCCCAATGTTGACAATGATACATAGTGAATCGGTTGAATTCTACCCCGCATGTGTGCTATCGTCAGTGAACGACCCAGATTACATGTATGTAAACACGTTCTTCCTCACATCTGGACTGACATACATAAAACATATCCGCTTTCATACAAACAATTCATATTCAATGAAAGCAATGGCGAACGATTGAAATAGCAAAGGGGTGAAAATTTATCATGATGTGACAAGTATGACTTCTTGTGAAATTTCCCTCTTTTCGCATAATTTTCATGTCTTGATCCTGTTAAAGATATTTTCTCAACCAATTAATGAGTGGAAGATTTAAAAAAAGTTGCACCCGACCATTTTTGTAAACTTCAAAGTATAGTTCATTTGACCGAAACCACGAAACCAGGTGAAATTCACTATTCCCTATCTTTTGCGTCCACCTACTATTAAGTAAGTGGATGTACTTGATCTTGTTGAGATGGTGAACAGAGCACACTTTAACGTGGTGAAGCACCCGCTGCCACTGGCGGACGAGCCAAATCTTCAAAGGGAGGGGTATATTTCCGAAGACGGGGTAATTGGCCGACACTAGGCCATTTTCCTTACACCTTAAGGATCAAACTCTACTTTTAGAAACCGCCAAAGATGGGGAATCCCACTTTTCGCTGATCTTCTCGTCCGCTAGTAGCCGCTGCAGTTGCTCTCTGATTGTTGCCAGTTGTTTGTTATTGTTGAAGGTTAATGTCAACAATGGAGAATGAATGACAAACAAATACGGATTTCCGGTGAGTGCGGAGAGTGAGAAAACAAATTGAAAGAATTGCAAGAAGATTC
>OZ038442.1:24360345-24449568 GCA_964036265.1 Daptonema setosum
AAAGGAACGCCTCCCGTGGTCAGGTCACATAACAACCGGATTTGCATTGTACAACAGCGTGAAGGACACATCTTGTTGGTCTCATAACTCGAGACGAGTCCATTAGACGAGTACATTATGTAAATACAATAGTACCAGGGCCAAAACGTGCTCGAATAAAAAAGAGTTCGTCAACATGAGGATAACCTTGAATATGGGAACAATTTCATGAACAAGAAAGTTAGTTCCTATAAAGTTCGATTGGATAAGATTGATGAGATAGTGCGGGGAGATGTTTTAGGAATGTTATAGGTTACACCCAAAATTTTAGGTGTAGTCAAATCAGTCATCTTCCACAGTGCACAAGTACTGAGCAGTATGACAAAAAAAAACAGAAACTAAACAGGAACTGAAAAGAACGTCTATTCTGTACAACTTTTGAATGAACGCAAAGTAAAGACTACGGTATTATCGATATTGGGATTTTTCGAACTCGAACATGATTATAATGACATCAGCATAAAACCAGCTTCTCAGTAACTATGACTGTAATTTAATGACTAATAAATCACGAGAAAACAAGAAATCGCCGTAAACAGAGTTTTCTGAACTCCCACACACAAGAACAGAAACACCCGATTTGTGAAACCGGTAGCAATAAACAGTCCAAGCATACATCAAAACAACTTGCTTCACCGTCTGGTTGTTATTGCTATTGATGATGAGTAATAAATTGTTCGGTAGGATCGGTGGAATCAACATGGAGAAAAACAAAGTTCCAGATCGTACCAGTAAACGTCAGTCCGTCAGTCTGTCAGTTACTTTTGTTGAATCGAGATGGTCATAAAGCAGAGTTTTTGAACCTGACAGAATTACTGTGTGATTCGAAACTAGTCACATAATCTGTGGAGTCATCTACTCACAAATAATTAAATTTTATTTGCTGATTAAAATCATACAAAGAAAGAAACATTGTCAATAAAATTGTGAGTCAGTCAGTCAATCAGTCAGTCAGTCAGTCAGTCAGTCAGTCAGTCAGTCAGTCAGTCAGTCAGTCAGTCAGTCAGTCAGTCAGTCAGTCAGTCAGTCAGTCAGTCAGTCAGTCAGTCAGTCAGTTAGTCAGTCAAGCGGCGTGCAAACCACGACGAACACTCAAGCCGACATGAAACTCGGGAAAAATCAAAGTTGTACGCTGGATGAAAGTTGGGCTGAGTCATTGCGCAAACTTGGGTGGCAGCATTAGCGGATGAGTAAAGTGGGGGGGAGAGATGGAATTGCTACTCTTCGAGGAATTTGAAAAGCAGTTTGTTCCAAACGGTGTATGTAAAATGGAATCAAAACTGCAAATTCATTCTTTGACGAATTTCCCCTGCCTTTGGACGAATCATCCTCATCCGCCAATGTGAGGCTGCGTAATAACAACTTGGAAAGTACGATTCTCTTATTGACGATCTGATATCAGATGGTGATGGTTATCGATGATGCGTTGACCATTGCAGGCAATTTCGTTGACAAATTTCGATACGAGTAGCAATGAGCAAAAGCGCATAAACACCATAAATTACTTAATCCAAAACCACAATTCGAAGACGGTCAGTAATATATTGCATAACGCTAATATTCAAATAGTCATGAATCATTAGGAGATAACAAAAAATTTGTGTTTCAAGGTTTCAACGCAACAAAACATGTCTGACGCTGTCTTGCTAGTTTGAATTCAACGTCAAAACTACATGTCTCAGTTCATAATACTTCAATACGCGCAACACAACAGTGCTGTTGTTCCAGTGAGAAAATGAGCAATATATCGCTGCAAAAATCAATCAAATTCCCCTCCATCTAGTACATAGACATACATATAAGAATATATAACCCCGGAGACTTTACGGGTCGGAGTGATAAGAAACACGAATATTTTCAGTGTTGCACGGAAACTTTGCAGTGACGACAGTTGTGGTGTTGCGCAGATAAAAAATACATAGGAAACCTATAAAAAAAATAACAACATGTGGTGTAGAACACAAGGTCGATTGGTTTAGACACAACTTAATTGAATCAAGAGCCATTAAGTTGGTTCTCGGTTTTGGCTTTCAAACTTCCGAGCGACGGTTTAAAAATGATACAAAATAGAAAATTGTGCATAGCTCATATTACGTATGATACATCGTTTTGTGAACTCGATGATTTCTACCTCTGGATTCTGAATGTTTTCAGTAGTGCAAAATTCATACAATAACGGTAAAAGCTATCGGGTTACTACGCAGAAGAAATTAATACCCAACCCACCAGTCACATGTAAATCATGTAGGATCACTGTTAAATAGGACTTGGATTGGATAAAGATACGAAGAAAAAGTTTTTACACAACGACCAACTAATAATATAACATATGTATATGAACAGATTTGGGTTGATGGTGGATTAGATTGCCTAACTCATATTATTTAATAGGCTAATAGAGGATAATAGAGTTAATAATTTTAATAATGAGACATATGGCCTCGCAACTCATAGTGACGACCACACATTATGATATATGAGGAACTCAGGCGAAAGTATAAGGCAAAAACGCTAGAGACTAAACTTTTAACCCAAAAATTTGCAAGCATAAGAAAAAATAAGTATCCGTGTGTGAAGTGGCAGTTTGAATTTTTAAAATAAAGGAGGACATCAAGATACTACTGTATTTTTGTTTGTAATAACCAAAGCAGTGAGTGCGTGATGACTCACTAAACCAGGCTCGCGCCATCATTCCGTCCCAGTTTAGTATCAGCGTCAGATTTTCCCATCGCGTCAAACCGATATCATGCACATGAACAGATGTTGGCAATTGGCAGCCAATAACCCTCTTAATAAACAAAACATAAAAATGAAATAATAATGAATAACGTTTATCAGAAAAATATGATCTTATCCAATTGTGAACGGATCGGTTTTCTTGTGGTGATTACCCATATTTGATACATGTATCTGGGCCCACATGACCACTTTTTCTGACGTTTCATGGAAGAAAGAAAAACAGATAACTCAAAGGAATCCATTGTGCCGAAGCTTCTAACAACCGAAACAACTATGACGTAATTTCATTTCAATCCATCCAACAATTGAAAACATGGTCAAATGTTATCTGTGATTCTTGCGAAATGGGAATTCAATTCAGTGCAGTCGGTCGGCGTGACGCGAGCGCGCGCTGGCGGACAGACCGTATATCATGCTCAATTGATTATGGCGGACGCGATGTGATTGAGTGAGTGACTGAGTTACTGAGTGAGTGACTGAGTGTGTGAGTGAGTGAGTGAGTGAGTGAGTGAGTGAGTGAGTGAGTGAGTGAGTGAGTGAGTGAGTGAGTGAGTGAGTGAGTGAGTGAGTGAGTGAGTGAGTGAGTGAGTGTGTGAGTGAGTGAGTGAGTGAGTGAGTGAGTGAGTGAGTGAGTGGGTGAGTGAGTGAGTGAGTGAGTGAGTGAGTGAGTGAGTGAGTGAGTGAGTGAGTGAGTGAGTGAGTTAGTGAGTGAGTGAGTGAGTTAGTTAGTGAGTGAGTGAGTGAGTGAATGAGTGAGTTAATGAGTGAGCGAGTGAGTGCGTGAATGAATCAGTGAGTGAGTGTGTGAGTGAGTGAGTGAGTGAGTGAGTGAGTGAGTAAGTGAGTGAGTGAGTGAGTGAGTGAGTGAGTGAGTGAGTGAGTGAGTGAGTGAGTGAGTGAGTGAGTGAGTGAGTGAGTGAGTAAGTGAGTGAATGAGTGAGTGAGTGAGTGAGTGAATGAGTGAGTGAGTGAGTGAGTGAGTAAGTGAGTGAGTGAATGAGTAAGTGAGTGAGTGAGTGAGTAAGTGAGTGAGTGAGTGAGAGAGTGGGTGAGTTATTGGCTTGGTGAAACAGAGTCCAATAAATGTGACGGTTTTGATCTAGCCCTATAAAGAAGCTGAAAACCCACCACACCACCACAACCTAACTCAACAGCCGAGAATCGAACCATGGACCTTGCGATCCAAAGTCTAACACGCAACCAACTGAGCTAGACGGCCGGATCATCTGGAAAGTTGGCCTACGCAGTCCCAGTTCCCAGTTTGTCACTTTTCGGGGATTGAAAGCTTATACGAAATTCGAATATATAATTTTATTAAATTCGTTCTGTTATTTTCCCAATGCAGTTACTGTTTCTAGCATCAACCGTCGGGCTGGATTGCACGGTCAAATAGGGGTCTGTTGTCGGTCAGATTGAAGCAAATACCTCCAATCAATATATATCCGGACATATATGAATATATCCGGATACTTTGAAAGTTTGAAATATATCCGGATATATAGCGAAATTGCAATATATCCGGATATATATCAAAGTATCCGGATATATAAAAAAATTCGGCAATAATATTTTGCCAAGGATATATAGCCAAATTTTTTTATGCGAACCAATGGATTTAATTTGTGTGTTTTTGGCGGATTTTTATAACCCGGAAACGTCGAAAGCGGAACTGTTATAAAAGCAACGTTCATGGCCCTGTGCACGTATAAGCTTTGGGCTCATAATTATAAGCCCAGGGCTTATAATTTACGTGTTAAAGTATATAAAATTATAAGCCCGAGGTATATACTTAAACACGTAAATTATAAGCCCTGGGCTTATAATTATAAGCCCAAAGCTTATACGTGCACAAGGCCCATGAATATTTTGCCTCATATTTTAAGTTCTGGCTAATGGTTCGGCTCGTGATCACAAGAAAAACCACGCTGAACACCTCCGCTTCGCGGTGCTAACGTTCCAAGGCGGGGGCATAAAACTTAGGTTTCAGTGTAGGCTTAGGCTTAGGCTTAGCCTTTGGAGAAGGGCTCAGGCGCTACGCGCCCAAGCCCTTCCCAAACCCTAAGCCTAATCCTAAGCCTAAACTGAAAACTAACTCTTAGCCTCATACTCGGCGATCTCGCTGAGAACGAACAGTCTGTGCTAATGACTAAGCCGAAGCCATACAAACAATGAAATGGGCCCTCCAAATGTTAAAAGCTGACAAATTTTACTCCACCGAACGCCGCAAAAACTTACTTTCGAAATTAATAAATATAAAAATTTATCAGGTTATATATTTGCCGACGGCTATCGCGACCCGTCGACCCAGAATTTTGATATTGTTTGTACGGCTTCGGCTTAGTTCCTAGCACCGACTTAAGTTTACAAAAGTTATTCTGGAGCACTATACTAACAGTTTGGCAGGTGTGAGCATCAAAATTAGGTTTCTGTGTAGGCTTAGGTTTTTGTATGGGCTCGGGCGCGTAGCGCTCGAGCCTATCGCAAAAACCTAAGCTTAAGCCTAAGCCTACACAGAAACCTAATTTTGATGCTCATGCCTAGCCTTCTAAACCTATCCAGCTATGTAGGCAGCCTAAAAACCTCCAAATGGCCGGTCGACCGATCTCGGTCGACGGGTCGACGGGTCGCGATTACCGTTTGCCGAAAAAAATAATAAATTTTTTATATATCCGGATACTTTGATATATATCCGGATATACTGCAATTTCGCTATATATCCGGATATATTTCAAAGTAACCGGATATATTCATATATATCCGGATATAAATTGATTGGAGGTATTTGCTTCAACTTGACCCTGTTGTCCTCATGGACCCCTATTTGACCGACCCCTATATGACCAGACCCCTGATTGACCACGGTCAAATAGGGGTCGGACCCCTATTTGACCGACCCCTGATTGACCGACCCCTATTTGACCCGGTCAAATAGGGGTCTGGTCAAATAGGGGTTCGGACCCAAAATATGCAATCCAGCCAACCGTCGTATTCATTCACGCCTATTCGCCTAGAAATGCAGGCGCCGCCGGAACCTTCGACTTCCAAATCGGTTCCCATACCATTGGTTCGGGCCGTGCCAAAGATAACGATGGTGAAGAAAGAGTCCGTCGATCAGCAGCCGCCCAAAGTGCAGCCGCTTGTGGTTGGTTAGATAGGATCATGAATTAAAAAGGAAGAAATGAAAACAGAAAGTCGTCAGTTTCGTGAAGGTGAATGCAGTCGAGAAGTTTGTTTAACATTCCAGGTGGAAGTTCCTCATTCGGCAGCCGAGCCGTACATGACGTTGGAAGAAAACGATGAACTCGCCGTCGCCGCCATCTACAATTTGTTGAGTTGGTCTTCTATTGTTGTTCATTATTGTTAACCGTAAGCATTTGGGTTAATTATTGGGTTTTACAGATATAATTTGCTTGCAGCCACGCCTGACCACCGACTCATATCAGCTAACGTACCGCCGTTCTTCCCGCGGGGCGGTGACGTCTATGTTTGGGAGATGGGCGGTGACGAGGAGTTGTGGGGTTGGTAACCTCTATAATTTATATAGTTTATGAACGATTATACAAAATACGAACAGTTTGATGGGTTAACCGTAACCGTTATCCACAGTTCCATTCGTCCAGGACTAACTGAAATCTGTGGACTAGGTGTATCTTTTACAAACTGAACCTATCAATTATTACCTATTTATAACTACAATTTTAACTAATACTTATTGCAGCCAAATCGCTACGTATCGACGGATATCCGTGGCGGGCCGAGGGGTCCAAACGTCTTGGCAAAACCAACATCGTCAAGCATTACCGTCGGATTCGGATGGCTGATGGTAATGCCCATTCCGGATTCAGGCGATTCGAATACGTGCTGCTCACCGATATGAGGTCGGTGGTGAGATTGAGACCTGTGCTGTGATTATAAAGAACGAGAAGTTAAATTGGTCGTCTTGTTCAACAGCTCATTCTATAAAAGTAGTTCGAGCCATTCTTAAAAATTTTAACTATGCTAAGATTGTTGTTATCATGCGAAGAAGTTAGGCAACAGGCTTGGTAAACTTTTTTTAATGAAAATCGATGCAGTTGGCTCATACTAGGCCGCTGATATAACAAGGTAAATTCATAGACAAATGAATGATTGATTAACTCCATTTCCTTGGCAAGAATAGGATCTGCTTATTGGACAATTAGTGGTACTTTTTGAAATGTAACAAAATTGAATATGATTGAATCTGTCAGTCAGATAACTGTTCTTGCAGGTACGTCATATTCCATTACTCGGGTGATCACACCCTGCACAAGCACCGGCCGCACGGCAATTCGGTCGTGAAACGCTCCGTCACCTACAGGCAACCGCTCATTTTCAAAGTCAGTTAATCGTTATAAGTTGACTTTTTTTTCATTAAACAAAAGCCGACTCAAATTATACCGAGTGAGTACAGAAATTGAGGAGTCCCAAGCAGTGAAATGTTTTATGAGAAGTGGCATAGGCAGATTGGCGTCTTCATCTAGCAGAATTTATTTGTATATTCATTTTATGAATAGTGCTCAAAAATACATATATTTATTTATGTAAATGTAACACATAATTTGTTGTTTATCATTATTTAATCGAAATCATGATTTCAGCGCGCACGCATGGACGAAGAAAATCGACATCGTCACTTCGAACTGCAGCGATACGCGGATGGCAGCATCGGCAAATACTACACAACTGGTGGATCGGTGGCCAAGCACTCGGCGGGTGCCATACCATCTTCTTCGTCTACTGTACCAGATCCCATAACCAACGCTTCCGTACCCGGTGGTGATCGACAGGTGGGTTGTGCCTTCTGGGCCAAGTTTATTCTTGTTATGATGAGTGACTTTTGAACTGGTATGATATCAAAGTTAGTGTGTTGTGTTGCCTATTCTGTGAATGACGATTCAAACCTTACCATCCCAAAATGGAAGTGAAAAAATTAAGTCAGGTTACGTCATTCAAGATTTATCAGATTCTACATATATGAGAAGCTGGAAATCGATGAATGTTTTTTTCTCATTAGAAGCCGAATGCTTTACTTTGAACCTGCGATCGACATGAAATACAAAAGTATAATATTGAGAGTAGTGGTGATTGCTCTCTTTCATAATTTGTCGCCTGTCTAGTCTGTGGGGCGCTTCGAAAACTGAAAAATCAAAACACCATTCTGATATGGTATTGGTATGCTATTGAATAGATAAAACACGGTAAAAAGTTGAAAAGTAAATCATAATTTCTGGTGTATTTATTGCAGGAAGTCGATGACACTGATCTGCCGACGACGTCGTCATCATCAGGTGCAGGTGTCGTTCATCGGGTCATCGAACGCACCGAACCAGCTGCTGGTGTCGAGCTACAATGTCGGCCGAGTACCACTACTGCCGGCAACAAACCGTTGCCTAAACGACGATTGGATGTGCCCGAACCCGGTACGTTTTTTGACCGGTTTTCTTTCCTTTATGGTTCTTGTTGTGCCACCTTTATTTTACACCAACATTGTGTTGGTTTGAGTTAACTTTTGTACTGATGATAAATTGTCTTTTGTATGTTTGTGGAATGTTGTCATGGTCATGCGTTCATATTTCTCTTGTGTTCATAGTTTTCCATACTTGCAGCGACAATCACGGCCAGTCTGCAAGATCGTCTGATCATGAAGCAGTTACGAGTGGCCGAACTACAGGAGGAGTATCTGCAGCTGAAGATCATGCACAAACGAATGGAGATGAGTAGACAGAATCAACAACAGGACAGATACAGCGAGAGGCACCACGACTATTTTGTGCCCGATGAAGAGTACCAGGAACAGGAGGACGGTTGGTGGCACATTTGTTTGCTATTATGTCTCCCGGATGTCCGTTATTTCGCTTTTGTGAATTGGAATTTCTCGTTACTATTATGGCTATGAACCTGAATAAAACTTGAAATTGGTTGATTGAATGGATGAACTTAACTTATCTTGAATAATTATTTTATTCAAATGTTTGTAGATTCGGAGGAAGTGCCTGACCCGACGAGTCATGCAGTGCGACTGGTCGATCACCCGGATGGTCGTATACAGCAACAACACAAACTGCCGTATCCCGTTGTGGAAGTCAGAAAATGTTGGTTAATACTACGTATTTTCATAAAAGTTATCTTATTGTTTTCTTATTCTTAATGGATATTGAATTAAAATGTGTCGATGATTGGTTGTGTTCCTTTTTGTCTAACCGACATATGTTGATTTTGGAAGGGAATTTACTGATACTGTCCTCTTCATAATATTTCCTGTAATTCCATGAAATTTTTGCAATTTTACGTCTGTTTTTTATTCTCTTCCTCTTCGAATGAACCCTGAACTCGTGATAATAAACTAATACTTCCACATTGATATGAAAAACAGACAAATCCTTATTGCTCTCACTTTTCAGTGCCCGTTTCACATACGGCATCCATCAACGTTGAAACATCAGGTCATCCGCAGCCGGGTGCATCATCATCGCATTCGAATCGGCTAATCGAGCAGCCATCGCCCGCCTCCCAGTACTACTATATGACGGAACAGGCGCCATCCGAGATTATGGAAAACTAATCGTACTCCAATTTGTTTTTTTTTCAATACGGGTAGACTGTGTGATTTAATAACCCTTCGTGTTTGCATGTTTTCTTCATAGAAGACGGTCCCAAACCTTTGTTTTCTATATCTCAGCTGTGGTTTGATTCATTCAGTTAGATTTCAGTGAACGCGACAGGGTTTTGTGAATTATTCTCAACATTTGTGTGTACTATACTACACATTACATTACATCAGTACGTACAGCAGTACAGGTACAGTCAAGTTTAAGTTTGTCCATGCTTACACGAAAATTTGGTATTTTTTTGTCTTTTAACTTCCGAAAACAGGATTATATTTTTGTGTAAGAATGTGTCAGTCAGTGTCATGCCATTATTATTGCTCAAATAACTGTTCATCTCAGTCTGTTATGGTGTGGGTGGGCTAATGTGATCGTTAGCATTGTCACCACAATACTATACTTGTTATATACGAATGTTACGATCGTATACCAGAAGCGTACTACCGTTGGATCCGTACAAACAATCAGAGTTACTTCTTGTGATTTACATGGAACATTGTCATGTGTTTCCGCGGGTAACCGCGGGGTGTCGGGTCCGAAATTGTTCACAATTTTAAGAAAGTTACTACGTTTGAAACGTAAAAAACTGCAATGAAAAACGGAAAGTAATAATTCAATCAGTTACAGTTTGTCTCAGTCATTCCTGTTGAAATCGGGATGTAACTTCGCCTTCCGCGGTGCCATCTGACTCGTTCAGTTGTATAAGTAATAATTTTGAGCTATAGACCGGTGATTGGTTCATGGTTACCTGACTTGCCAGTACAACCCCAGCCCCAGTATTATCGTACATAAACCTGGTACTGAACTACTGACCGATATTCGCCATATGATTTATGAGTCGTATAATAATTTTATATGGGTGTCAATAGCGGTAGAAGGAACAACGAATGGGTGGAATTCCCTATTCTTCAGCAGTTCCAAAAGTTTAATTAGATCCTTGAGGTTGAATAATGGCCTCAGAACGGCTAATTCCCCTCTCTTTGAAAAAAATTCCCTCTCTTTGGAGGAATGGCTCGTCCGCCAGTGATTCATGTTAGCCCGTCGTCCTGATCCCTCCGTTCCGGGCCATGGCAACCGAGAAAACATCAATCTTTACCACCTAATAATACGGCGGTACATTTAACTGCCGTGCCGAAGCTACCCGTTTCATTGTTTGTTGCCGGTACGTTTCTTCTCTGGTGAAATAATCGGAACGCGTTTTCCAAGTTTTGTTCCTTTTTGTGAAACAAAATTCATCGTGTAATGAAGTGACAAACAAAATTATCAAAATGAATGTGTCATTGCACCTGCTTGCGGTGTCATGCATTATAATACTGGCTGCAATGGTCGACGTTCGGGCGTGCGGTCCGGGCGTAACGATTGTCAATGAAGTCGACGGGAAATCAGAGGACACGGGATCACAGGACAGCTCGGGATCACAGGACGGCTCGGGATCACAGGACGGCTCGGGATCACAGGACGGATCGGGATCACAGGACGGCTCGGGATCAAATGACAGCTCGGGATCGGGATCAAATGTGACCACAGAGACACCTTCTGGTTCAACAACATCAATAATGACTATTCTAGCAACAACAACAACAACAACAGCAATCACAACCATCGTAACTCCAAAAGCAACGTCATCAACAACATCGAAACCATCCATCGAAACAACAACATTATCTAAAACTAATCCAACGAGGTCCTCGTCCTCCACACCAGCAACGTCATCAACTTCATCCACTTCATCGCCGACGAAAACATCAACTACAAATTCACCGTCATCGTCGACTACAACATCAAATAAAACTTCACCGTCATCATCGAATGAAACATCAACGACAAAAGTTTCAGCGTCATCATCAACAACAACCACGTCAGTATCATTTAAAGCATCGACTACTACAACTTCATCATTAGGAAACTCAACGGCAAAAACAACGTCAAAAGTCAGTGTCAGCCCTGTGTCAACGTCGTCAACAACAACATCCAAAACAGGTTCCAATAGTTCAACACCAGCGTTCCCCACGCCTAGTCCTATCATAACAGCCAGACCCCTGCCTGACAGACTGATATGAATTAGAATATTATTGTGATTATTCCATAAATCTCTATTCAAACTAAAAATACTTTGCATTATCCTATTTTACGTTGGTCAGAAAAAAAGATTGCGTCACGATTGGACCCATGTTCGTTTGGACCCCAATTATTTTGTAACGGTTGGACCCATAAATCTGGTCAGAAATATGGGTCCAATCGTTACAAAAAATATGGGGTCCAAACGAACATGGGTCCAAACGAACTAGATCCAGAAAAAAAGGTATACATCTTTCATTAAATTGATGAATTCAATCTACATATAATTGGTTGACACATACAGTATGCATTTTCTCGATTTGGTTTTCTTTGATTGGGGAGTTTAATATACCTTGGTCTGGAGTCTGATGTGTTTTAATTGCACTTGCACAATCATATCATGCGTTTTTCTTACCAGTTACAAATTGCAATCATGAGATATGATATGAATCAAACCGTCAACATATATCCCTGATAAATTCTAATTTACTTATTTATTTACATATATTGTGAATATCAAATTTGCTGGAAATGAAATTTAAATGTAACCTTGATAAATATCGGAATTTGGTTAAAATTTAATTTGCGGTTCTATCCGCTGTAAAGTACTGCTGTCTTCCATTTGGGTCGTTACCGCTTCTAACATTATATCTGAAAGTCTCGACCGTTATAGTTTTGATTAATCCATTATTTTATTTTTGGAAAGTGAAGAATAATGTGTGCGTTGGTCTGCGGGAATCCTACTTTATTGAACAACGATTTATGCGGCTATACAACTATAAAATTCGTGCCACTGGGCCGACCATTCGGTGTTTATTGTTTACTTGTAATCAAATTATTGAATCCGGTTAACCCAAGTGCGTAATGATAAAAAATCCGTCCTGCATTACATACATTTAATGTTGAAATTGAACGGGATTTCGCCAACTTGGGCACCATTTTTTCTAATATATAAATTTGTCGTGTAAACGTAGTGGAAATCGGGAATTCCATTTCAACTAATTTATATGTTTTTCATAGTGATTAAATAAAATTCTAACCTGGTTGTCTCTGCATTTTTGCAAGCATATAAGTTAACTACTAAGGGCAAGGACCAATCAACTTGAAGCCGGTTCGGACTGGTGTAATGAATGGTTGAAGTTGTTGACACATCGAGTTGCCTCGGCTGATTTCAACGTGTTCCTATGAGAATCCTGGGCGGGGGTTACCCAAATGGGTACATTTTTTCATATGTGGTGCGCACCATATATGACGTCACATATGGTGCGCACCATATATGGCAGCACCAAACATGGATGGTGCTCAAAGCACCGTTCATGTATGGTAATAATCGAGCACCAAATATGAAAAGCACCATAAATGAAAGCACCAAGTATGAAACGTAAACCGAACACCATTCATGTAAGGTGATCACCGGACATGAAAGCACCATATATGACACGTAGTCCATTTCTGGTAATCACCACATATGACCGTCATACATGGTGAGCACCGTAAATGAAACACCACCAATGACGCGTTATGCATATATGGTGATTACCACAAATGAATTTCATATGTGGTAATCACCAGGAGCGAAAAGTTTTCATATTTGGTAATTACCAAATATGAATAAACACCATATATGGAATTGTTACATTTTTGGTAATTACCATGTGTGAAGGCAGTTTAGCACCAAACATGCTTGGTAATTAAGACCATTCATGATTGGTAACAATTTTTATTTTCAAATGTGGTAATAATATGGATGTCAGCACCACATATGAAATTGATTTCGTACGTGGTAATTATCAAATTGGATTACCATATATGATATCTTTTCGCTCTTGGTGATTACCATATATGATATCTTTTCGCTCTTGGTGATTACCATGTATGAAAAATTTTCGCTCTTGGTGCTGACAATCCAAAACACCATATATGATGTCATTTAAGGTGATTACCATATATGATATCTTTTCGCTCTTGGTGATTACCGTATATGATATCTTTTCGCTCTTGGTGATTACCATGTATGAAAAATTTTCGCTCTTGGTGCTGACAATCCAAAACACCATATATGACGTCATTTAAGGTGATTACCATATATGATATCTTTTCGCTCTTGGTGATTACCGTATATGATATCTTTTCGCTCTTGGTGATTACCATGTATGAAGTCACATATATGGTAATCACCTTAAATGACATCATATATGGTGTTTTGGATTGTCAGCACCAAGAGCGAAAATTTTTCATACATGGTTATCACCAAGAGCGAAAAGATATCATATACGGTAATCACCAAGAGCGAAAAGATATCATATATGGTAATCACCTTAAATGACATCATATATGGTAATTACCACAAGCGAAACGTGTTTCATATCAGGTAACTATTACCTTATATGAAAATTGTTTTTTTTACATTCATACATGGTGATCACCTCATATGCTATACGAAATACTTTGCTCATGTCATTTGAGGTTATAAACACCACGTATGACCAAATAATTACCATGAATGAAGTTTTCATACAAGGTGTTTTCTATTTCATATCTGGTAATAAATATTACCGGATATGAAAAACACCATATATGATATAACCTGATATGAAGCCCCAGAGTCAAAACACCACATATGAAAAAGCACCTGTCATGAATGGTTATAACAATTACCATATATGACGTCATATATGGTGTTTCATATGTGGTGCTCAGCACCACATATGAAAAAATGTACCCATTTGAGTAACCCCCGCCGAATCCTGTTTTGGACGCGGTTGATTAATTGTCGTAAATCATTTTAGTTAAATACCGGTAGACTTTTCATTCTAACGGTTTCATACTTGCGATTTTTGGCTGAATATAAACGGTAATGTTTATGTGGTCGTGAATGAATATCTTAACCAGTATGAAACTAAGGACCAATCGTTTTGCTTTTCTGCGATGAGTTCCATTGAGAACATACGTTTTGATTATTTTCCATCCCTGCGCAGTATCTGCCACAAGTGTGCTTGCGCAGGATAATGTGTTGCAAACAAGATGACATGGCATCCCACACTGGTGTCCACACTATCTTTCACTACTATATTCTCAAGCATTTTCGTTTGGGTCGAAAATGTATATCGCAGGGCAGGAGGATATAATGTTATTGCCATTTTCTGCGGTTACTGATCCGATCCATCATTCATATTTGTTCTGCCATGACATTGAATGTGCGGTCTGAAAGCAGATTTGATCTGTTTGATTCGGTTAAAACATACAGAGCAGCGTTTTTATATTGTTCGACACCAGATATATGGTTGCAGTTGCAGGCAGAAGCGGTTAATTTTTTATAATGCCTTTGTAATGTATGTACATCATTACATTTTGCATGTAGGTACGTTATAAATGTGTATGTACCCTGTTCTCTGCCGTTAAATGCCCGCCTGTTCCACGAATATTTCTGGTTTGAATAAGATATCTGATTTCAAACGCGTTCTTGCCGCAGCCGCCACTTTTACGTTAGCTGATGCTGTGTTTCATTGTTATAAGCCGATCCGGTAATAAAATTACTTATAAAACTGGACTTGGAAAAGTCTTTATAAGTTCTGTTTACGTGTATCAGTATGGGCATTCGTTGCTTTATATAATACATTTTAAATAACAGTCCAGCCCCTGTTTTCACAAGAAACAGAGCTTTCTAGCTGTACATAAATGGACCAGTGAACCACTAGTATCAAATGTCGTTGTTCCTCTACAAGCGCCCTCAGAGCACACACCCAGCTTTTATGGGATATTTCTTGCAGTATAGTATTCCTACATTGTCTCGATTTGCTTTTCCCCCCGATTAATATAGATTTCCACTAGAGTTATGAATTTTGAGATTTACTTTGACAGTAAACAATTTCTGAGTAAACAATTTTTTACGTAAACAAACAACATTCACATGACAATCGTATAATGTGCTGATGATGTCACTCATTCTCTCGTCGCTGACTGCATTATACTTTTTATTTATTTGCATGTATAGCTCGCTCGAGTCATGCCCGATTACTTTATTGATCACATCGATGTGATGAATGAGTCCACATATTTTATTGGGGCTTCATGTATGTAATGTACATGCATCAGGATCACTAGCGGACGAGAGGGTGAGGCAAAAGTGGAATCCCTCACCTCTTTGGCGTTTTTAAAAAGTATTTATTTTTCCTATGTTGTAAGTAAATGGTCTGATAAACTGCCGATTTCCCTCCCTTTGGAAGAACATTTTGTCAGCCACTGATCATTGTTGTATATGTGATTAAGGTGTAGAATTTTGTTTGTCACATGAACAAGCGTTTGACATCCTCTCAATCGTCAATCTGTTGTCATCTCATCTCTATACATTTTCCGTCTGTGGGAATTGTGGTTCAGTTTGTGGCAAACTCGTAAATTCAAGTTGTTTACAGTTGATATGTCGGTTAGTCGTATACATATCTATAAATTTTTTGTAGTTGTTGAAGATGTCGTTAAAACGGTTGTATATGTATAATTAGATGCAGTTCGCTCATTGCTGCTACCCAAACACTAACAATCATTCACATCTGTCACCTGTCAATCGAATCGGTAACCATTCTATTATTTCGATTGTTGGTTGTCTGTCTATCTCGCACTGTTATTCAATCGGTTTCACTCCGTTCTCTAAATAAAACTGTTCGATCAGCCCCTGTTCTGGTCAGTACATTCATCTTATATCCGGTTTTGGTGGGATGTCATAACGTGTGCGGTGTGCGATTTATCTAGATATTCCGGATCACATCCCTCACATCCGTTTGCAATATAACTCGGGTTAGATCAAGAAAAGTATTATAGTATAAGATTGGCTGGCCATAAACGTGGAGTAATAAGTGGATCTGAAGAGGTTTCCGCTACCAACCCTCTAACAACCTCCACTTCCAAATATTAGAAACCCAATCTGAACGAACTGGTGCTTTTTAAATTATCATATAAATATCAGATCCGACCAGATAAATGAGATGAAGTGGTTATTTTCAATCCAAAGATTTTCTATGTGGCTGTTGATCAGTTATCAAGTGCCAAGCCAATCCACATTTGCTGCTCTACATAATTATCTCGTTTGAGTCGATCGGGTTTCGGGTTACTTCTTGAATTTCAGTTTTTTCTCGACTCGACTAATTGGGTAATGTATATCTTCAAAATAGCCGTATTGTACAACCAACGTTAATTCGAATTTGAAATGGACCACCTTGTCAGCATCTGTCATTACCACCAGTATCGGTATAATAGTCAGCTCACTCAGCCATATCAGAACCCAGTCCAGCGGTCCAGTTAAATGTGCATGTATCTGGTTACTGAAGCCGAGGACATGACTTTTCACTGTTTAGTTTCATTTCATAAAATTTACATTTTCATCTGTCTGATTCAATAAGAGCTTCATATAATGAGTGTTTCGCACTGCAATCCGTTGTTTGATTTTATTATGATCAAAGCGTTCATAAGTTGAATGCACAATTTTTGAACCTACGGAAACAAGTTGCTGTATGAGTTTGTTATGTAAAAACCGTATATCATGATACATGATGAGATAAAACTTTAACAAAAAATTCTTCCTTTCTATGAAACCTCTCCATTTGCCGTTCTGTTGTTGGTATAATAGTATAGTTGTTTTTATCCATCCATACACACAGCAACACAATACGCTGCTATTTAAAAAAAGTTCGTTCAATATTCAGCTCAGCAGTCAGTATTCTAATACTAGAGAGAGTTGTGTAGCGTGTATTCGCCTTGCGTTGCCTGCCTATGTATTGCCCCCCCTTGGCCCCCCTGTTCAGGAGGGGGCGCATTTTGAATTGGCGGGTCTGCGTGTCTGCCGAAGGGACAACATCGAACGTGCAGTGTGCTTGATGAATAGCAAAAATGTACTGGTTAGTGGCGGGAGAAATAGTTAGTCAAATTGCAGGAAATAACTAGTTTCATGAATAGTTGACTTGAATAGTGTTAGTCGTTTTGTTGCAAGTGAGAATTTGTTCAGTTTTGAAGCCCATGTTCAGAAACAGACCCAACATGATGTACACACAACACAAGCATATGTATTCCTTCACATGGTAGAATTTTCCACCCTGACTGACCGTAATCTCTTTACCGTAACCACCTCTGTTATTTTGGAATTGAAATGTTTAACTGACGGGCAAAATTTTCCCTTTCATACTTCTAGATGAAAGTAAAACTTCACAAATGCCAAATGTTTCATCCGCAATTTTCGGAAACGTGAAACATTATTTATACGGGCCCACTCACGCGGTCGTATTTTACTGGCTGCAACTGGAAAATCAATAACGCTATATAACGTGGATTCGAATTATTGTACGTCAGGTGGTGGCAAGGCCCACTATATGAGTAAATGTTATATATTTTTAGGTATTTTCATGTCAGATTCAGTATCAATTTCATCAGGCCCAGGTAGACATTTATCAATTCTACGAACAATTCTAAACATACGAAATCATGTAGATCCGATATATAAGTGTCATGTTTGTTGCGGGTGGCATTATTCGTTATATACCACCAACATCACGCTTGCCTCTTCACAGAAGAGACGCTTTTCAGGTCAGTTGTCACCTGTTCAGACAGTGTTTGTTTGTTCTTAGGCTTTATTTCATTGTGATAGATCAAGGGGCAGTGGAAAGTAGAGTATCTATTATAATACATGTCTGTACGTCCTACGTGTTTTCTAACTCTTGTGATACTGATAGTGAAATATTTTGACGTAATTAAAAACGATGTTGTTCAAAAGTGGTAATGTGCCAAACGGCAATGTTTTGGGTTGTGGCTAATGTTCGTTGTGCCTGCCTAAATTTTGTAGTGATGAACAGTTCGAGCTGATCTGGGGGAAAAGTATTGGATATTTATGCATTCTGAGTGACTGAATGCGATTTTAGAAGAACATGCTAATGTTAGTTAAATATGAACAGTTTCAAATACCGTTGCACGTTACATTACAGTAAGAACTGTTAAATTTTAATCAGTGATCCATTATTTCAGGTACACTTTATCTGACAGTTTTTATCATGTGTGTGGTTCGTAAGCGTTTATAAAGTAATAAATGAAAACTATATCCATGTAATGTAATGAAACAACGGAATTACAAAATTCCATGCAATGTTGTGTCATAGTGATAAAGCCGAACCATGAGTCATCGTAAGGAAAATCTTATTCCAGTAGTTTTTATTCATTTCACTTCTCTTCACTCCAACAGTCCAACATATCACTCAAAATATTAGTATAATGAGTAGAGCACTAACTAATAATTAGTTTATGCACGGTATTACAATTTTGGTATTCGATTCAACTTCAACGTATGAAGGCTGCGCAGTAGATGCATTTAGTGGTCCCTGGTCCAGTCCAGTTACGCCCAGTTTCACAACGCGTTGTAAATACTGATGTGTACACGATCTGCTGACACGACGTATTTTGTATGGTGTCATTATGCCAACGAAACGAGTGATATTTCAAATGTTTTCGGTTTACGTTGTTCATATAAATAGAACTTTCTTCGAAGTCATTGGTCGACTCAAAAAAACTTTACAAACATGTACTTTTTTCTCACTCTTATTATAACTGTATTGTTCTGTGACCTGGTCAGACCACCTTTATTGGCATCATAAAGACGCACTAGCGGACGAGAAGGGGTGGGAAAAGTGGAATTCCCCCCTCTTTGGTACTTTCAAAAAGTCGACGTTGTTCCCTAAGGTGTTTGTAAAATGACCTGAAAATATCCTATTCCCCCCTCTTTGACGAAATTCCCCTCCCTTTGGAAGATTATCTTGTCCGCCAGTATAAAGACGGATAGTCGGATGGGAAAAAATTCTCATGTGCTTGAGTTTCACATTGTTTGTTTTGACACTGCAACAATATCTCAGTATATAAGTGAGTTTGAGTACCTTATAAACTATACCGATGTTTGTTCATCGTTGCTGTCGTTAAACATATATCAATATTGGTTTTACCTATACATGGCATATGGCAATGATGTGGCGTAGATAACTACATGCTTATCGTTATTTCTTTTCATCGAAACGTTCTTGTAGTATCGAATGCAAGTGTTGTTACAGGCGGACGAGCCGAACCTTTAGATAAGAGAAATTTCGTCAATGAGGAGGAAATTAGTAGTTTTGAGGCCATTTTACCAACAATAATACAACTGAGGAAAAAAACTGCACTTTTAAAACTTGTCAAAAGGGGGGAATTCCATTTTCCTTCTCCTTCTCGTCCGCGAGTGAGTGTTGTTGATAAAACGCAGAAGTAGTATGTAGATAAAGATAAGTTACAGTAAGGTCGAAAAAATCAAGTATTACCTTATTTTTATATTTCACAAATATTTCATTTTACAAACCAATTCAGTTGTTTTCTAATTACAGACCTACCCCCACTCCACATGACGTGAACCTGCGCTTCAGTACAGTGTAATTTATAGCTTTCCATTTCCACACCAGAATATATTTGCTCAACAATTACATTACAACAAGTATTATCATTTACCATCACACCCAACATTTATCATGAGTATGGACATTCCCGTTGATGGCGATGAGCTGAACAGGTGAGTGAGTGAGTGAATCGAATGAATGAATGAATGAATGATTGGGTAATGAGTGAAATAGTGAGTGAGTGAGTTAGTGAATGAGTGAATAATGAAATAAGTTGATGAGTGCGTGACTGCATGATAGTTTAAACTTTAATTGACTGACTTACTTCAATACAGATGCAGCCCACCGGCCTCGAATGCCTCTGGCAGCAGTCAGAAAGCGAAATCCGGTTGGTTTTATTTAATTAAAATTATATGACCATACGTTTTGTTTTTGTTAAAGTTGTTGTTATACTTTGGGACATGACATTGTTGTTGTTGTTATGATTGTTGTCTGCTGTAATTGTTGTTGTTGTTATGATTGTTGTCTGCTGTAATTGTTGTTGTTGTGTTGTTGTTAATACTCTGTATTTCACTTCAGATACATCGGAAGCCCCGCAGTCCATGTGTCTATCGGCCAGTTCCACGACCATGGAGACCATCAAGTTCAAGCACCGGTGGACCATCGACCAGTTCTCCGTACAGCAGGAGCTGAGTCAGGTCGCCGAGTCATTAGAGTCCAGGTAAAAAATTATTTTCATTAGAAATTTATATTACTTATTTTTGGTTGTACACATTCAAAAACTCATCAACTAAGCTTTTATGATGGAATTTAGTTAGTTTGTGTTATCAGATCGTCAACAGCATGAGTTAATGCTAATTTAACTCTGGCTTTTCGTGCCATTGAACCGTCAATCAGTAAAGAAAATAACAGTGACAAGCCCACCTCTTCCTTTGTTAAACGATCAATTTTTTTTCTGTCGCTAACCAATCAATCAAACTTATTGTGTGTCAGTGAATATATCTATAAAATAGTTCTACCTCTTCCAGCCCGTTCGGTACGAAAGACGAAAACTACCGATTCCGACTGAAACTGTTCCCGTGCGGGAAAGACGAGGAATGTCGCGGGTATCTGTCGTTGTTCCTGCAGATCCACAGTTAGTACCATTTTTGGTACGGTATACTTTGTGGTGGTGTGCCAAGATACTTCTACATTACTCTTATTTGCGGCTGAGTGGACGATGGCCTAATCCTAAACTAAACCCGACCATAAACCAAACAAACCTCGACCAAGTCTACGTCTTCGCTGACTTGAGACCCTTGAGGTTGAGACACATCTGAATACTTGATCCAGTTAACGGATAACCTTAAACATACCTAACTCAAAACCCAAGTATCATGGGGAAACAACGAAACCAAGTATGCTACAGTCTTACAAGTCTTTTTCAATGGACCTTAAACTATGAAACGGCTCTATAGAGCAACTATATTTCTGAGAGACTCAAATTTCCCAACGAACCCGAATCAACCACGAATTGATCGATACTATTTAAACAAATCGACCACGAACCAGTGATCGTCAAACATTTCGATGAAACCCAAACTTCAATGTAAACGGAAACCCCAAACTCCAACTAATACGAAGTAAAAACTTATGAAACTGCGGTTCTTCAACGGCGTCTGGTCGAATGTCGTACAAAGTGTTGGCGGCAGTCGATAACGGACTACAACAATACACGTTTGTTTCGTGAATGTGGAGTGGACTGTGGAATGGAGAGGAGTGGACTGTGAATGACAGCTTAATTGGAGCTGATAGTTATCATATGATGGAATATGAATGGAGTTTTGTGGAATGTGAATGGCTTCTTATGGAATGTGAATGGAGTTTTATGGAATATGAATGACTTCTTATAGAATGTGAATGGAGTTTTAAGTGGGAGTGGAGTTATCAATGATTGGTCAGTTAAAAGTTTTGTATGGAGTGGAGTAGACAGCGATTGAAGTGTGACACGTAACCTTTCGCGAGCTGGACTGGTTAATGGAATGATATTGTTTGTGGACTGGATTGAATGAAGAGTGTTGAGTGAGTTAAGAATTATTGGAGTGGAGGAGTGTAAATGAGGTTTTGATGGAGTGTACGATTTATGAACTGTAAATGCAAGCAACTGAAAATTGGACCCGTCTGCAGGGTCCGATTCAATCCGATTCGAGCACAACCATCAGATGCCAGTTCCGAATGCCGTGTTCCCGGTACCGTTTCTTACCTTCTCCTCTGGGCTTAGCGGCCTCGTTCCCGTATGACCGACTGACTTGCCAGAACATGCGTTGCTGGCTTAGGCACACTTTTCAGATTCCTAAAATATTGCAGGACGACATTAATTTTACCGCGCATCGAAATATTGCAAAGCATTGAACTATTGTTGGGCAAAACTAAATATTTCAGAGTAAACTATTGCATTGCGTCGAAATATAGCAAATTCCTCGTAAACACATTTTTGCAGAACATTGAAAAACATGGAAATATTGCAGAACATGAGAATATTTGAGCACATTCACATTGGAACATACATATAGCAGAACATTACAGTACTCAGTACTGTAGAACTTTGAATTATCTAAACTATTGTAGAACATAGAGCATCGAAGCACATTGAAACATTGCACAACATTATAGTATTGAAGAATCTTGAATTACTTGAACATTTGTTATCAAAACATTGATAATTTGCAACACGTATAACCTGCAGATTATTTAAGCAGTACGGCAGTTAAGAACACATTAAGTAGTTGAGTTAAGTTATTACAATAACAATACCACAATATAAGTCAACCTAGATCTCTGAATCGACCGATGGTTTCTAACGCATGACCTCCCGGTGGCAGTTCAACCAATATCGGAGGTACGTTTTGTAGTGTCAGCCTTAACTGTTTCAGATGCAAGTCAGTCAATTTTTACATCAACCTCAAATTAATCAAGTTAACCTTACCTTATTGTATTTGAAGTTTTCAGAAACGAATTATATTCAGTATCAGGACTGGATTCTTCAGCGTGAATCAATCATTCAGTCAAGCTTATTTTCTCGTCAGATTTTTACCGTAAAGACCCAGCGTTCCCTGAGCATTCGTTTGGGGTAATACCCCGTTACTAATCACCTGGTTCAATTCAAGATACATCGTCGATCTCTGCCAACTTGGTTGTGTCACGAGCTGGAGTCAAGCGTAGTGCCAGTCGCGTCCAGGTCGTTGTGCCCTGCATCAACTATCCGGTACGTTTGGGTCGCATCAGTGCGCTCGTGAGCATCAAACCAGACCAGATCAACCAGACCAGACATCCTGTCAGGATCACACATCCGTCGCTTCTCAGCTTATCTGATCGAACAACGGTAACAGACATCCGTCTCTGAAGAGTGAAAACTCCGGTATAGCCAGACATGGCTACAACAAACACTTTGTTTCAAAGCAATCAGCTCATCCAAGCTCTTCAGCTCATCCAGCTCGTGACTCACTTGAGCTCGCTTGAACTCGTGACTCACTCGATAAGTCATCACACTTGAGCCCGTGACCTACTCGAGCAGTCATTACACTTTTAAGCTCAAAAGCTTGTGACTCAATCGAGCTGTCATCAAGCTTAGGTACGTGACTCACGCTCAAGCTCGTGAGCAATAATCACGATCAAGCTGGTGACTCACTTGAACAATCATGACCTCAAGCTCGTGACTTATTCGAGCAATCATCACGCTCAAGCTCGTGACTCACTGGAGCATTCAACACGCTCAAGCTCGTGGTCGTGACTCACTCGAGCATTCAACACGCTCAAGCTCGTGACTCACTCGAGCATTCAACACGCTCAAGCTCGTGACTCACTCGATCACAAATCACGCTCAAGCTCGTGACTCACTCGAGCATTCAACACGCTCAAACTCGTGACTCACTCGATCACAAATCACGCTTAAGCTCGTGACTCACTCGAGCATTCAACACGCTTAAGCTCGTGACTCACTCGAGCATTCAACACGCTCAAGCTCGTGACTCACTCGAGCAATCATCACGCTCGAGCTCGTGACTCCATCGAGCATTCAACACGCTCAAGCTCGTGATTGACTCGAGCATTCAACACGCTCAAGCTCGTGATTGACTCGAGCATTCAACACGCTCAAGCTCGTGATTGACTCGAGCATTCAACATGCTCATTAATGCGCTTTCCAATGTATATGCCAACCTTATTCACATTTGCAGAATGTCCGCAGAGCAAGCTGCGGTTCCGTGTTAATTTCTATCTGGATACGACCGAGGGTCCGCGCGGCTGTGCACTCAACCGCAACGTGGTTATCATCAACAAGGGCGGCATTGTCACCGCCTCAAAGTTCTTCAGCATGGACACACTGAAGGTGGGCTTCCTTTAAAGGGATCATGACATTCAATTATTCATTTAGATTGTGTGGTATATCATCGCTTTTTAACTCGACAAAATGCTGAAAATTGAAAGTTGAATCTAATATTACCCTAAAATTAAGCTCTGATTTTGTTTTGTATTTCAGAGTCGTGCGTCGATCTACGTGCCCAACGATGTGCTGACCGTTGGTGTCGACCTGACCGTGTTCGGTGAGCAGACCAGCAAGGAGCTCGACAACCGCGGCATCACCAAACACGATGAACTCGCGCCCGAAATGGGCACTTTGGGTTGGTGTATAGCCCATTCAGAATTTCTTGTTACCCATAAACATTTGGCGCGCAGTTGGAATTCAAATCTGCGTTTGGGCGAGACATTTTTGAGATAAGAAATGTATTCACCTGAGCTGACGTTTGGACCACACACGAACTAGAATTTTTATACCTCGACCAAGATATATATAATGGATTGATTGTCCAGTGATATGTTTGAGATTGATTATTCCGGTCAAGAGGGCAAGGATATCGTATATTTTATGTATATAGTAAAAACTAATCAGTCTGACAATGTTTAGTACACGACATCACTGAACTGTACCGTGATATGGTGGCCACCGACGTTACCCTCAATGTCGACGACCACATCTTCGAGGCGCACAGCGCGCTGCTTATGGCCAGATCACCCGTTTTCGCTGCCATGTTCAGACATTCCACGACGGAGAGGGAGAAACGTGAGGTATGTTGTAAATGATCCTGCTGTACCTGATGGTGTTGTTGTTTGTTGTTGTTGTTGATTATGTTGTTGATGATAATATTGTTGTTCATGATAATGTTGTTGATGATGTTGTTGTTCTTATTGTTGATCATAATGTTGTGATGTTGTTGTTGTTGATCATAATGCTTCGATGTTGTTGTTGTTGTTGTTGACGATGATCTTAATGATGTTATTGTTGTTTTTTTGCAAATCAACCTCATTGTTGTACAGATCGTGATCGAAGACTGTACGGTGGATGCGATCGAAGCCCTGATCGAATTCATCTACACGGATCAGTGCCGTAATCTGGAACGATGTGGTGGCGATGTGCTGGCCGCTGCCGACAAGTTGGTGATTTTTTTCGAAAAATTCTGTACAAAATGGCGTTTGATTAAATTTCAGTTTCGTAATAATTTGTACATGGTATTCTCGAATTCAAAAATGAAAGTACCATTGATTGCCCATCTTGATATTCGGATCGAAACTCCACTTAGGATAAAATAGGGTCTTAATATTTTATGCAAATATGTTGTTGACGTTTCAAGTAGTATAATATGGATGTTGTTATTTGAAATAACTGAATATTATTTCAGATACGGTGTGCTGCGTCTGAAGCAAATGTGCGAGCAGCATTTGTGCACCGACCTGAGCGTGGAGAACGTGTGCGAGCGTCTGCGCATCGCTGACTCGTACTCGGCCGCGCTGCTCCGCAGAAACGCGCTCGTCGTCCTGGAGCAGCACAAACAGCAAGTGCTCACTTCACAGGTAGATACAAACAGCATATTATACAGTAGTACTATACAATTTACAGTTATTTATGTATGTATATTAATTAGGTAAACTACAATCATCAGAGCTCATAATATCTATGTGTTTTACAAAAACCTTACTAGTCAGTTCAATGATCAATCGTAGACACGGATTTTTTTTATGAAATACCAATCATTTCCTCCTGTCTATTCAGTTTTATATATGAAGATTTGTCGTTTAAAAGAATATATAGAGTGGATGTAAAATCACTGAGATCCAACTTCAAATCTTAATCTACTTGTCTCCGAGTATTTTAATATCATTATTGTTGAGCACTTTATATCTAAGCCTCTGCCTCAGATTGTAACACGATTGTATTTTTTCAAACTTACTATTTTTCAGGCGTGGAGCGAGTTGGAGCAGGCATGCCCCATGCTGGCAGCTATTGTACTCAAGGAGTTGATGACAAGTGATGCCAACAACAACAACAACAACAACAGTACCAATAACAGTCAGTCAACAACAACAACAACAGCCAACAAGACGCCTCAATGGACCTCACAGTCAAAGGGTCAATCATCCGCCAATGTTCTGCTGTATGCCACTAACAGGTGAGTATCGAGTTACTTATGTTTGGCTATAATTGAAATTGGGTTTGAAACCGATTATTATTATCTCTAGACTGTTTATCATGTGTTGGAATCAGAGACTTTTGGGACTGTAACAAGCGTCTGCCGTTCCTTGAGGCGATGGCTGCCAAAGAACCAAGTAAATGTCTATTACGAAAGTCAGGAAACAGTGGTAGCTCTGTAAAACGAAATTCAAACAATTGATCGAAATCTCATTCTTTCAACATTTTTACGATTCATTTCGTTCAACAAACTTATTTCCAGTCGCATTCTGCCTCTGTCTCGTGGCAACAGCAGTTCATCAACAACATCTCTCACCCGCCACCACGACCAGCAAGTGTCTCCCTCATCCGCCACAGTGCCCAGCATCGCGTCGTCCATTCTGACTAAACGTCGAGCCGTGTCGCCCATCCGCGATTCGAGAAAGAAATTGCGACACGGAAAAGACTGATTTTTATATGGTTTCGGTAGGTGTTGGAGAATTTTCATTTAACAGAACAGCAGGGAATTGTAAGTTACATCTCGTTATTGAATGACTGAGGTAGAGTTATTCAGTGAGGATACTGGTTTGAAACAAACTGTTGTTCATTTTGCCTGGCTATACCGCTAGAAGAACAACAACTTGTATGATAGTATGTTGTAATAACTCGATTAAATTTTTTATTGGATGTGCAAAATTTTCGATTTCATGAATGACTTGTCGTGCTGCAGAGAAGCACTGGACGTTGACGGTTTTGGTTATAAGACAGCGAGTTCTATAAAAGAACCAACCTAGATATTGGCTGTGTGTTTGCTAATTATATTTTTTTAAAGTTTTTTCGATTCGATTATGGTTGATAGTTGAACGCCACCTTTTTGCTTTTAGAGAAGGCCTGAGTTATGGTATGTATCACATTTAATATTATAAAAGATGGGTGGCATTAACGCAACAACCAACTGGAATATAAATGAAAACGGAAATATATAGAAAGGTATTTAATTGTTACAAGTGTTGTTGCGTGAATGTTCTATGCTTTGAATTCTATATTACTCGATCTGTCCCGTGGGTTACGAACTCGCTGCCAATTAGATTTATCACAGTTTAACAACAACATTGACTTTATCTCCACTATTCTGTTTGTAGGTGTTTTATTTTTAGTCACAATCGGGCTTCTGTTTTAATTTGCATTGCACATACCACTGATAAAGTCGTTTGTCCCTTTTGTGATCCAATGTTTAATCCATGTTTTTACTGATTTTTTTTAACCTTACCAAGATGATTTATGTCCGTTTGAAGCTTCAAAGTTTCCAACTGGCTCAGGAAAATGAACATAATGCTCAAATGTTTGCCATACTTTCATCCGTTCAAACTAACATTGGTTGGGTTGGAAATTGAAAGTGAAGTTCCGTGACGTTATTGCCATTTACCCACAATACTCCACTCTAGTATTTCACAGCCGAATCTCAGCCAACTGAAGTTTATACAGGAAATAGGTTCACAACCTTGAATAGATTTACAAATCTTAAATAGGTTCACAAACCTTTGTTGTCTTGTCGGTGTGTCAGAGATTTCGGTGGTTCCATTCATACCGTATTTTTCTTCCTATTAGTCGGGTGCTTGTTGTCTAATATTTTTTTCGAATAAGTAAAAAAATTAATCGATCGAATGAATATGAATCTAACTAACTATTGATTCATTCATTCGCAGTGCCAGTTTCATCATAGATCTGATCAAATTACACTACTAGAAGATTTTCGTCGTGAATGGTAAACACGAATGCGAGGCTAACTAAAACTGAGACCGTACTTGCTGGGGTTCTGGGACTTTATTGACCGTTTTCTATTGTCTTTTCTTTGGTATAGTTTCGGCAATCATGGTTTGCATTTTAATCAACTTTCACAGTCCCACCTGCATCCACATGTCATTTTTGGTTTGTATTGTGAATTTCCTTTTTTTCATAGCACTTTTATGTCACGGTTTGTAGTGTATTAGAATTGTACACATTCATCTACTAATTTGTGCCCACATCTATCGCAAATTGATAAAAAGTACACTTTTGGTTTTCTTATTTGAATAAAATCTATTCTTGTTTGGAATCGTGATTTTGTTGGTTAATTGTCTGAAAAGAAAATTATCGTTTCGAGTACTCAACGTGACATTTCATTATGAATAATATTGCACATTTGTAAGTGACTGATTAACATAATACATAAAAACAATGCTTGAAAAGTAATAATATAAGTAGCGAGCGCACAGTTGGCCTACTGTAGTCGACAAACGTAGTTAATTACACGGAAGGAATAGTAAGAGATGAATCTCTTGTCTATATAATAACATCATTGTTACTATTGAACTGTCAATAGTAATTGCTACAAAAGTCGGGAAAATACTCCGCCTGTGTGAGATTGCTGAAAATTGGTCATGAGTAACGGACTCATCTTGCAACAGGCTGGCGATGCAACGATACTGAGAACAATCAATAATATTAAATAACGATGTCATCAGAAACTGTTCAGTATACATAGTTCATCCGAGGCACCTGATAAAATCATGTGTAAAATTAGAGATACGGAGTAAAGCTGTACTAATTTGTTATGGGATATTATTACAAGGCGGATCAGGTGTGCTCTTCAGTCATCATCGCTCAGAGAAATCGAAACTGTAGTTTATGTTATCGTCGAATTTAGAAAAGCAAATTTGAATACGACGAAAGCTGGCGGTATAAAATCAGTGTGATCTTGATGAGCGACGCATCAGAAACCTTATCAACACACGGTTAATGGCAAGGATAATGCGTACATTATAGTAATGAATGATAAAGGACCACGGATTTTTACCTTAACAAGTTGAAAAGTATAAAAAGAGGTAAAAAGTACGCGAGTATTCGTGAAGAGATGAGTAAACATCGTATTGCACAGTTCGGATGGTTTGGTATAAGGGATTGGAAAGGATTTATTGCACAATATGTGATCATCAGATAAGAAAGGCTGGTATTTTGAGTGGACTTTGGAGTCGTAAATCAGTAGGCAAATGAGAACTGATTCAGGGTTTCCAGGTGATTCACCACATTCATCCAATGCAGTCCAGAGAGTCCACATCTTATGGGTAGTCCAGATTATCTGGCACATGGATTAGTGCACCATCGGATGTTGCCAGTTCGCGAGTCACGTTGCAGTCCGATCCGACAGCCACCGAAGACGGCACAGCACTTGTCGGCAGGACACTCCAGCTGGACTGCCTGATTCGGCTGACCCGGACTGCCTGAGGTAGGTACCGCAGGCTTTGACGGACTGTCATGGGGTGTGGGCTGGTCTTGACGGAGGACTGCTTGATTGCTGTTGGACAACGCGGCAGCGTGGTTGAGCGCGTCCAGGTTGTGTGTGTTCTCTGTGTGGTGAGTGAGTGAGTGAGTGAGTGAGTGAGTGAGTGAGTGAGTGAGTGAGTGAGTGAGTGTTGATTACGTTTCCGTCGGTCTGTTTCTTATCTGCGTTCTCCTTCTTTTGGCTGACGACAAAACTGATAGTCATTCAAATGCTTTTTTTCTCCCCAACACATTGACATTGTTTCTGCGCTTTGTGCAAACACTGGCGCTGCTGCTTCATATTTATCCAGGTAGACGAAGCGTGTATTCATATTTACCTGAGCACAGATGGTGTGTGCCAAGCCATACATACAGTGCATACAACGATTTTATGTATGCATACATACATGTACAGTACGTTGGATCGTATCGATCTCGCGCGATCGGCTAGCTTTATCTACGAGTTGGACGACACTGCGTTCAGACGGGGGTATAGCTCAGTGGCAGAGCATTCGACTGCAGATCGAGAGGTCACCGGTTCAACTCCGGTTGCCCCCTAATTGTTTTATGTTATAGCAATGACTTTCTTGTAACAGTTTTGTCAACTGTTATACTGTTCATCATTTAACGTTGAAATTTTGCCGTTCATGTTTTGATTGACACTATTTTTTCAACTTGTACACACCAACCATCCACGCATATCTTCTCATAGTAGTCACTATTAGCACTCTGCACCAGCTGCCCGTTACCCGTGGGCACTGCTGCCTCGGTCGTGAACGTACATTGGCCGCCACTGAAGTCGAACGATTGACATGGCGATCCCGTGCCGTCAGGTTGCTAAAAGAATTAGTGAGAATCACTGACTGACTGACTGACTCACTCACTCACTCACTCACTCACTCACTCACTCACTCACTCACTCACTCACTCATCACTCATTCACTCACTCACTCACTCACTCACTCACTCACTCATTCACTCACTCAATCACTCACTCACTCACTCACTCACTCACTCACTCACTCACTCACTCACTCACTCACTCACTCATCACTCACTCACTCACTCACTCACTCACTCACTCACTCACTCACATCACTCACTCACTCACTCACTCACTCACTCACTCACTCATTCACTCACCCACTCAATCACTCACTCACTCACTCACTCACTCACTCACTCACTCACTCACTCACTCACTCACTGACTCACTGACTCACTCACTCACTCACGCACGCACTCACTCACTCACGCACTCACTTGGCCGGATACTGATTGCCGGTATGACCGAACAGATCGCATACTTGATTCTGATTGTCATACACAAATGATCGGCACTGGAACACGCCCGTATTGGATGCCAGACAGAGTGCCTTGCAGTCGTCCACGTTGACTGTGGATCTACGCTCGTAGGGCTGTGCGTTCACAATGATGCAGTTCGTATAGCGCTTGTAGCACGGATCACCGGAAATTATGGACGTTTTGATTATTATAGTCTTTAGGGTTATAAAGCCATATAGTTATGTATTTAGTTCTGATTAATTACGTATTTGTAAGTCGTTCACTGAATGGTTTACACGTCGTGAACCAATTAAACCCATTCCATTATTATTGTTTCCCCTGTCTTAGCTACAATATGTAGGATCTTTCAAGCTCAAGATTCCTTGTTTCATTATTTTAATGAATTATTACCAACCACTCTTCCATGGAAAAAATAGGTAACTTTGCTATATGAGCTATGTATGTAACCAACAGATCCGATTGGCACATGCCAATTGCACGAATTCACATTCATAATGAACGATAGTACATGTACCATGATTGTTGAAAAGCCCTGTCCACTCACATCGGATCGGCTCATCCCCAAACCCAAAGCCGCCAATCCCAATCTCTCTCTCCATTGCAACGTTGTATGGACCAGAAAAACCTCCAACAAACGAACGAATCGAACAAACGAACACACTGGCCAAACTTCCAACAAACGAACACACACAACAACAAAGGCAGGGGTTTTTTGTGTTGTGGTCGGTCATGTAATCCGATGTCATATAAACTGATTGAATGACAGCAGCAGTATCACTTCAGGATGACTGGTCAATCCCTAAACCCCCCGGGGCGATGACCCAAATCGCCGACGGCAGTCTTTACACCACGCATAATCATCGCATCGTTCGTTACTCAATCCTCTGACGTGAGTTTAAGTTATGGATTAGTGTGTGCGAGAATGTGAGATAAAGTCTTTTACGTAGGCGAAAAAATAACATCCTACGCAGACGCAGGAACATGTTTTTTGTGTGCAAACGTCGGCAACTTGTGAAAGCAAAAAAAGTCTACGTCTAACACCAAGAGTTCGTATTGGGACTGGTGAACGTGAGACTGATAATGATTGTCTCGACGTTGAGTCAAGTCGCTTTTTAGCGGCTGAATTGGCTGCAGTATTATCTGACTGATTGTTTCGGTCTCAAGGGAGTGCGAAACCAGTTTGGACATTTATGTAACAAATCATGTATGTAGGTAAATAACATACAACTATGCGATAATTAATCGGTGGTAGACAATTTGAAGATACAAACCGATTGAGTGACTGGGTGATTGGCCGATTGAGTGGAATAGTGACTGACTGATGGATTATCACAAGTGAACGATTGATTGAGTGTCTTACCATTGACTTTTATATTGATTGATTGATTTAAACGAGTAAACAGCACTTAAAGAAAAAAATTTTGACGGACTTGACTGAATGATTTATGTAACCTACATTTATGTTGTTATATATCTAACCAAGCTATGTATACTACAAAACAAATCACTGAGGTAGTGACCGACCGACTGACTGACTGACTGAGTGGCCGACTGACTGACTGACTGATGACTGATAATTGTTACTTCAATAATGCTTTACATACTTATGAGTGTGATTATGCGTGGATGCATGTTGACTGCATGCTGACTGACTGACTGACTGACTGACTGACTGACTGACTGACTGACTGACTGACTGACAGACTGACTGAGGGGCCGACTGACTGACTGACTGACTGACTGATGACTGACTGACTGACTGACTGACTGACTGACTGACTGACTGACTGACTGACTGACTGACTGACTGACTGACTGACTGATGAATGAATGACTGACTGACTGACTGACTGACTGACTGACTGACTGACTGACTGACTGACTGACTGACTGACTGACGGAAAACCAACTCAAATCAGGCCCTCCACCGGCACCCCCTCCGTAGGTTGTAGCTGGTCCGGGTACGGGCAATGTGCCACCTTGCGACCCACTACCTGAAAAGGGCGATGAAATTAAAATAAAAACGTTCAGTTTGAAAATATTATCAATCTTTTGGCTCAAAAATATGACTCAATCAATGAGAAATCGAGTACACTTGCACATGAACTTGTTCGAAAAATAAATATAATCAAGAAATATCAAAAATATGTACATAATCCAATATGAATTAACCTAAGTACAACAGTAGGTTGTCTCACTAACCTCCATAATTGGTAGATGGTGCTGGTTGAGGGTAGCTGGGAGCTGGCTGGGGTCCGGGATAGCTGACCGGCTGCTGGCCACCCTGAACAGGGTTTTACAAAATAACCTTTGAATCTATCACTTTTTTATAATAGATACACTCTTATTCACGTAGAGATTAAATAATAAATCTGAAAATCAGAAATACTGTGATTCTAACCTGTCCGCCATATCCTCCTATGGGTTGTGGTGGATAGCCGCCAGGCTGCGGTTGTGGCAGTGGTTGTGGCTGTGGTTGAGGGTAGCCTCCAGGCTGAGGTTGTGGGCCTGGTTGAGGCTGGGGATAGCCTTGGCTACCGCCATGAGTTGCCGGTTGAGGCCATGGCTGGGGCTGTGGTTGAGGTTGAGGTTGAGGTTGTGGGTAGCCACCTCCTGGTTGTGGGTAACCACCAGGTTGGGGTTGTGGCTGAGGTTGAGGTTGTGGTTGTGGTTGTGGGTAACCACCACCACCGCCTGGTTGAGGATAACCACCAGGTTGTGGCTGTGGTTGTGGCTGCGGTTGGGGTTGAGGATAACCTCCACCACCACCTGGCGAGGGGTAGCCACCAGGCTGCGGTTGCGGCTGAGGTTGTGGTTGAGGTTGTGGTTGTGGAAAGGGTTGTGGTTGTGGGTAGCCTTGTGAACCGCCGTTCTGGGCTGGTTGAGGATAGGGTTGTGGTTGTGGTTGTGGCTGTGGTTGTGGTGCAGGTATAGGATAGGGTTGTGGTTGTGGCTGTGGTTGTGGTTGTGGTGCAGGCTGTGGTTGGCCGTAGCCACCACCTCCTCCGCCGCCTCCGCCGCCACCCGTCCAGCCACCAGGCTGGAAATTGGCATTATGGTATGTGCAATATGGAACACGGTTTTGATAAATTACTGTATTTAGTTTTGGGAACATGCTTTCAAATCAGTTCAATTCAAAATAAATATTTCAAATTTTTTCGGGTTTGTGAGACATGCGATAGTAATATATTCAAGCATTCTGTGAAAATAAAGTTTCAATTAAAGCTCAATAAAGGTACATGTCTCATTTCAAGGTTTAACACGATATCAACTAAATGTGATGTAATATGTAATACAAAAACATGAACAAAATACGGGTACTGTTTTTGGAAGAGTCATGCCGAATATGGTCATATGGTATTTTGAAAGACTCATGGCAATTATTTTTGTTCGGTAGATTCCAACCTGTTGTCCACCATAACCACCGCTCTGTAATGCTAGTCCACCGGCATGTACCTGTTGGATGCCAAGTAGGCACACCACAAATCCAGTGTATCTCAGTATCATTTCGTTTCTGGAACAGTTATAAGATTAGTAATAAAATGTCGATAATAATAAAGACCATTACCTCAAGTAGGATAAGTATCATGGACCGAGGTAAACCAAAAAACAGTGGCTGTTGTCTAAATGTTAAATGTTACACTCATGCGGTTTATGAGAAATGATCAGATAGGATAGTCTGCATTGATGATTTGTATGACACTATGCCTTTGACCACACAAACAAAGATAGAAAAATTTTCAAACACGGGAGCGCCAGAAATGATGTAAATAAATAGATTACATCATATATTAAAAAACATCACAGACCGATTAAAATATAAGCACCCCCAATAAAGATTGACTCCACGACCTACAGTAACCCGAATTGGTGAACTGCGGAAGTGAGTCTCGACTTTACACTCGCGCGCAATACTACGGTTTACACAATGTAATTGGCATGTCATACGCGTACACACATCAACAACAATACAAACTATGAGTAATTGGGCGGTAGTCGGACTTGACTCCTGCCAGCTGTGTAATGTAATCCGGTATGAACACATAACATTACACGTGCATTTACAAGACGAGCGCAACAAACATGCTGCACGCGCAGCTGTGTGAGCACGCGTAACGTCTTGTCGCGTGCTCTTGTTGCATGCATGGTCGTGTAGCGGCTTATCAATGCAACCCATGCCGAAAACTTTGGGAAAAACAGCTGACTACTCCGGAAGTACGAACTCTTGTTAAGTCACTCTTAGAAAGGAAAACACCTACCTGACAAGGACATTTGTTGGATAATGGCTGACCGCTACTCGTTGCTGCAACGGGTGGGAGATGGATAGATCGGTTTCGACTTTGGTTGCGGTTGCGCTCGATCGCGCTGCAGCAACGCGCCAAACAAACGCATTGATCGGTTGGCGGATGGGTGTATTGGCGGCAAAAATCTACCATAACCGGAGCAAAGGTACTTTTCAGTGGTCTTTTACTAGCCAGTCAATGATAGAAATAACTTTTTTGAGTAATCCAACGAGGGGTATATTCTCCCACAACCGTCCGCGACTGACCCAAATGCTGCGCATAAAATGATGTAATTGCTGGCCCGTTGCATTCAAATAATATAATAATAATAATATATTAATGCAGCTCGCTTTATACAACAACAACATGACATAACATGACATAAGGTGAGATAAACAATAAGCGATTGTGATGCGGCTGTTGCACCTCGCTACTACTAGTAGCACTTGTATGAATATACTATTATGTTACGCCGAGAGTGCGGTCCGTTACACGACAAGTGGTGTTGCACCCCTAAAACTACTCTGTATATTTGAACCCAACTTCTTAACTTATTAGTTCAATCGCGCAGCATGCAGCATGTTTGAGTCAATTGTCTGCTCTTGTCACCATATTTATACGAGTCTGAGACTAGTGCTACGTCCGAAACGCTCAGGTTAAACGGTGCTGTTGCAGTGAGGTTGCGCGTTTCAGTTATCGGTACTAGAGATGGCTGTTATCTCGACAAAGTTTGAAAGATAGATATGTCAAGTATGTTATTAGTCAAAAACGAGACGGAAACCAACTCTTGTCAACCTGCCGTCATAGGTTACACAGGATACATCGTAATGACATCCAATCAGACTGCGTGTAATGAGGTAATAATCATTATGGAACGCTAAATTGCGTCATGAAAACCGGTTTATGTTTATCATGATTAGACAATCATAGAACAGAATATCCGCTATACAGCTATGCCAACATATAATCACTCATCAGCTAAATACTTTCGCACGCCAGATTGTCTCGTGGAAAGGATAACAGCATGACATAAAGAGGAGATGCAACATATCGAGTTATTCTAGGATAAGACATTGTTGCTAATACACAGCAATTAATGAAGGAAACGGTTAATTGATAAAAGAGATGGTAAGTGATGGATAGTGAATTTGAAGTAGATGAATTAGTGAGTAAGCCGCTCAGCCAAGTGCAAACCTGAGACTCACAGCCGAGGTTCAAGGCGATTGGGGTCAGAAGTGAAAATTGGCCGTTTTTCTTTCATTTGAAAGCCACCCAAAGCTAGCGGTTAAAGTTCAAGGACATTTATTAGCTTCAGTTTTATGTAAAATTATTTTCATATTGGAATTTCATTTCAAGTTGAAATTTATTTCATTCTTCTATTTAAAATTCAAATTTAAAGGTTTGGAATATCTTCTAACGACAGATAATTACAGCTGTTGCGGTGAGTCGTTGCTGCAGCAGAGCAAGTGAAACCGTGAAACGTGAAACAATACTGCGACATGCGTTGATGGATTGCACATTTAATCAATATTAACGGCGCCAATGGAGACACTTCGTCAGATTATCAAAACAGATTGTCGGATAAATTACTACAGTAACTGGGAAATTTTCATGAATGTAGAAACTGTATTTTTGAATGAGTAGATAAGGATGCGTCGGAGTTGAAGTCTGGGGGATTCTTGACCAATGTATTAGAATACATGCTCAGTGAAAAGGAACAAACTTATGTAGTAATCGTTAAAATTGGTTGCTAGACTTCTGTGATATTATTGAGTGACAAAAACACGTTTTCATAAATTTCCTCGGCTACATTTTCAGCTACACCACGAATAGACACATCTTCATCGCGAAGATCGGCCAAAAACACCGTGGATTCAGTTGTGAACATGAAATTGATTAAAAATGGACGTTAATAACAGACTTTCATTCAAGATGTCCATGAACATGTCCGCCAACATAAACAATTGAATGTCCATTTGAGTAACATTGATTGAAAATGTATGACAGAATTGACGTTTTGTACATACAGTAACTCGAACTTTGAAAGTGCAATATATTCGCTATTTTCACGACTCGGATTCTGAACAAAGTTCGTTAAGCCGAAGTGATACCAGGTCACAAATAAGCCTTTAACTCTTGTTGTCAAAACAATATCGTATTACAAATGCTGATGAATAGCACCTGTATGTAATTGGCGACAAATGAACGACAAATGACCGGTTTCTTCAACGCGCCGATATGTACATAAGTTTACAGATAAGTTGTTAATTTGAAACCAAACACGCTGAGCCGAACAGACGCTTATCCAAACGAACATTGTTGAATGTCGGCTTTGATTTGGTTTGGCAGCAAGATAAGCTGATGTAAAAAATGTTTCGAACATTTAGCTTTTGTATACGGTATACACATGACGGCCCATCGTTACTTTATGTATGTACCTGAGACCCATTAAGAAAATGAAGCAGCAGAGATTTCCAGTAAATAAATAGGTTCAGCGGTATAATAAATGCTTTGTTTCCAATCCTGATTTAGCGGAAATGACGAAACGAACCATATAAAGAGGTATCAAAGAAAATCAGACTTTCTAGTACTGAAATCCATTAAACAAAAAAGAGTAAGCTTTGCAGTACAAAAGATCGTAAAACCACAAATAAACCTGATAGTGTCAAAACCAGCTTCAGAGGAAGTGACGACATTCATCCATGTATACCATGAAACAATGAAATCTGACTTCCACCGGCCGTCAGTGAAATCAAAACCAGTTCGTTCGTGGCAAGTGTTTCAATTCATGCGAATTCGCCTACTCACCAAGAAAAGTTTAGTCGGAATGAATCATGAGGATTTATTTCAAAGTCATGTCCAACAGATACATATGATGTCAAAACTCATGAATATCAATCGATCAAACCATCAAATCCCTCAGAGACTTATGGTAAATCTACGATAGTTGTCGCAACCGTCACATTCGATGATCGCTAAACCAATATCTGTCGTCAAGTCTGAACGTCAAATCCTCAACTCATGAATTCGGCAATCTATGTGGATCTGTTGATGACATTGCACGTACACCACACATTTATTAAATTACAATAAATTTTACATGGGATGATACTTTTACTATCCAGTTTGTAGATGTCATGTCATGTTATACGACATGTGATTTCGAGAGGCTATGATGATCATGACATGTTGACATTTCGAATGAGGATGGATCATTGATGACATCGACATGTGAATGTATGTATGTATAGGTTGGCATGTCCCAGATACATACGTAATAAGTTGACGATCCTCAAACCAAAGTCGTTATCATCTTTTCCATGTCGTCACAATAGTTAGACAGTCCCATTCATCGGTTCCGAGGGAAGTTGGAGGGATCTCTGAAGTTGATCCCAGTGGAAGCAGACCGTTTTAGTTGATTATGTCGGTTGAAGGTTGGTAGAGTTGGTAGATGTTGGTAGAGTAAACAAAAACGAATAAACAAACCGATAGCAACCGTAGATTGGATTCAGCAGACAACTACAAACTGTAACTGTTCTCATGAAATTTCCTCACAAAGCAGCAGTGACAATTACCATAGAATTTGATTGCAGCAAATAATTGTTTATATTAATTAATACTTTTCTATAAATTCGACGTCCAATTTCACGGGTTTTATTGTTTTTATCGTACACCAGATCACAATTTTTGAAGATATGCAAAACGTTTAAAAGATAAGATTTTTAATGAAAAATGCACGCGGGATAGCGCGTGAAATTGATCGAATGCATTCGGATATTTAACGTCAGGAAAGTTGTTTATGACCGTCCACTAGCGGACGAGAAGAGGAGGGAAAAGTGAATTCCTCCCTCTTTGGTGGTTGCAAAAAGTTTATTTTGTTCCTCAAGTTCTAGGTGAAATGCTATGATTTCTGCCGATTTCCCCCTGTTTGGAGAGATTCCCCTCCTTTTGGATGTTTGTCTCGTCCGCTTGTGTGGCCGTCGGATTCATTTAACGCACGGGCGATCAACATTTAGGATTACGAAAATCAACCACAAAACACGTCTTTTAGACTCAGTCTGTTTAGCCTGAATTTTCTGCATCAAACTATCCAAACGTTATACTGTGGAATAAAATCAAAATATCACAATGGGAACAATAAAATTTAAGGGTAACAGGTACAATTGAAGGTACAGTAATTAATTAGTTGTAGCACCATTTAATATCATGACTTCTCGGTGCCTGCCAAACGGGTCATGGCCATGTTCGCTTCTTTTAGTTTGAAGACGAAATCCTGAAACATTAAACAAGTTTATCAATAAAGCAACTGAATTCTCACTTACATACACATAATGATGCAACATCATACAGTTTAAGTAAATTTCTAAGTAATTATGCAAGATTATTGAGTACAGAATCCAAACTTCCAGTGAAAAAAATCAGGAGATCAGGACTCAGGAGACGGAATTCAAAAAGTGGTTGGCATTCAAATGCAGTCTCCAAATCAATTGAGTATGCTATGTATAAACTATAGAATGCTAAACACTGTGACCTGCAACTGTTCGGTTGTTGCATAGAACTTGAAGTCGGTCACCTGACCAGCCGGCTGATTCTCGTCCACTTTCAGACAAATCAAATACATCGGCGCGTTCGTATGGCTGTGCTCGTTGGACTGCAATTAATATTAATTTCAAAAAAAGTATCGTATTTCCAAGGTAAATTTGTCTCTATATCCGATGAATAAACAGCTCATTTGACTGAAATCAATACCATGATGGTATCGATGTCAATAGAAAGGTTCGTATTCTCAAGGTACATTTTGTTGCGATAACCAATGAACCTGCACATTATGCATCAGCTTCCACTCAACATCCAGAATCTGCGGTGAACGATAGCCAATGTGTTTTAGGACGTCTCTTAATTCGCCGACTCGTTTCTGAAACGGGTATGAAGTAGTGTACAACAAATAAAGCATAAAGTAGTGCATAACAAACGTAGTGTAAGGTAGTTTATAACAAATAAAGTATAAAACAGTGTATAACAAATAAAGTATAAAGTAGTGTATAACTGTATAACAAACGTAGTATAAAGTAGTGTATATCAAACGTAGTATAAAGTAGTGTATAACAAACGTAGTATAAAGTAGTTTATAACAAATAAAGTATAAAACAGTGAATAACAAATAAAGTAAAAAGTAGTGTATAACAAACCGCGTATACTTTGGCGATGGCCTCGGGTAACTGCCTTGACTTGCAGGCACTGGTAAACGTGCTGACACTGATGTTATACTGGGCAGCTCGAAGTATTAGGGCCAGAACACTCGATGCATTCGAAAGTGCATCTGGGTTATACGATATTTTTATTCGTCTATGCTACTTTAACTTTGGTTCAGTCATGAAAACTAGAAAACGGTAATTATTAAGGTAGTTTCAGTCATTTACTATCCATAGTTAAGTAAAACCCAATCGGTTAAGTTGCCATGATTCTCATAACTTACTTATGCTGACCTGTAATGGGTTGACGCAATGAACCATTTCTTTTCAATTTGAAATTCTTGTCCCCATCATGATATAATAAGTTTATAAGCACCTCTATTACCGCCAGCACTTGTCACCGTATCACAGAGCCCGTCAGTCATCGACTCCACATCCGCACAGCCACTACACGATTCCAGGACGCGTGTAACCAACGTATCGGTGAACACAACTTCTTCCATAATTATATCTTGAACATAAAAAACGTGTTCGGTTGGTGATACTTATAAAGTCCATTCTAAACCATACAAGAATGATGAGTAATAAGGAACTTGAACCACATTGAACATAGATAATTCACTGCACTGAATAACTGATGAACTTACGGCTGACAGTTGATAATTTTTTTTTAAACGTGTAAGTCTTTTAATAATACAAGAAGCTAGGTATTATAACAGAAATGTAACATAAAATGAACTGCAATCTATTATGAGCTGCAGAGCGCGGTCAGGCGGTAGTTACGAACTCAGTATAATTAAGACTTTAATCCCGAAATCTGTGAGTACAATTTTATTCGTAATCAACTATCACACACTAAATGAGCAGGAAACTAAGCAATATACTGATTGAAGCATCATAAACATTGAAGAATATCAGCGAAATAGAAATATATCAGACTAAATTAATCAGCAAAAATGGATCAATGATGAAAATAAAACAGTCATTCTGACCGAACCCAATATAATGAGCAATTGAGCAGCAGATCAACGAACGGATCGGTATAAATACTAATGTGTGTATCAGTTGTGTAGTCATGTCGCGTTTTGTTTAATTTTATTTGAAACAAAAAATTATCGATTCATAAATATAAATCTTCAGAGTTTATAACGAAATGAAAAATGCCAAACATTAGTTTCATGAACATCTTTGGGCAATAATCATAAAAATGTCACATGTGCTATTGTGTTACTCCCATGCAAGTAACGCAACACAATTCACAAACCATTACACACTTCGCAGAAGTCACATAAGAATCCGAAATCACAAATAACTTGATCAAGATGATGGTGGTGGTGGTCTCTTGGCTGCACTCTCATCCACCTCATCTGGCATTACCACACCACGCGATTCCAATTCAGCATCGATTCGTTCTTTGGCACGCACAACCTGGAAAACACATTTCATATAATATATAATAACATCAACAATTCAATTACAACATTCACACTATTAGCACATTTAATATTTAGAATAGCGACGAGAAAATACTATGGAAATTCAAAAAATTTATAATTTTAAAAGTTAAACCCTTCCCATAGACCAACCTTTGACTGTAAATAAAACGAGCCGCCTTTTTCCTTTTCGTTCACCTTGAACAAGTGTTCGTAGTTTTGTTGCACCTTGTTCGGGTCGAGTTCGGCACCGAGATTTAGAATTTGAACGGCTTCCTGAAAAGGACAGATTTTGCTAAAAATACATTGATTGACTATAAGACGAATACGTTTAGGCTGCTGAAATAAATGCTTGAAACAATAAATAATGTTCGTTATTGGTAAAAAAAGAATATAACATAAAACCATCTTCCATCATTTCACCTACCTCACGGTCATAAGATAACTGAGAAACAAGGCATAAAGCAACGATGAACAAGGAGATAAGGAGAGTTTGACTTAGAACATTTTCTTTCGGAATCCCCATTTCATCGCAATAGTCATTTCAGCAAACAACCAACCTGTAATGACATGCCATGAATGACATTAGTCTTTGTCTGTTGCTTGGCCTGCGATTCCGATTTGCTCGAGGTGTTGGACGCGGCCACACGTTGCTCTGTATCATTATTACACCCATCAAATGTATTCAAAATCAAGTTGACCGTTTCATGCATTCAAAACAACTGTGAACCAAATTAACAATATTTCAAAGTGATTAAAAAACTCGATGAGCACAACAACCAGGTAATAAACCAACTTCCCAGCTCGTGCGTGACAGCCTGTCTAACGGCTTTGGTTACTGCCGTGCCCACCGATATGATGTACTGAGCGATGATACGCGGCAGCTGAAATTACAAATGGCAAAGTTAATAAATGGATAACGACCTAAAATAAAAAAAATATAATGTGAACTGACTGTCAACCGAGTCTTTGAATGATATTCAAACTATAAACTGTTCGAGAAGGCACCATAAATAAAAAGGTGACCAACCATGATTAATACGGCCAATTGTCGAAAGTTTGGATTATTGTACTTACAGGAGTACAAGTTTCTTCATCAGGACTTGTGAAGTTTTTTACATAGTTGTAGAACGATCGAAGATGCGGCGGAAAATGGAAATCTGAACTTGTCGTATACATTACTCAACAAAAATTTTAATTCCAACTCAAACACCTTCACGTTTACCTTCGATTGACAAACGAAATGAAAATATAGGTTTTTTTCAGTAAGTCCTCCAAACGCAGAAGACATCGAGTATATAACCGATTACAACTCATACAACAACCAACCCATCAACACGATATCAATAAACATCTCTTCATTGTCCGAACACTATACGATTCAAATGACCCATATAAATGATCTTCTAATAACAACAGATACAATCCGATAAAGGAATTGCAATAGAATTGACAACATTGAATCGGGGTCAATTGACGACGACGAAACTCAGAATAGAACTTTGTGTGTGTGTTTTCATATGTTTCGCTGTATTTCTAATATGGCAATGACGTTTTGAGGCACGTAACAAGGAACACCATCGGTAATCGACCAAAGGTATACTGGCATTCGGTAAAATAGTTTGTAGACCTTTTGCGAATCCGATGGTGCGTGGCGGTCGCTGAAGGACCGAAACAGGGGAAGTAACGCCATACAAACAGTCAACAAAGATAGCGATCAACATGGTTTTAGTTGACGTTGGTGTTTGACATGCTGTAGTTCAATCACAATATCAAGTCTATGAAACAGTCTAGTCAACACAACATGCCAACACACCACGCCATTACCTAAAGACAACAAATAGAACTTTGTGGGTATAGTATAATAATATTATAATCTGCGAACATCATCATCCTGCATACAAAACACAACTAGCCAGTAACATGCTAAATAACAATCAAACCAATGCTATCGTACGAACATACCAAATCAACAACAAACTATTTATCATTATAAGATTCCGCTGAGTTTGAACACAAAACACAAATGTGGTGAACAATTCAGGTGTTGGGGGAAACCATTAAGAGGGAATCAAGGGAGGTAAAACTGTGTGAAAATGAGAAACCTTTCGTTTTATTTGGAATTGGAAATTATGGATGACGTTTATTCGACGATGAGAGGTATCCCATTTGGGGTTGAAATGAGCGCCTGATTTAGGCAGCAGGCAGGTTGATGAACACCAGGTACAAGTGAACTTGTTGATAACCTTGGTATAACAGAAATGAGCAATATAGCAGGGGTATATATGAAGCCGTAATGTAATTTGCTATTCTAACAATGGTACACCCAATGTATAGTGTTGTTTATAATTTTGCCACACTAAATAAAATCAAACCAACACAAAATACATCAGATAGAAGCATAACATGGTGTGGGATAAAAATTATGAACAAAGAAAGAACAATCTCAACAATTTTTTTCGACAATTTTCTGGTGGTGTTTTTCTCATTACTAACAAACTTGCAAACATGGAAAATCAAACAAAATAATGATAAAGTAAACAAAATAAAATTCGCAAACAAGCTAATAATTGATCGCTCATTCAAGTAATGCAGCGATTACCCTTGCCATAGCAGAAGTTTTGACTAATGTGGTTGTGGATATGAAAAATATAGAGTTATTGGGTAACATGGTGGTACAATAAAAAAATCAACAATAAGAACAGTAAAAGAAACAAAACCAACAGCCGAGTCTGACAGGAATCAATCAAATAATGGAAGAACACTAACGATGATACATGCTATATATTGAATATGTTTACTTGGTGTAAAACTCCCTCATTAACATGTCAAATAATAATATGTTAACCAGAAATTCAAAAGCCAGTCGACAATATAAAGAAATTTACACCAAGCAAAAGGAGCTAAAAATCCAGTAATCGAAGCGGCATAACAAGCGGTCGTTTACGATAACATAATATAAAATATGGGTGTTTGATATAAATCTGGCTCTGAGTAGATACATAGAAACGAACAATCATAACTACAAAGGCAGAGAACAGGTGGTTGAGGAAAGCAAATCAACGGAATAACAGAAACAAAATAAATTCATATAACTCTATTTTGTATCAGCATCTGTAAAATCAGTGAAAGCAGACTGAAAGCGGGCGAATGCGTGCGTTTTGAGAAAAGCGTCGAGACTTTGTCAGATCATAATCACAATATAATAGGCTATAATATGTAATCCTAATCCAAATATAGTCCAATCTAATCCAATCATCAGTTTCAGGTTGTATAATTTCTGAAGGTGTTCTCGGCCAGCTTGTTCGTCAGCGCCGTCATCGACCGTGAGGGAATCACCAGACCTACAAGTACAAAAGTACGCTCAACGCTGAACAATAAGTACTACTACATCTTAGGCTGCCTTATAACTAACTTCTACGAAAGCTAATGAAACAGCAAAAAGTTATCAAGGCCCGTACATGATCCACCAATACACCGTAGTATAGCATGTTAAGCCATGTAGGCGGAGCCTGTTATGGTGAGTCTCCATATTCCCCGTTGTAACATAACACGCATCATAACATGCGGGAGAATGTTGCCTGTTATAATGTTATGCGAAATATCGGTGTTACGATGGCTTGTTATGTTACGTGTTATGGTCGAGTATGTACGGACTTTAATATAAATCTGTCATTGAATATGATAGCCATTAGGTATACCAACCGACTATCTTGGCATCGGTATCGGTCTTGGCCCTGATCACCTGCATCCGACTGTGCCGTTTGCCGGCCGTGGCCGATAACACGCTCTCCACCTGAAACATCATATAGAATGCTCACGGACAACAAAAACAACTATAAAACCACGAAAACAATAATACTAAGAAGCAATGAAAAAAAAACAATCATCCTTTTCATAAACACGCCACCACCGAACAACAACAACAACAACAACAACAACAACAACAACAACCACACAACAACAACAACAACAACAACAACAACAACAACAACAACAACAAGTAGAACAGCCAACCGTCGGCCATACACTGAGCACATTGCCGGACATGATGTGGTAATAACGAGTGCGTTTGCCGATATCACAGGTGATGCCCAACTTCTCACTGCGACACGACCCGTACACGCTCATGTGCTGGCAGTGGGTAGCGGATGCCTCGAACTGACGCTGTAATCATTTCGTAGTCAGGATTTAGGATTGAATGTTTCGACCACGCCACGACCATACTATGGTAGTCTGTATTCGTAATCTCATTATAAACATCTTAAAATATAAAAGTTCAACACGTTTTTTCTACTCGAACCTGCCAAACGGGCATGGCGGCATCGATGGACACGGCCTTGAATCGTTTGACGAGATCGGCGAGCGTCTCCAGTCGGGCGTTGCGTCCGGTGTTGGGTCGGGTGACGCTGAACAGACGGGCACCCGTTTCCAGGTGTTTCTTGCCCGTGCCGCAGATCAGTGCCACCGACGGCCGGTTGTTCATCGCCTAAAAAAGTACGACCAACTTGATGGATGCTGTTGCTGATGACGGGTGAAACAAACCCTAGGCTATTAACTTTACTATTACTCATCAACTAGCATAAACCGAAACACCAAAAAAATATCCAACAAATGAGTAATACTCAAATGCTACACTGTTAACATGATCGTTTGTTCCAGCCAGAGGTGGGCCGCAGGGGGGGGGGGGGGGGGTAGGGGGTTTACCCCCCATATTTCAGGGTCGGCGGGTAGCCTACCCCCTCCCCCCTAGACAAAAATTTAGGTCGCCTACCCCCTCCCCCCTACTCGAAATTTTTGAGAAAATCGGCCTCAATACCTCGATTTTGAGGCTCATTTTTCAAAATTTTCTGGCTGTGAGATTTTTTTTTCGAAGAAACACGTTTTCTAGGTCAATTTTCTTGGTTAAAATTTGAAAAAAACCGATATATGTGATGTTTATACCTTTTAATAGAAGATTTTTTTTTAGCAAAAACAAGCGTTTTATGCGAAAAAATTTTTTCTACCCCCACCTACCCGACCTTACCCCCCTCCCACTTTTCGGACAGGTCGGGTAGGATGGGATTTTCTGTCGGCTACCCCCCCCCCCCCTACCCCCTGCAAAACGCCAAAAAACCCGGCCCACCCCTGGAGCCACCTAAACATTCCAGTTTGTTTCGACCACCCACCAATATTTACATAATTGGCCCTAAAAGAACACCTCAAACCAAAATCAGACAACTCCAAACGAACATGAGTAAAATAGAATCCGTCATGTGTGCCGACATGGGCCTTGCTTGTGTCCAATGCCTCCTTCCATGACATACCCCTCTCCACCTGTATCGTATGCAATTCCACCTGGTACTGACCCGCCGTGCCCGCACCGCTGCCGATGAACACACGCGTTTCCGATCGGTGTACGCGATCGCCCGACATTCCAAGATCTGAATGCAAAAAACAGCTTACAATAAAATAAAAATACGTAAAAGAAGCGTTTTTATCTGACATCAGCTATTAAAGCTCAAAATTCGGAAAACCACGCAGGTTGTGAACCGAAGATAAACCGTTTTCTAAGCGAAACTCTAGCCGTTGTACTAAGAAAGCCAATGAAGTTATGTGTGGAATGCTTATTTATCTAACAAAGGTCGAATAATTACTCTTTATCTGAAGCTATGACCAACCGAGAATGCCCAGATCGTATCGGCCATCTCGTTTGGCCTGATTGACGAGTTCGTTGAGCGTATCGAGGAAGTACTGGAAGAGGCTGTTCTGTACGGCCACCGGCAGTCCGAGCAGTCGATTCAGGAACTTGGCGATGTTGTTGGCATCTTTGTCGGGCGAGTAGACGCCCCGTTTGTCGCATGTCAGCACACCCACGCCATCCAGATAACGACGCATGTCTGAACGGAAATTGGTTAACTCATGGTAGACGTTTACACAGAGAACTCATTTTCGACCACCGTTTGACAATACAGTTTGACCCAGTGATAACAGAGGAGACAACCATTCAAATGAAGGAGAGTTTTTCAAAGAGGGAGGGGAGGGGAATCAGCATAATCGAGGGTACACCTTACGGGAAAAGTTTCTCTTTATGAAACCACCAAAGAGACTTCAATTTTTCTCTTCCTCTCGGTCGTTGTAACTATTACTATTAACCTGGCAGGAACTCGCCGACATGGTAGCTGACGGGTGTGGGCACGATGGGTGCAGCTTTGCCAATTATGGTCTGGATGAGCGACTCGAGTGCCGCACGACCGTACTTCGTGTCCAGGTTGAACTGCGACAGATCGCGCGTCTCCGTGGCACGACTAAAAAGAGCCCAGATTGTTCTACTGCCGTTCTACAACAACCGATGATAACAAAATTATTCAGCAGAAGCAACAACAACAACAACAACGACTAATACAACAACAACAACTAATACAATAAAAACAACAATAACAACAACTACAACAACAACAACAAAAACTAATACAAAAACAACAACGACAACCACAACAAAAAACAAAACCAACCGATCGCCATGTGTGAGTGCACCCAACGACTCCAATCGTTTGGCGACAATACTCGCAAATCGTTGTTCACCAGCCAGTTCACTGATCAGAAACACGTACTCGGGTGCATTCACCTGGTTACTGCGATGACTGCGACCTGAAGTCGAACAACGAATGTTTAACTGATATTGAGATAATCACTTATCGTAATCCAAATATCATTCGGTCAACGAAGATGCTACTAAGATGAAGTACATTTTCTAACGAGCAAAGTATCTTTCAGACAGGCATAAAAGCAGATTGTTCTGAAGGTAATTATCGTTGACGTGGCTCAATCCCCCCCCCCCCCCCATCTGTCCGAACTTCTCCCACCGAACAGATTCAAAATGAGAAGCGGCACCCACCGAATTGCTGTATGGCCTTATCGGCCGACCAGGGCAGTTCGAGCGTGATGTGGACGCGTCTTCGTTGATTGGACGCCCGACGATCCGCCTGCAGACTGATGCCCGAGCTCGCAGCCTCACTGATTATTGCGATTAGCTGAAAGATATATTACTTATACGATACATTTTGTTAGTGTTTACGTCATCCATGTTCATATTTACCGAAATTTAATTGAGAAATTCGTTGGAGCTGTTCGTTGCTTACCACCGTTAATTTGAACTTCTCATACAGACACCAGAGTGAGTCAAAAATAAGACACCAAAATTTCAGTATACGTATCGAGTTAATCGACTTTTATGCCGTATTTATCTGTTAATTCATTCTGACCCACCTTCTCTCCATTCATGAAACGTTCTTTTTCAGCCAGATTCAGCAGTTCGAGAGACACGTCACCCAGCTGTCGGGGTTCGTACCGGACCTCGCCATCGTCACTGCAAACGACACGACCGCGACGACCAGTCATCTGAAAATAGTTTTTATCAATACTATAACAATCATAATTACAGAGAAAATCTAAAACAACAACCAAGCATCATCCTCTCCTTCAAAACCGATTTAATAAACAACAACAACAAAAACAACAATTATAATAATAATAACTACAACAACAACAACAATTATACTAACAACAAATAAAATTATACTAACAACAACAACAATTATAACATCAATAATTATAACAGCATCAACAACAATATTAACCTCAGCCACTTTACTGGCCCCACCCAGCTCATCAATCAGCTGGTCCAATGTGTTGGCCGGCAGATCCTGCCCCAGTCGCTCGATCGACGCCATCAACTCCGCCTTCATCACGGCGATTTTATTCAGCGCCAACTCACCACCCTTGCCACACGCCAGGGCGTCTTCTGCAAAACAAACCAACGGCTTATAATAAATAGTACGAACGTCAACCCAAATCTCAACGTAAAACTACTTATTGCGAGGGAAACATTTACGCAAAAAGTCAAGAAAAACAACGATGTTGCACATTGGTATTCACACGCTGAGAATAAAGATGTGAGTTTTGGATTTTCTGGGTGTTAAAAGGTAAAAAACAAACTAATTTCTTCAACAACTGTCGCTGGTATGAAAACTCTCCAAACCAATATATTGAATTCCTTCCCAACCGTGGTCCTGTGTATCGTGCTGACCGAGAAAGTCATCCACGGCCATGCGCTGTACGTGACCACCAGTTGACGGCACCACCGACTTCTTCGATGAGCTCGCCGACTTTGCCTTTCGCTTCTTCTTCGGCTTCGCCTTAGACGTTGATGGTTTCTCCGGTGATGGCTGTGCCACCTGCAAATTCGGCAACAATGTCAGACTTTCGTTGAAAGTTTTACTTTCTCATTTATCCAGACTTGAAGTGAAAAAATGATTACGGAACCAAATATAGGTGAGGTTACTAGAACGAGAAGTATCATAAGTTTATGTACTAATCGTCAGTCAACCATGGTCCATGGAAGATAAGAAGAAAGAAGGAGATAGAGAAGAAATAAGGAGAGCCTTTCTTTTTTTCCTCAGATGTCATAAAAATACACGAACCTGTTGTTTGCTGGCCCAATAATCCTCACCGTCCTCATCAAACGGATTGAAATCGTCCTCCTCATCCTTGACTTGCTCCTCCTTCACGTCCTTATCCTCCTCCTGATCACTGTCCTCGCTCTCGTCACTGCTCTGTGCTTCGGCAAACAGTTTCGAGTACCAGTCTTCGTTCTTCTTGCCTTCTAAAATTGTTGACAAGTTTATTTAAAATTAGTGAATCGAGCTTAAAAGAGCTTCAATTCCTAGCACTAAACAAAAGATTGACATATACAAGCGGCCGAGGGTTCCTGCATGACATTTCCACATACCTCCTAATTCCTATTATATCCAACAAGCAACATTTTGCGATTAGGATACCCTCAAACTAGCGCAATAAAACATTTTGAACTCGCTTTCCCAACCATAATAATATAATTTAATAATAGATGCCGATTAAAATAACAATAATAATAACCGTCGTTATTTTGTTGTTCGTCATCACTATCGGTTGTTGTATCACTATTATCAGCCTCATCATCATCCGAGTCATTACCGTCACTGTCGGACTCGTCCTGTTCACTCTGTTTCTCATTACCACCGTCGCTATCGGCGCTGTCCGTGTCCGACTGCTGGTTGTCACCGATTCGAGCCCGTTTGCCCGTGGTCGTGTGCGCCGTTGATGATACTGCAAGCAAAGTATTTAACTTAATATAATGACTAGAAACAAGACATAGAATCCTGTAACACTTTTTTATATTTGGAATTATTTTCTAAAAAAATAACAGTGAGCTTCCGAAGTGAACGCCGACTCAGACATTTTTTTATTATCAGTAAGTGTATTTAGCATTAACTAAAATATAACAAGCAGATGATATAAATAAAAGCCGAGGACGATGACTTGATTGTTGACCAACATTCCAAGCTATTAAAAAGTCAACGACCAAAAAATATAAAACCAAAAACGCACATTTCCTCTTGATGCCGCCCGAGGCACCGGCCTGTCCGAATCCCATCTCATCCATCGTGGCGAAGATATCGGCGCTGAACAGACCGTTGTCACGTTTGCCCGTCGGAAAGTGCTTGTCGACCAGAGACATCAGCACGGCTCTGCAAACATAACAAACATGTTCGTGTAGGAAGAGTATAAAATTAAAAAATTATATGATATTGAGTTAACACAATTATGAACAGCAGGAAAGGAACTATGCTAGAAAATCATTAGAAATACAATTAAGTATAATTATTAGAATACAATAACAGAACCTAAAACACACGTACACAAGTAGTTCAAATAGTTAGAGCGACCAACTTTGTGGTTGACACGAACTCACTGAGCTCGCCACCGTTGTCCTCGAGCTGTTCGAGTGTTCTCGCCTCACCCGTCGACTGCAGCCCGATAATCACGCACTTGCCATTCTTGATCGCTTCACGCGCCAACTTCACACATGCGGCTACCTGAAAAAAAAATCTTTTTTTTGACAACAGCAATCACAATAACAGTTACTATTATAATAATAACAACATCAATGACAATAACAGCAAATTACCACAATATTAAAAACAACACCGACCAAAACAATAACAAAAACAACAACAAGAACAATAACAACAAAAATAACAACAAACACTATAATAATAACAGACACTACAATAACTGACCTTAGCACCGATGCACAAGTACTTGAAGAATCGTTGATGTGACGCCCAGAACTGGCTCCAGATGGCCTTATTCTGCGATCGGTCCACATCCGCCAGCTCGATGGCCGCTTGGAACTGACGTCGCACTTCCAGCCACTGAAAAGAGTCCGCTTATAAAATAACTTAAATGAGAAAAAATGTGGCTCTAGTTATTGGTTCAGCTGCAATGATTTAAATAGGAAAAAAACAAATTGAACAACTTTGGTATAAAAAAATTTGAATATACAAATAAGCGAAATAAGAAAAACACTTACCAATTTCGCGGATTGGTCGTAAAGCCGGACAAAGTCGTCAGACAGCGAGACGGGCTCGACGCGGAAGGATACACCCTTGAACGACAACTGACGTGCCAGGTATGAACCACGTTGCTGCAGCAATAAACCACGGTAAGTATGTAAACTTAACATCACATATTACATTATAACTCTTAAATTAGAATTATATTTTAGACAGGTTTTCGCTATTGTGTGACCAACAGAAGCTGGTGAAAATCTTATAATCGCTCTCAAGAACTGTTCCAGAGTGAAATAAAAATGAAGACTGCCGAGCACCAGTGTCTTGAGTCATCGTATAACATCTTTTGCTTACGGTAGTCAGGTGATCTGAAACCAAAGCCAACCTTCATGTCAATAGCAACGATCTCCATGGCACCAACTCCGCGCTTTTCCACTGCGTTGAGGAAGTCGGAGAACTCGGGGAACGGCTGACCGACGCCCCACAGCCCGAGTCGAGTCATGTAGGCCATGTTGCGCGGTTCTGCATTATACGATTCACATTATTAAATAAGTTCCAGACATGAAAATCACGATGACATAAAGAAAACTCAACAACTGCTACCGCCTGCTAAAAAAGACAAGAAAACAACTGATTCCAATAGTTTTTTTATACAAATCTTGTGAGTGAATATAGTCTAATGATTATTTATTAGAAGTGTGCCCAACCGGTGGCACCAGTTGCACTGGCATACACGATGCGGGCACGAGGCAGACACTTCTGCAGTTCAAGGACGGCCTGACCGGTTTTGGATGCCTTGCCACCAACCGACGGCATCAGATTCTTGGCGCGATGGCACTCATCAAATACGATCTGCAACGGGATACATTCGTGAACGACAGCAACAACAACACCAACAACAACAAGATTATAACGAAGTCAAAAATTTTATACAACGACAATAAACTGGCCGTGCGAGCTACAAATTACGTGAAAAAATTGCAGTCTTCCAGTATGTTATTGTGAACTTTCATTACTTTCGATTGCTTTATAAAAATAAATAAAAACAGGAATATTTTTAACAGCATAAACTAACGACGCCATCAAACTGCGGCCCGCACCACTGCAGCAGCTGCTTCAGCCGAGTCTTATACTTGCCACGGGCACTGCGACATTCGCCGATCAAACTGGCATACGTCGCAAACAACACACCGCGCTTCACCGAACCGTTTTCCTTGCCCGAGATCTTGGCGTATTTGAACTGAAACATACATAATGAACATGTGACAGGAAACTTCATTTGCGAGAAAAAGTTGGTATGGTTTTGATTTTGAAGCTAAACGATAAATAAGCAAACCGAACGAACGACTGGATTTGAGAACATGTTTCAGCGAACCCGATGATATCAACGATGAAAAAACCGAGGTGTAGTGTGCATTAGAATATGATTTTGAATTCAACGAAAATATTATGCAACCTTATTCAACGGGTGCACTTTAATGCGACCAGCCCCGACATCCTGCAGATCGCGTTCCGAGTCGAACTTGAGGTCATTGGACACGCTGAACCAGATGGCCCGCTTCCTACCGACCAGGTAGTTCTCGTGGATTATACTGGCAATGATACGACCCTTGCCTACACCCGCACCGTCGCCTGTAGAATAAAATTCAAATATTATTGTCATCCAGGTGATAAGATGGGCGTCATAATCACTATTTTGATACAAGTCAAATCGCTCTTTAAGCGTCTGAACAAAGTGTAAATACTAAACCGTTGCATAGATATGGATTGTTAAATGTAGATAGTTTGGCAGATTACTCTTTTTTCTTGAACGTCACTTAAACCATAAAAGACAGAACAGTACAACGATATAAAATGCTGACATAAAGAGGATATAAAATACTGACCGACAAGGAACCCAGCCCGTTCACCACTGGGCAGCGTGCACTCGTGCTGCTGGCAGGCGTAAATCACAGACTCTAGTTGCAGCGCCGAGATGTACCCGCTGTCGATCACTTCGTCGGGTATCGATACGTGATATCTAGATTTTTCAGATTAACAATAACAACAACCACTACAACCACAATAAAAAAACAACAACATAACATAACAACAAAGTTGCTGTACCTGATATCGGGAGGCGCTACACTATTGAGCGACGATGTTTCCACCACCGAATCGGGGTGCGGTTGACCGGATCTCAATTTAGCCGGTACATATTCGGCGTAGGTGTCGGCGTGACCGAGTTTGGCCTCCTCCTATAACATGTGGATTAGTGATTAATTTACGCTGATAAACAGCATTTCAGTGCATAACTGAGTGAGTAAGGGAGTTAATGGGTGAGTGATTCTCAATCTTTTTTACATGTGACTTTTTTTTCTTAATGGATCTAACTAAGATAACTAACATCATCATTCATCTCCTCATCATTGGCCGAATTGACACTACTACTGCTGCTGTTCGACTTGCTCGTTGACGGCTCCGTATTCGCTCGAAACATCGGTGCTTTCGATTCGCCCATATCAACACGGATCGGATTCTGAATCGCATAAAAGAAATGTAAAATTTGCCATGTCAAAAACTGTCTTTCATAAAATAAAAGAACTAAAACAACTTTCGGGGCCTTGTAACAAATTGACAAAAAGTACATAATATAGAAAATTCACATTAAACAATGTTTTGTGTCTGAGAAGTCAAAAACTATCTTCAACTCTCAAAACTCACATTATTGCTAATCGACGTTTGCGGGGGAGCAGGAGAAGCACCAATACTATTGCCAGTATTAAGGGCTGATGCCAGTCTTACAGGGGCGTGCGACCGGAAGAACGGTGCTGGGTCCGTGTTCAGACCCTTGCGCAGGGCGATCGCTGAAAAAAAAACATTTAAGATGCGATGGACGTAAGCGACGACCAAAACATCATAAAATTGGGACAAAATGAAATTTTGAAAAAAATTTGATTTGGATGCAAAGCGATTCACTTGACTCCCGTGAACTCAAAAATATTTTTGCTTCACGTTAAAACCACGTAAACAGGCCAAAATTCGCATCACTAAATGGTGCACCCTAATTTCCCTATACAAATAAGGCAAAACTTTAAGACCGATTTTCTCATGTACTTCCGAAAAGATCGGAAAACCAAACACCTCAGGTTGAAGCTGAGAATTTTCTCTACAAAACCTGCTTAACTAGCCAATGCACTTTCGACTTTCTTTCAACTACCGTAATCCGAAACAACAATCATTTTTCAACTACCGTAGTCCTTGTGCCGTCATTAACGAAACATTAGTTTTTGCCATCAAAAATCAGTTCCGTGTAGTTCATCAGAAAACAAATATTTTTACTACAAAAATACTGAATTATGATTCTGTCCAATAATATATCAGGTTTAGCTCATCAGGTTTTTTTATCAGGTTAATTTTTTGTATACATGTGATTACATGTACAATCAGGTAGTTCCAATGAGTGAATGTGAAAAGCACTATATCCATATTTACTCCATTCTATTTCAACTGTGCACGCTACACACCGACATTGCGCACGTGGAGAACGACCTGAACCGCGCCAATCAATGTAGGGGTTGAATCAATATAGAGCCATAACAGAGGTAAACGTGATAAATATTGTATATCGTGCATATATTATATAACGTGTATTATTGGACAGAATCATATTTCAGTAATTTTGCAGTGAAGTCGATAATGAATTACTGTTCCAAAAAGGTGCTTGAATTCTCGATAAACATCCTAGTGATTTACCGTGCTTTAGCTTGTCGATGATAAAACGTCAGTCGACCCTAAATTAGTTTTTATTCGCAATTCTGTGATTTGGGCTGTTTTCAGGAATTTTTTGTGCAAACGAAAGAGAATAATTTTCTGTTTCAATTGGTGTTAACTTTTCGAAAATTGGGCCAGTACAGCTCGAAAACCAAATAAGAGAAACGAACATTTCGTCGAATGCCAGTGCTGCATCGACAGCGGAATTCAGTGTGAAACATTAATTCAAATTAGAGTTTTTCGCGCGTTTTTCGTGGAACAGTCAGTAATTCATCATCGACTATAAAAATATTTGTTTTCTGAATGGAACTAATTTTTGATGGCAAAACCTTATGGCCCTGTGCACGTATAAGCTTTGGGCTTATAATTTACGTGTTAAAGTATATAAAATTGTAAGCCCTAAGGCTTATAAATTATAAGCCCTGGGCTTATAAATTTATACTGAGGTGTATACTTTAACACGTAAATTATAAGCCCTGGGCTTATAATTATAAGCCCAAAGCTTATATGTACGTGCACAGGGCCAATGTTTCGTTAATGACGGCACAGGGATTACGGTAGTTCAAAAATAATTGTTGTTTGGGATTACGGTAGTTGAAAAAAAGTCGAAAGTGCATTGGCTAGTTAGGCAGGTTTGGTAGAGAAATTTCTCAGCTTCAACCTGAGGTGTTTGGTTTTCCGATCTTTTCGGAAGTACATGAGAAATTCGGTCTTAAAGTTTTGCCTAATTTGTATAGGGAAATTAGGGTGCACCATTTAGTGATGCGAATTTTGGCCTGTTTAAGTGGTTTTAACGTGAAGCAAGGATATATTTGAGTTCACGGGAGTCAAATGAGTCGCTTTGCATCCAAATCTAATTTTTTTCAAAATTTCATTTTGGTCCAGATTTTGGCTGATTTTTACGTGCATCGCATCTTAAATTACACGAAAACATGTCAACGAAAATTATCAACTATCAGAACCCCAAATTGCTTGCTTTGATCGATGGTGTCGCAGGTACTGATTATGAATAACAGACAAATTTTACTAAGCCTCCCTTTATAATTACGATCAATTCTATGTGGCTGCAGACTGTTACATCGTTTCAGACTAATACACCTACAATCAGCTATTTTCATTTATTTTTCCCATCCCAATAATAATAATTAATAAAGATGCCAATTAGAAACGAACCAGCCGAACTGGGTGCGACGAGGGTGTACGGCGTGCGCATGCTCAGTTTGGGCGCAGGTTTGAGCGGATCACGGCCCACTCCTCTTGACGATGGGGACATGTCAATTTTGGTGACATGCTGATGTTGCGGTTGTTGTTGTTGTAACGGACTGATGTTCGACAGACGAGACTGTGAGCCCGTGGGAAACGCCGGGGAACCTACGAAATAGAGTTGAAATAATCAACAGAATTATTTTGACCACAAGGGAGATAATCAGAAATTGCGGAACTGTTAAAATGGAATGGTAAGTACGTTATTTAATGCAAATTTTTACACATCGCACTAACTGGGCGGTGTATCGGGTGACATCTGCGTCAGCCTGACCACGCTCTGGTCGGGGCTGGTCACGATTCGTATCGAATTGGTACCTGGAAAAACTAAACAACTATTATATAATCAATAATCAGCGAAGCAAGGACCAGCAATTATCTATCACAACATCAGAATCATAAACTAGTTTACTTCAATGCGGCCGTTCGAAAAACATAAATATGATGACTTTACACGATGATTGAAATTGTCAAAACTGAGATACAGGACAAGAATCACAATTGAACGAAAACCATAAGCTTTTTTCATCACAACCGCAAACCATGTTACGAACCAGTTTCCGTTTTGGTGACTCTGACGGTGGTGCCAGAGGGAATGGGTGGTTTCTTGTTGTTGTTGTGGACGCCCAGTAAGGGTTTGCCGGCGTACGACACACTCGGTGACACCGACGATGCCGATACCACGATCTTCGGGTTGACAGCGATCGACATCGAGTTGGCACGCGAACTACAACATTAACAATCTTTGTTGTGATCAGTGATTATCCTCACACGTAAATATAGGTAAATAGGTACAATATATTTGTGAGTCGGTAATTAATTTTTGTGGCATAACAACTGTTGAACACATCAAGTTTGGATTACATTATTGTTGGGACAAATTAGGATTCTTGACCTACTGTGACACGTTCCCCATTCATATCAGTGGTAAATGAAGCAATTCATTTCCCTCAAGTCTCATCTCCATGTAAAATTTTTCAGTCAAATGTCTATTTGATTATTCCCCCTCCCCTACTACCCAGCTACACAACCACCGTTCACTCAAGTATAGCAATTCACAAGTTAACATAAAAAATCATTGCTGTATCGACTCGGATGTTAACTGCCATCACTAAAGTTTCAAACCTAGGCAATGACGTCGTGACTAGACAAACTAGACAAACAAAAAAACTACTGTCCACCTATCCAGTTAAATTTCGGGTCATATCAAATACAACAGCCAAAAAACGCTTAACGTATCACTGCTTAACATAATATGAATGTTACTTATGGGTAACATAACGTTACGGTAAGGTAACCAGATTGCGCGAAATACATACATTGAATATTCGCGGCAGTCCATCATGATAAATGATCTGCGATAACATGGGGCGTAGTGAACAACTGTGGCTGTGGGTGAAACAACTTGTCAATTTACACGTCATGTTATGTGAAGCATGTACGCACGTCTAAAGTTTCATATTCATAGCAAATTCATCTTATGTAGCAGAACAGTAACTTTCTAATAAAGACAGAAAATTTTACAGTCCGATCAAACGCAATCAGGAATTTCATCGAAGAACAAGAACATGTAACAAGGTAATAACAGCATTTTAATAGAACTTATGACAACTAACAACACTAATATAATTTTAGATAACCAACAACAACCACAACAATAAATATAACTAACAAAGCCGGTGCCGGTGGCATCTTCTGTCCATAATCATGCTGCGATAAAGGATCCGCAAAACCTCGACGTGCCTGCTGTGCCTAGAAAACAAGTTTAAATCGATCAGTGTTGAAAACGTTTACAGTATAGCATACAACTGAACCCAGAAACATATGATGTCTCATGATAATACAATGTACAACAAGAACAACAGCAGGAACAATGACAACAACAACAACAACAACAGCAACAGCAACAATGACAACAACAACAGCAACAATGACAACAACAACAACAGCAACAACAACAGCAACCATGACAACAACAACAACATTGATAACACTGACCGTTCTCGGTGGTGGTGGATCACCGCCAATCACGTTCGCCCGTATAGATTCTAGTCGTGGTCTGAAATTAAGAGCTATAATACTTGCCGAAAATACTGAATCATATAGATTCTAATTATACTTATAGAACATGATAAACTTAGACATAATATGTACCTGCGAATAAGCTGAGCAGTTGGGGCCGTCATTCTGCCTCTGGTCGTCGTCAACTGACTCGTCCGAAAACCAGGTGCACTCACAATGTTTCTCTGGAAGTTGGAAAACACCGTAAAGTAGTCATCACAAGTTTTATGAATTATATCAACAACTTATGAAAAAATAAATCGACTAAAAATCGTTCTATCTAACTAAAATCCTCCAAATTCCTCACCAACCCTGGCCTGTTCGACCGCATCTTTAATGTCTTTATATGTTTGATTATGTACTTTGTACGGCAAAGGTACAGGTCGTGTGAACAGTCTGCCTTCGACAGCTTTGGTCTTGGTCTTTATCAGGTTCAAATGTAACTCATTTACATTCTGAGAAGACAGAAAACTGTCCTGATGCCGTGATTTTGATATAGATGACAAATTTTGAAACGGGTTAACGCTTGAAAGTTCGGGTGATTTAGAACTGAGATGTGGCCCGATTTAACTTGAAACTTTTGTTTAACGTAAAAAATTGGATGTAAGTTTTACTTTACCAACCGTTTGTATCAAGGGTGGCACTCGATTTACCAGCCTCTGCACTCCACCCGGTCCACTTATAAGAGCAGGTGACGATCCACGAACAAGACGAGGTGCTTGCGGTATGCGACCGCCTGCAAGTAGAACATAGAATACATTGGTTATGAAATGCGCATTATACAAGAAGAGATTCGTTATGATACGTTGAGATTATTATGAGACCTGATAAGTTAAGCAGGTGGTGTATGAAAAACAATGACGATCGGATCGCAGTAAAACTATAATACTGGTTATGAAGCACACCAGGAACAAATAATAGAGAAAAGTAAACAAATTCTGATTTTAAATGGATTACATTTGCTAGTTTGAGTCAGTCTAACCACCAAAAATGAAATAAATACAAGTGAAAAACAAATATATTAACCTCGACCTCTACCGGGCAATGCAGTTGTGACCACCGTAACCGACGACGTGCTCGCCGGACTACTGCGACCCGAGCCAGCTGGTGATGTCTAAAAACATTATACAATGAAAATAAAAATTCGTGAAGAAAAATCTGACATTAATATCTAATTGGAATCAGTTATACAAAACGGTTTTTGGTTTTAATGAAACGGTGACTGGCCGTTCGACTCATTCATTCACGCCACCGTTGACACACAAATTCCGCACTGTATTAAGATCAAGTTTAATGATAACCAGAGTCAGAGAGAGATGCCAACATAAACTTTATCGATGAAAACCAATTCAATAACGGAAAAGCAAAAAGGCAAAAATTCAAAACTTTAAATACAACGGACCGATTGACTGGCGGGCGCCGACCACTGCATTCGCGGTCGACCACCCGTCGCACCACCGCCTCGTCGAAACACGATCAGACGTTGATGCGGCTTGATGGCCACCGTTTTGTCACCGATCCGAGCCAGACGGGTGCCGGCGGGAAAAGAACCTGGAAATTTTATATTGTTATGATAATATCAGACAATTTGTATTTGAATCCTCAGTTTTTTTGTGACATTTTTCAACAATTTGAAAAATTCCTGCACTTTCAATAACCAACCACCGGTTAAAGAGGCAGACGACGTGGGTATCGAAGCCAGTGAGCCACTGGACTCAGATCGACTCAACGAATACCGCGGACCGATCGTTGACTGCTGCAGTTCCAGCGATCTGGTGCTCACAGGCAGGTAACTCTCGGTCGTTGTTACCTGTATAAACTAAGTTATATATAACTAGTAAAACAATGATACATGTTGATGTTTATTATAATTTGTACCATAAATTACCAAACGTTCTCTTCGGTCGATGCAATTTTTATCTCAAGTTTCAATGGGTAAAAACCATGGCCAAAAATGGAAATACAAAAAATGAGAAAACAGAATTAAGAACACTTTTAAACATACATACACACAATCATACAGTTCATTTACATTCAATTAGATTCAAACAAACAAACAAATTAACATGTACAAAACATGTACATACATCAGTCAGTCAGTCAGTCAGTCAGTCAGTCAGTCAGTGAAAATGATAATGAAAAATAAGCTTTAATGTCGGCATTTCGTTTGCCATTATCAAAAATGGCAAATCAGTAATTCAATCCCGTGCGCTCGCCCGTGGGTGTGTGACTCGTCACAACATCCACGGCCGAGCGCACGGGCCAGCCAGGCCACCGCGGATCCGCGTGCGTAGCGGATCCGATGCGGCCTCTATCCCATAGACCGTTAACAAACACACACACATCATTACACACTACAGTGAAACACACACTACAGTAATACAAAAACATACACATTAAAATACACAGCACACAAACATACATAGCATAAATACATACATAGCATAAATACATACATATTAAGATGTAATGAATCATACACATATTATTACATATTATTATATTACATACATATTACATACTTCTTCACACACTCCCGAAAACAACAAAAATGAAGTCTACGAAACGTAAGAACTCAGAACATACTCTTAAATTCCTCACAGTTGGAGACCGTCAACAGATTGACATCAGAACGACGACTGAGCTTAAGTAAAAATGAATAAAGTGCCTCTTTAGACAGATGAACACCATCCTCGTGCAACTTCACATATTTTAGAGTCACGACAAAAATGCCTCTCGAATCAATTGCACCGTTCAGTATCTGGACCAGTTCTTTCGTTAACCCTCTCTTCTCAATCGGAGGCATCTGCACGAAACTGAACCGAACATCAACCCACGATTTACGGAATTCATCCTTCAAGCTCTTCACCTCATCCGCGAATTGGATGGCCGTAAACCTTTTGTCTGTCACATCGTTAGTTCCAACCACGACACTAACGGATTCAACTTGTGCCGTCTGATTCTTCGCAATCCATTCTCCTGCTGCCTTTTGAACGTTGAAAATGTTCCAACCCGACCCTGCAATCACTATCGTATCGGGTGCTAAGGCGGATGGTGGCAACCGATGAGCGCATAGATTGGAATCGCCAATAAGTATGTTCTTCTTTGGACCGTCACGATCATTAGTTGGCTCACACCGACTCCTTTTCGACGATGTAGGTTTTTCTTCATATTGCCTTTCAGTTTCGAATTTTCGCTTCCGGTTGTTTCTTTGCTCCTCACTACTGCTCGTGCACGTCGAGCACGGAGTAGATGACCTTGATTCAGATGAGTTGGAACGTGAACTGTGCTGCGACGAACTTGACACCGAAGTTGTCTTTCCTTCTGTCTGCACGCTTGCCTCCATCATCGTGGTGTGGACTTGTACACCAACCTCTGCCGTCTCAATCTGTGTCTGGACGCTTTGACTGATAAGATCACTATCTTCGGAATTGACAGGATCTGTACCTATATCTTGAACGACTTTCACCTCCGTAACTGCACTGTCTTGTTCTGGACATTCGTGCCCAGTTACGTTCCGAATGAACACATTCACATTCACATTAGACGACATTCTGACCATTAACTGTAATAAAAGGTTTAGTTGAACATGGTTTTCACGAATAGGCATTCAATCTATAATAGTATATATTTGACCGTTATTGATAACACGTTTAATAGTATACATTTGACCGTTAATTGAAATCATTATTTACAGTGAACATATTTTTCTCATAAGTGATATTTGACCGTAATTTTTCATCAAAATACTATGTACAACTTGATTAATTCTGCTATTATGCGCAAAAACGCCGCATCACATAACAGATGATAGCCGCAGCGATGCAACTACCGATCATATAAACGCCAATGAAGTACTGTGACAGAAACACGTCAGGTAGAAAATCCCAGAATGTATTCTGCGCTTTTTCGACTCTCTGCGTGTAAAGTCCCGTCACCTTACCCAGCATATCAATTGGAATGAAGTGTAGCACCCCTTCCAACTTGAACTTGGTTGATCCTCCCGGACATCGAACATCACAGGAGTCTTCAACATTTGACTTATCAATCTTGACCGTAATGTTGTTCCATTGTCCAGTGGGATTACAATTGACCGTAAAGCTAAGTGATTGACACGTAACCATACCCATCACCTCTCCTTGATCTGAAAAACATCGCAGTTTGACCTTGGCACCTGTGATGCAGTTGTAACATCCGAACAAGGATACTTGTCGAATTTTACAGCTAGCACTGCTAATCAACGTTTTCAAACGTAGATTTTTCATCGTTATCTGAAGCTGAAGACCCGACAGTTGTTCAAAATTAGCTTGGACAGAATTATCAATTGGTTTCAGCAACGTGTTCCCGGTGGACAACGGCAACAAATTCGAGCTATTCTTGAACATGTCTTCCATCCTAATGATCTTGCAGGAACATATCACGACTGATCGTCGAGGTTCGCAACTGCACATGTTGTGAGCCAAGACACACTCAAATTGTTCGGCCGCAATCCTAGAGGAGCATTGGAATTGACCTATTGTACCAGCCACCGGCTGACCAGCATTGGATGTTTCGGATAAAATAATCTTGTGACCGTCAGAAATGAATCGTTTATTTATCACTGGAGTGTTGGGAGTGGTCACCGATTTCAAAGTTACCGTCAGATCTTCCCAAATGTGAGTGACCACACCCGGTTGTAAAATCACAGTTCGATTTCGTACTGTCAACCCTTGTTTGAGTAATATCTGCAATTCAACCGTAAGTTTGAACTCTGAACACTCGAAGACTTCATAAACCACATCGGACTGCGGAAATGCGTACGACCTGTAGAACAAACAAGATTGGGTACAGTAGAAACAACCACATCCAGCACAAGCGCAGCTACCAATACAACCAGTGAAACCTGGTCTACTGTTAGCCTCTCCATTCAACTCGTCAATTAACGTATCATCTTTCACGCTGTCGCATGACTTTGCATCTTGACACGTTCCGGCACCCGGACAGCGTTTAGTAGACGCGGTCTTCATTTCGAAATCTCTGGTGAAGAAGACATCTGTTTTCAAACAACGTAACGAAATCTCGTTGACTGATACTTCAATCACACCGGCTGGACGGCTAGCCATGTCGTACAACGCTAAACATGCTTTCTGACCTTTAGTAGCCAAGGTTATTTCTGACGTTTGCGACAAACTGCAATTCATCTCATGACCGTTAATAGTACACTCATGTTGCTCCGCCTGTGTTACCAACACTTCAGAACAACCTTCCGTAACTGTTTGACCGTAAGAACTGACCATTATAAGACAAGCTACTACAATTGGCAACATTCTACGAGTAGGACGGTATCGAACACGTTGATTGTCTATGTCCATCTCAATGACATGATCATTAGCCTGCAACGGTAAATACTCCTGACTGTTGCGTCGTTTCCGACACCGACATTTTCGACAACCATACTTACAAAACGACCACAACAGGTTTATCAGAATACCAATCGAACCCCAGATATTTCGCACCATGAAGAATAAAATCACTGATGTTGTACCTCCAAACCATGTAGCCAGAAAAAGAACGAGCATTGCCCATCGAGGAGCACAATGCCAATTCTTGATCATTGTCCAACTGACGTACGGAACTGTTTCGCAAAAAGGTTGTGACGGACAAATCTTGTATACATTGAACACTATAACACCTTTACTCCAGACCTTGACATGCACTTCATAATCGTTCAACGTGATTTCGGGCGAAAAAATGAACGTGACGATTTCGGATGGGAAACTTTGCGAATAGCAAACCGGTGTAGAGCAGATTTCCATCAACGAAGAGTCGACCATGGTATGCACCTTAATCCCTCCAATCGTACATTCGATCTCACATGCATGACAGCTTATGCTCAGTGAAGTAGACTCCTTAAACTGCCAGACCGTTACTATTTTTGAACCCCAAGCTTTGATAGGGAGATTCACTTCATTCTCCGTGTAGAAACCCTGATTCAAATGTTTCACATAACACAGTTGAGTACCTGAATATTCGCATTCATGAAGCTTGCAAAATTCAGGTGTACCCGTCATCCGACCATCACCCAAGCAACGATAATCACCCGGTAACGACTGTTGTATCTCAACATTCAGACTGGGAACAAACACCGTTACATCATCTGCGAATTGTATGGTAGGTAGTGCCATAGTAACTGGTTCCGGCTTGCATTTGTCGGTTACTGCAAGCGATGTAGTCGCGCATATGTTACTGTCTGTTCTGCTGCTGATCGCTTGCTGCAACACCTTTTGATCTTCAGTTGGATGCATCGAATTGAATGTGCAACCAGTTGCCCACTTCGGACAGCGGCATTCATTACCACAAATTCCGAATTTAGTCATATGCTGGTTCTTCGGACATTCGACCCAAACCCAGCAGAGTTTTCCCGACTCGTGTTCCTTGTATATGGCGTACCCGAACGGAACACACACATCACTGTCCTCGAGACGAAGACTGTGGTTGCCTTTCATGCACTCACCTTTCTTCATAAGCGTGGATGCTAATGCCGATGAAACCATCGCTAAACAGCACATCACCATCGTGAGTAACGGGTTCAATCTTGGTGACCTACGAATGTTCACTTGCTGGTTCGGAGTACCAGTTGAATCATCCGCAGCCTCTTCCTCGGTTTCTTCTTCTTCTTGCTCTTGCTCGTGTTTGCTTCGTTCCTCTTTCACTTCCAACGGATACAGTAACTTGACCGAACGCGAAACTGTTCGACCATTGGTCATAAGTACATCAGCAGCTCGTATGCTGTCATCTTGACCAACATGTAACCGAACAATTCGACCCATTTTCCACAAACTGCGTGAGTGATTTTCATCATGAACAATCACCACATCACCTACGGCAGGTTCGAATTTGGATGACGGTTTTTGTTTTCCGTGCTGTCCCACCTCACGTTGACGCAGGTAAGCCAAGTATGACATCTGGAACGTTTTCCAAACACCATCCAATTGTTTCTGTTCTTCTTGCCACAATTCGTTCAACTTCTGACTGCCAGAGAGACCCGATTGTCTGAATTCGGGATCACTATCATCATCTTGATCATCGACTGTCAGCATAGCTGTCTTGGCAAACGGAATGACAAAATCAATAGGACGTAAAACCCGAATAGAATCTCGATCTTCAGTCAGCGGACACAGAGGCCGACGATTAACAACTCCTTGCACTTCCGTAAGTCTAGTGCGAAACATATCAATGTTCAACAACTTCCTGTTCGTTGCTTTGTTCAGTACCTTCTTGACAACACCGATCATTCTTTCGTACACTCCACCCTCCCAGGGCGAAAAACTGCGAATGTACCGAAACTTCACATCTCGAAACGCATTGAAGTTCATCAGCTCTTCATTGAACTCCGGATCAGGTACTGTCTTCTTCAATAACCTATCAGCTGCCTTGAATTGAGTAGCATTGTCGCATAGACACATGCTGGGTACCGTATACAAACTGGTGAAACGACAGAACGCATGAAGAAACTGCATGGCAGACAAATCAGTCACGTACTCAAGGTGTACCAAACGTGTAGTGAGGCACGTGTACAAATAAACCCATGTTTTTCTTTTCTCTGAACCATGCATGACAAATGTAGGGCCGAATGCATCAATGCCCACATTCTCAAACGGAAGACAACGATTGACTCTTTCTTTCGGAAGACTCGGCATCAGTGGAAGCTTGTAATTTCCACCTTCATATCTACGACACACACGACATCTGTGAAGAACCTTGTTCACCTGTGAATGACCGCTAATGACCCAATACTTCCGACGTAGTTCAGCCAAAGTTTGCGAGGTACCGACGTGAAACGACTTTTCGTGATGATCTTGAATGATCAGACTGGTAAGCGCGTCGTTTTTCGGTAGCAGAATCAACTGCAGAGGATTGTTGCACGTTTCAACATGTTCGAACCGACCGTGTGACCTAATCAGACCATTATCATCGACCTTCAAGTTCAACTTGATAACAGTGCTGTTTTTCATCGGACCTTTACTACTCAAATCTTTGTACAGATCGGGAAATGCCATCTTTTGACACTGTTTGACGAGCAAACTTTCAGCAGCCTGAACTTCCATCACCGAAATAGTACCCTTTTCTTTGAAACCAGCAGTCGAATCCAGACCTTTCTTCTTCGAAATCAACTTGATGAAACGCATGACCTGTACCATAGTTCTCACCAACTTCGAATAGTTGGAGAATCTGTTGACATCTACCAGTTGGTAATCTTCATCAGTTGTCTGACTCATGACCAGCACTCGTTCCGGTCCTTCTTTAGCCATACCATGTAAGTCACCGTCAGAGTAGCCGAGATCTGACATAGTAATGGGCCAGAAGGCTTCATCCATGACCAAAAACGGAGGACCAGTCCACCAAATACAACCATCATCCAGAATCTCATCAATTGTGTATCCTTTCGTTGCCAAATCAGCAGGATTTTCGAGTGAAGGAACATACCGAAATTCCACACCCTCAGAGTGGTTTCGAATTGACCGTAAACGATTGTTGACAAACGTTCCGTACTCCTTGTTCGATTGCAACCACGCAAGTACAACCTTCGAATCAGACCAAATGACTTGACGACCTAATTTACAGCCCTCAGGGAACTGTACCTCTTTCTTGATCCAATCGTGTACTTCATTCACTCCCAATTCCAGACCCAAAAGTTCCATCTTCGGTATTGACGGATGAGAAGCAGGATCGAGACGTGCTTTGGCCATCAATAACTGTACGTTGACTAGACCTGAATCATCGACAAACCGAATGTATGTTGCTGATGCATAGACAGACTTACTAGCATCGCAAAATGTATGCAGCTCGTAAGTACTGCCACCGGGTAGACCAATGAAACGCGGCTGCTTGATTTCGCCGACTCGAGTTAATGAGTCCATGACCGTTACAAACTCCTGGTGTTGATTGTCCGAGACTACCTCATCCCAATCAAGCTTGCTGAGACACAAGTCACGGAATAGCATCTTCGCTCTTTGTGTCAGGGGGGCCAGCTTGCCCAACGGATCAAACAATGTTGCCAACGATTTGGCAATCATTCTTTTTGTAAGCGGACTGCTGCCCACATTTGTAGCTGGTTGAAAGGACATGGTGTCAGACGTGGCTACCCACGGTACACCAAGTACTTTCACTTCCGTAGAAGCCGTTCGATCACATTCTTGTAGTTGTTCGTTGAACTTCGAGGACGAAGACAAGTATTGTCTCATATTCATCTTGTACTTCTGGAACAGTTCCTTGGAATGTCGGAAGTACTCGAACACCTGTTCTTCCGACATCATTCCCAGAACGACATTATCAACGTAGATGCAACGTGCAATTCGCTTGTCCAAATCGGTGTCTGACTGAGACAGAATCAGCTGCACCGCCTCTTCCAGCAAGTAAGGTGACGAAATGACGCCGAACAAGACCCGAGTAAACTGCAAAACAACCAGATTATCGTCGACGCGTTCAGGATGCTCATCATCTTTGAACCAATACAACTGCGTCAGACCACGATCCTTCTCGTTCAATAACAACTGCAAGAAAGCTTGCTGTATATCCGATATACAAGCATGAGGATACAGACCGAACTCAATAAGCATGCGCTGAATACTGGGCGGTCGAACTGGCCCCTTATACAGGCATTCGTTGACAGAGCGAGCGTTCGGATCACGCGCAGGCTTCGCCGACGCATCGAAGACAATGCGACATTTCGTACTGGAACCTTCCTTTAGCACTGCGTGATGTGGCAAGTATGACGTCATCTCAGACTTGTCCATCGGTGCATACTCCAATATGCCCTCTGCCAAATAGTCTCGGATCTGCTTCCGATATGTTTCATACAGTTCAGGGTTCTGTAGGAAGCGTTTCGCCAGACCACGAAACCGATGCAACGAGAGTTCCGTGTTATCACTGGGAATGACATCCTTGTTCTTCATCGGAAAACGCACTTTTACTCGACCATCTTCAATCGTCGTTGTTTCCTTGAAAAACTTTCGAGCCACTTCTTCATCGTTGTGATCATGCCCACTCAACGGAGGAGCATTTTGCATCATCCACAACCGAGAAAAATCATCCATGTTAGATTCAGGTTGAAGCGCACTCAATTCTGGAATTTTTTCTTCGTCATCATCTTGCGCCTCATTTACACTGAACACCGTAATAGAATTGGAAATCACCATGTTGCTACTCGTACGGTTAGCACCAGACAAAACTGAACCCAATTTCGTCGGAATGACCTTCAAGCCAGAAGGCAGAGACTGCGCCTCGCCTTCAACCAGATCCCAAAAGTACTCAGCACCAATCAAAATATCAGGTCGAACTTTGCGTGAGCTGTATGCTTCACTCTCAACATGAACGTCAGAACAACTGCGAAGCTTTTCGATATCATCACTTGACAGAGTAGGTCTGGTTTGAGGATGTCTGATGTACTTCGAAGGAACGGAATTTGCACTGAAATCGAAAGTGCCATCAACGAAATGACCTCGTGTTGCCAACTCCAACGTCAAGTTGACTCTTTCAGTTGGCAAATTACTCGGTTTCGGACCAAACCCATAGATATTCAGCGTCTCCTGCTGTTGAGCAGTGAGCTTCAATTTTTCCTTCAATTCCCGAGTAACAAAGGTTCGCTGAGCACCAGGATCGAGAAATACCTGTGCCTGAACCCGGTTTGCCGGAGCTTCCGGATTATGGACGTACGCGGAAACAATCATGAGCGCAGCAGTAGGACCCTTTGACTGTTCCATCTCTTCAGTTACTGTTGCAACCGTCGCAGATTTGGAACTCTGAGCAGACGCACCACCTATTGACTTACTACCGTAACTCGACTGTGTTGAAGCACTGGCGTTGGACCTATTTTTGATGGATGACGGAGTACCAAACTGCTGAAAACACAACGACGACAGGTGAGGACCCTTGCAAAACTGACAGAACAGTTTGGCGACACACCGAGCTCGCATGTGATTTTGTCGACCACATCTGAAACAACAACGCTTACTGAAACAAGCTCTCCTCGAGTTGTTCAGTACGGATTGAAGGATCCGTACTGTCCGTCAGTACTGAAAAATCAGGACAGTCACGCACTTGTGTAGTGGTTATCACGTCTGCTTTACACGCAGAAGGTCGCCAGTTCGATCCTGGCAGCTAGTACCATATTATAATTTGTACCATAAATTACCAAACGTTCTCTTCGGTCGATGCAATTTTTATCTCAAGTTTCAATGGGTAAAAACCATGGCCAAAAATGGAAATACAAAAAATGAGAAAACAGAATTAAGAACACTTTTAAACATACATACACACAATCATACAGTTCATTTACATTCAATTAGATTCAAACAAACAAACAAATTAACATGTACAAAACATGTACATACATCAGTCAGTCAGTCAGTCAGTCAGTCAGTCAGTCAGTGAAAATGATAATGAAAAATAAGCTTTAATGTCGGCATTTCGTTTGCCATTATCAAAAATGGCAAATCAGTAATTCAATCCCGTGCGCTCGCCCGTGGGTGTGTGACTCGTCACAACATCCACGGCCGAGCGCACGGGCCAGCCAGGCCACCGCGGATCCGCGTGCGTAGCGGATCCGATGCGGCCTCTATCCCATAGACCGTTAACAAACACACACACATCATTACACACTACAGTGAAACACACACTACAGTAATACAAAAACATACACATTAAAATACACAGCACACAAACATACATAGCATAAATACATACATAGCATAAATACATACATATTAAGATGTAATGAATCATACACATATTATTACATATTATTATATTACATACATATTACATACTTCTTCACACAATGTTACAAGATAACATGCTGATCAGACATGAGAAGCTAGCGGTGTAGCGGTGATTTTGTCACCGCTAGGCATCCTGAATCACCGCTAGAAATGGTCTAGCGGTGACAGAAAAAAATAATACGTTAAAATGTAAAAAAGGGGGTCTCCGAGTGGCTAAAATTTATTCACGATAAAACGTTAAAAACTACCTTTTTCAATGGTGTGAGTAATATACAATGGTCATAAAACGATACGTTTTTTGCAAGTTGGGTCGGGAAATGATACCTTTTTTGCAAGTTGGGTCGATAAATGATACCTTTTTTGCAAGTTGGCTCGAGGTATGATACCTTTTTTGCAAGTTTGCTCTAAAAATTATACCTTTTTGCAAGTTGGGTCAAGAAATGATACCTTTTTTGCAAGTAGGGTCAAGAAATGGTACCTTTTTTTGCAAGTTGGGTTGAGAAATGGTACCTTTTTGCAAGTAGGGTCAAGAAATGATACCTTTTTTGCAAGTTGGCTCTAAACGTTATAAATTTTTTGCAAGTTGGGTTGAGAAATGATACCTTTTTTGCAAGTAGGGTCAGAAATGATAACTTTTTTGCAAGTTGGCTCTAAAAATTATACCTTTTTTGCAAGTTGGGTCAAGAAGTGATACTTTTTTGCAAATAGGGTCAAGAAATGATACATTTTTTACAAGTCGAATTGAGAAATGATACCTTTTTTTGCAAGTATGGTCAAGAAATGATACATTTTTTGCAAGTTGGCTCTAAAAATTATACCTTTTTTGCAAGTTTGGTCAAGAAGTGATACCTTTATTGCAAATAGGGTCAAGAAATGATACCTTTTTTACAAGTCGAATTGAGAAATGATACCTTTTTTGCAAGTAGGGTCAAGAAATGATACCTTTTTGCAAGTTGGCTCTAAAAGTTATACCTTTTTTGCAAGTTGGGTTGAGAAATGATACTTTTTTGCAAATAGAGTCAAGAAATGATACCTTTTTTACAAGTCAAATTGAGAAATGATACCTTTTTTGCAAGTAGGGTCAAGAAATGATACATTTTTTGCAAGTTGGCTCTGAAAATTATACCTTTTTTGCAAGTTTGGTCAAGAAGTGATACCTTTTTTGCAAATAGGGTCAAGAAATGATACCTTTTTTACAAGTCGAATTGAGAAGTGATACCTTTTTTGCAAGTAGGGTCAGAAATGATACCTTTTTTGCAAGTTGGTTCGAAAATTTTATACCTTTTTTGCAAGTTGGGTCAAGAAATGATACCTTTTTTGCAAGTTGGCTCTAAAAATTATACCTTTTTTGCAAGTTGGGTCAAGAAGTGATACTTTTTTGCAAATAGGGTCAAGAAATGATACCTTTTTTACAAGTCGAATTGAGAAATGATACCTTTTTTGCAAGTAGGGGTCAAGAAATGATACATTTTTTGCAAGTTGGCTCTAAAAATTATACCTTTTTTGCAAGTTTGGTCAAGAAGTGATACCTTTTTTGCAAATAGGGTCAAGAAATGATACCTTTTTTACAAGTCGAATTGAGAAGTGATACCTTTTTTGCAAGTAGGGTCAGAAATGATACCTTTTTTGCAAGTTGGTTCGAAAATTTTATACCTTTTTTGCAAGTTGGGTCAAGAAATGATACCTTTTTTGCAAGTTGGCTCTAAAAATTATACCTTTTTTGCAAGTTTGGTCAAGAAGTGATACCTTTTTTGCAAATAGGGTCAAGAAATGATACCTTTTTTACAAGTCGAATTGAGAAATGATACCTTTTTTGCAAGTAGGGTCAAGAAATGATACCTTTTTGCAAGTTGGCTCTAAAAGTTATACCTTTTTTGCACGTTGGGTTGAGAAATGATACCTTTTTTGAAAGTAGGGTCGGGTCAAGAAATGATACCTTTAGCAAGATGGCTCGAGGTATGATACGTTTTTTGCAAGTTGGCTCTAAATATTATACCTTTTTGCAAGTTGGGTCAAGAAATGATACCTTTTTTGAAAGTAGGGTCAAGAAATGATACCTTTTTTGCAAGTTGGGTTGAGAAATGATACCTTTTTTGCAAGTGGGGTCAAGAAATGATACCTTTTTTGCAAGTTGGCTCGAGGTATGATACCTTTTTTGCAAGTAGGGTCAAGAAATGATACCTCTTTGCGAGTAGGGTCAAGAAATTAAACCTTTTTTTGCAAGTTGGTTCTAAAATTTATGCTTTTTTTGCAAGTTAGGTCATGAAGTGATACCTTTTTTGCAAGTTGGGTAGAGAAATGATACCTTTTTTGCAAGTAAAGTCAAAAAATGATACCTTTTTGCAATGTGGCTCTAAAATTTGTACCTTTTTGCAAGTTGGCTCTAAAAATTATACCTTTTTTGCAAGTTGGGTCAAGAAGTGATACTTTTCTTGCAAATAGGGTCAAGAAATGATACCTTTTTTGCAAGTTGGATTGTGAAATGATACTTTTTTTGCAAGTAGGGTCAAGAAATGATACCTTTTTTTGCAAGTTGGCTCTAAAAGTTATAGCTTTTTGGCAAGTTGGGTTGAGAAATGATACCTTTTTTGCAAGTAGGGTCAAGAAATGATACCTTTTGCACAAGTTGGGTCAAGAAGTGATACCTTTTTTGCATGTTGGGTAGAGAAATGATACCTTTTTGCAACTAGGGTCAAGAAATGATACCTTTTTTGCAATTTGGATTGAGAAATGATACCTTTCTTGCAAGTAGGGTCAAGAAATGGAACCTTTTTTGCAAGTTGGCTCTAAAATTTATGCCTTTTTTGCAAGTTGGGTCATGAAGTGATACCTTTTTTGCAAGTTGGGTCAAGAAATAATACCTTTTTTGCAAGTTTGCCAAATTAATTAAGAAAAGTATACCAATTTTCAAAATTTGGCTCGAAATATGATCTCACGCTCTGGTGATGATACTGTACGCCTCATTTTCGGCGCCACTTGCAATCAGCAAAACCCGGGATTTGATAAAACGTATCCAATAAAAATTGAAAACGTCAAAATTTCTGCGCTACGTCACGAGCTTCCAATACGTTTCAAATACAAAGAACTGGGAGTGGAAAGATTAAATTTTTGGCGCTACGCGCCATCCATTTTCGCACTTTTTTTCAATTAAATTTGCAATCTAATCTCGGTCTTCCAAGATACGTAACAATACAAAGCTGTAGTACTGAAAACAAAAATTTTGGCGCTACGCGCCATTCGTTCATGGGCTTCCAAGATACGTTTTCCAATGCAAAAAATCAAGGCTGGAAACGTCAAAATTTTTGCGCTACGCGCCATCGATCCTCGCGCTTTCAAATCATGATTATAAGACCGAGCTGTAATGCAGAAAAACGTTTCGGCGCCACTTAAATCAGTTCTTGAGTGTTCAAGATACGTAACATATACAGAGCAATTGTAATGAAAGCATAAAAATTTCGGCGCTACGCGCCATCAGTTCATGCGCTTCACAGATTTGTACGTCCTCAATGCAAAGAAGTAATGCAAAGAAGTAAGGCGGGAAATTACAAATTTTTGGCGCCAAGTGAAATCGATATTCAGGCTTTTAAATCATGAGGCAAAAACAAAGCAGTAATGCTGAAGACTAAAAAATTTCGGCGCCACTATCAATCAGTTTTCGGGCCTTTAAGACACGTCTGCAATACAAAGAAGCAAAACTGGAAACGTCAAAATTTTGGCGCTGCGCGCCAGGCATTCTCGGATTTTTGTTTAAGCATCATGATTCAAGGACAAAGCTGTGACGCTATCGCTAAAAACGTCAGACTTTCAGCTTCATTTGAAATAAGTTCCTGGGAAGCATCCAATACGAGGAAATAGAACTGAAAACGTTGGCGTTTTGGCGCTATGCGCCTCTTGTTTATGCGCTTTCAAGATACGTCTCTAATACAGCTTAGTAGGTCTGGAAATGTCTAATTTTCGGCGCTGAGCCATCAATTTTTTTACTTGAAAAACGTAACTCACACAAAAAGTGGGAACAAAACTTTGAATTTCACGCTATTATGACGATTAGAACACATAATAACTGTTCTACGCGCTTTTAACACTAAGAAAACACCAGACATGATTATTAGAAACCTTGTCAGTGACCCAGAAAAACATGTAAAAAAGGGGTCTCTAGGCTCAGTCAACTTGCAAAAAAGGGGGTTAAAATTGGCTGCAAAATCACCGCTAGAAAATTCTCCCTTCTCATGTCTGATGCTGATTAACCCGCAATTTTCAATAGATTTGGATTGATTAATTCAATGTTTAGCGGACCCGAGAAAAGTAAAACGACCGGTAACAGGTAGAACTGACGTAGAGTACACATAAAATGTATGTCAATAACACGTTCGATTAGTGATCACAAGTTGAGTTTGATAGACCATACTTCAGTTCAGACCACTACTACTTATTAAGTGATGATGAACAGATGACTTGATGATGAGTATGAATAGAATACACACAATCACTTTTATCAAAGTTATATTTTTCACGACCAGTAAACTTCAACATAAAGTCGTGGTTTGAATGGAGGAAAAACTGATAGCTCCGTCCGATCCACTCTGTAAGTGATCTATGATGCAAGGTGTCCACGACTATGGTCCACCAAATTGTAAGGCAACTTGAAGAGAAGCTTGAACATGTCATCTCCTCTTTCCAAACTTACCGGTGTCGATATACAGCTCGGATCCATCATAATCGGCTGAGACTGTCGGATATCCTGATCGACGGTATTGAGTATGTCCGAGTCGTGGTTGGATTCTGGCAGTGAAAACGACAAGAACTCGTCGAGACCCGAGGCCGAGAGTGCCGCCGATAACAGGTCATTGTCATCGCCGGTGCCAAAGTCCGGATCATCCCTGAGATATGTTGTAAATTGGACTATTGATCGTTAATCAGGCTATTTTATAATGAAATGTCTGAATGTCAACTTGGATTAGAATCTACTTGACCTGATGCTTGCGTAGTCACGAATGAAATAACGAAATAAACTAATTCGGACCAACTAAGTTATGAAAAATAAACAAGAAACTTGTTCCTGACAGAACCCAGTAAAGAGAAAACGAAAAAGAATGCTTGTTTTGGATGACTCATTTAAACTATTGAATAACATAAATAACAATCGTTAGTTTATCACTTTCCAAGGAAACTTTAACAACGCATTCCAAAGCTTGAAGTTTACTATAAGCCATTTCACATCAACTACTGAGAGAGCGCCGTCTGTCAGTCTGTCTGTCTGTAGACTTTCATTACAATGTATTTAATCAAATCAAAACAAAACTAACATTTTGAATAACAACTACTGAAGACGATTTGCTTGTCGTAAACCATTCACCAGCAATTTGTTGGGAATGGAGTCTGAAATAAAGTAGTTAGATTAACGTAATTAACTAGAAAAGAAGTACACGTGAAAAAAGCGACATTCCATTTGACTTTTGGCAACAATGTGATGGAGCATAGTACGGCTAGTGTCTGGGATACAATGGGCGGATGAAAAGAAACTGAAACCTTGGGAACTATCCTTTTGAGACTATCGCTGAAATGAATCGAATTGTAGACATGCATTTTGTTAATTTATCATGAGAAAAATCCTTTTTAATCGGATTAATTTTTCTCAATGATAAACATGCTCATCCGCCATCGCGTGAAAAATGTTCGTCATGTCTCGTAATTAGTGAAACATCATATGTTAAAAGTGAAGGCCGACAGGTTTTCTTTAAATTTTGAGCGCTTGCCAATTTGTTTTCTCTTTCAATTTTCATGTTTTGCAGAACAAAATGAGCTCAACGGGCGTGCGCACGGCTAAGCTAAGTGCTAAGAAACAACTGGATGCCATATCCTCGAATGAACTGCTTCAAAAGGACCTCAAAGTGGTTGGTACTTTTTACGAGTTCACACGCGGCGGATGATAAATTCATGAAAAATAACAACATTACAGGAAACTTATTTGTTATTGACAGCTTTAAAGCTGCTATGTGAAATGTAAAATACGTAATTTGTGTTGTCTTGCTTTTTGAAATTTAATTTTTCTTATACCTCATCCGCCACCGTCCCGTTTTCAGTATGTTTTCGATGTGTCATTGGAGTTTTCGAGCGCCGAATGGAACATATGAGTAACACTTTTCTTTTTTGTGATTTTATAGATGCATTTCGTTATGAAATACTCTGCTATTTCGCGGGAAATCGGGATTTTTCATGATCAAATCTGCCAGAATCCAAAATTGCATGCATGAATCCATAATAAGATGGTCACTCACTCACTCATTGACCATCTGACCATCAGTATCACATCACTATCACCAAACAAACTCAGTAAAGCTAGATCAAAATAATCAATCAGTCACACTTCTCATTAAATACTTAATATAACACACCTTATCACACACGTTATGTGACTAATTACTGACTGCTTTACTTCATCAATAATAACCATACAAAACGTTTTTCAGTTGCCACTCAACTACAACTTCGAAATCGTGAAAACAATATGGAAAATTATGCAGAACAACTGCAAAATGGGTTAGTCGAAAGTGGTTGGGTATGAAGAAACGACTTGTATTTCCGCCAAATTGTGAAACACCATGCAAGCGGTAGCATAGGTGGTGTGTAAAAAAATAGAAAACACGTCACATGTTTTGTGTTTGTGTGCATTAGAAATCTGCGTTTGGACCATTCCTATGCAGACTTGGAAAATGATTAGAATTTATATACGCAAGCTTCATATCACTGTAAACGGGTTTTCGGGAAACTGGCATACAATTTCATACTCCAAGTATCATGAAATTTTAATGCAGAACCAGGTTCTTTGTCACTTCATTTGTCACCTGTTCAAATAAGGTGTGTTGTTGTGTGTGTCTTACACTGTATTGTGCAACATTCGTTTGTGCAATATATAAGTTTTTATACTGCTTTTTCAGTGGGTCTGCAGTTTCCCGAGGGTTTGTGTATATACGCCCGGGCCATTTCTGACCTGCTGACCAAGTACACTGGATGCGATACACTGATCATGGCTGATGTGGCGTATGGAGCCTGTTGTGTGGATGATCTGACTGCCAAGGAATTGGGTATGTTCATTAGAGTTGAATACAGCGAGTTAATGACACTTGTTATGAAATTCTACTGATGATAAAGCATGACTGAAACTGTATTCATTCACCCACTAACTCATTCACTCAACTAACTCAGGCTGCGATCTGCTCGTCCATTACGGCCACAGTTGTTTGGTGCCGATTCAAGAAACGGAAGGCATCCAGATGTTGTACGTGTTCGTCGACATTCAACTGAATACATCACACACGGTCGACAGCATCCGACATAACTTCCCGGCCCCACATACCATTGCCTTGATCAGCACCATTCAATTCGTCAGGGCCTTGCAGGTCACTCAATCACTCACTCTTTCATTCAATCACTCACTCACGCACTCACTCACTCATGCACTCACTCACTCTTTCACTGACCTACTCTTTCACTCTCTCACTCTTTAACTCACTCAATCACTCACTCACGTACTCACTCACTCACGTACTCACTCACTCACCCACTTTTTCGCTCGTTCACTCACTCATTAAATTGGTGACTGTATAGGGTATAATAAGTTAATTTATTGATTATCATCACCATTATATCTGTTGTTTCAGGATATCAAGCGCGCTCTCGAGGGAACTACAGATAGCACAACCAGTGAAGATCAGCCGCAATACAAGGTCTACATTCCGCAGTGCAAACCACTCAGTCCCGGTGAAGTGCTGGGTTGTACGTCACCTAAACTGCCCAAAGATACCGATGTTTTGATGTAAGTTTTTCCTTTTCATTGAATGCGCAAACAAGCTGTTGATAATTGATTTTGATAGTTCAGTTTAATTACTTTTTGTAAGGGGAAAAGTAACAGTGAATGAAAAGTTAGTGTGAAATGCATATGACAGTAAATGATGGATAGAGTATGTGACAATCAATGAAACTGTGTGTTTGTTTGGGTAATGGTAATATTTAAGGAAATGCAATTGTAGGTACTAAAAATGATTGACTTGGCTGACTGATTACGATTATCATATAACTAAAGCCGAGAAAAACAGTTGGCCAACGATCATAATTGCAGGTTCATCGGCGATGGTCGCTTCCACCTGGAGTCGGCCATGATCGCTAACCCATCAGTACCTGCATTCCAGTATGATCCGTACTCGAATTCACTGACGCGTGAAACGTATGACTTCGCTCTGATGAATGCGACACGAGCGGATGCCGTGAAGAAGTTGGTATTGTTAAACTTGTTTATCACCAAAACGAATATATCATTATATATAATTATAAACTTTAATCTGGTTTCTCGAGAAAAAATTGCTAGGGTGAAGAACCTTTTTTCTTTTTTTCTAATCCATTTCGCGAATGACTTGTGCTTTAGAGCATCGGCAGCTCAAACGATCGGTCTCATTCTCGGCACGCTGGGTCGTCAGGGTAATCTTAAGGTTTACGAGGTTGGCTGGCATTTAATTCAGTTAAAATAGACGATAAATCAGTGGAATGTGTGTCAATTTAAGCGATTTCTCACTGAAAAATCTATCATGTCTCTCTGACTCTCTCACTTTGCCAGAATTTACGTCAACGCATCGAATCAGCGGGCAAGCGTTGCATCTACGTACTCTTATCAGAGATCTTTCCGGCCAAGCTGAAGCTGTTCGACGATGTCGATTGGTTGGTTTCATATCTTCTATAAATCCTAATGTATTACGTAAATATAAGCCAGAGAACATCATGTCGCAAACTGTTTCACAAATTGATTTATGTAAAATCCAACTCAGTTATGTGAATTCTTGGTGGCACCGTACTTTGTTAAATGTTTGCTAAATCGTTAAATCTCTAAATTTAATTGCTGAAAATTGTAAAGATCTAATTATTTTAGCTGGGTGCAAGTGGCGTGTCCCCGTCTATCGATCGACTGGGGTGCCCAGTTCGATAAGCCATTGTTGAGTCCCTATGAACTGACGGCGGCACTCGGCCACATCGAATACAGCAGGTCGTCCTACCCCATGGACTATTATGCCACTGATTCACTGGGTCCATGGACCAATAACCATCCCATCAATCGACCATCAAGAGTTAAACCCAGATTGGAGCAACAACAACAACAACAGCAACCATGCGCCGATTGCACGTGTAAATCGTAGCCAAATTCTTTCATTTGCTCAATCCAACATGTGGTAATTTATATATGACATGATGTGAACCAGATGTATGTAACAACAAACGATATATACAAATCTTCGATAATTCAGACGCAAATATATATTATGAACAACAACCAATGTTTCGGAGAATGAATGAATATTACAAGGCACATAAACGATTATGTGCACGTCCGGACGACTGAATGAATGCAAGTGAATAGTGAATAATGTGACGTTTATTTAGCAACAAATTTCATACATAACTTGTTTGTGTGGAGACAAGTGTATTGAAAACCAATCAAACGCCACATCATGAACTTGAAATATAACAACGGTGTAAAGCTCTAACGTGTAACAATATAACTTTCGGGTATTACTGCACTCAAGTCAAAGGCAATACAATCATTATTGGCAATTATTGAATTATCAATCATAGTTGATGACCACTTCTTTCTGTGTTTGCACTTGTTGTTGCTTATGACTTGAATGTAGAAAATTATTATTAAATTTTTTATGGCATCACAGAATCTGTTAGCAAGTGACCAAACGAAGTCCCGATGACAATCGGGTTGGGGCAAAACAAGTATTGAAGGCAGGTGAGATTGGGTGAGTGCGGTTTGAGTGGATGTGATTTGAGTGAAGGGTCGATTGGGTAGAAATATCACGGACTTATAAGAGTGAAACATGCTCGCTGACTTTGGAAACATAATTCTCCATAACATGATGATGAGATTTTGAGCCGTGCACTGAAACTTTGTTCCAGTTTTCCCATATGGTATGATTACGGTTATGATCGGGACATAAAATAGTCAAAGTATCATGTGACAAATATAAAATGTTTTGTAACTTTTTAGTCAGAAATTCTTCAGGTGCATTTCATATGTTTAGTAACACGATACTCTGACTATATATAGGAATGAGTGAACAAGCCTGACTTGCGTTTCAAGGAATGTACGTCATAAGGCAATCATTGGACAGACCCATTCTGATGCAGCCAGAAAGGGGAAAGTGTCACAGTTGTTGGGTACGAATGGGAGAAACCTGAGTAAGACTGAATGGTTTGTTTTCAATTTTGTTTGTTTGTTTACAAAGTGTTTGTTTGATCAAGCTTTTATTGGGTTTGATGGTTTTTCATCCATGTTGATCGGCGCGGCATTCTGTCCCGTCGTCGTTAGCACCACCCCCGAGTCGGGCATGATTCGCACCTATAGATAACATTTATTGTTTGCTAAATTTGGTGACTATTTGACTACATGTCAAATAGTAATACGTAATTGAGTTTCTCCATTGGAGAGAATCTTTGAGCATCACAGCTCAGCAACGGACCAGAAGAACTTCCAATCCTATTATGTATATCATAATGTCTCAATACAAATTACAAATGGAATAATCGTAGTAGAATTTCATGAAATCAACGCGCAATCAATTAAAATTCAGTCAAGTCTCCTGGTTATTCCAAAATAATAAAACAACTAACCGCTCGCTCCTTGTTCCACCAGACTTTCCAAGCGGGCGGTTTGGTGGATGCCGTCCGCTGGACACTGCTGATCTGACGGGTGTATCGGGCGTAGACGACATCTTGAGATGATGCCGTGACCAGACGATTCATGTTGGACAGTGTCAGGGTCGTGAGGCTGCAAGGTAATGTCATGAACTAACTGTTGATGACATTGGAAATTCGAAGTTCTCTCCTCTTTTACGACGTCGAAAAGTGGAATTTACTCTTCAGGAAAATTAGCCTCATAACTGCCGATTTTCCCCTCTTTTACAGAACTCCCTCTCTTCGGTAGTTACCCGAAATGATGGTAATGTTGTTTCACCAACCGCGGCAGCAATCCGAGTACGATGATGAGCATGATGCATAGCCAGAACCTGCTGTCGGCCATGATGTGCAGGTTGACACGGACGGGCAGGTCGGGCACACCCCAGTTGGGCATCACGATCTCGTGGTACACAAACGCAAAACCGAAGAACAGCGATATGCTGAACACGATGCTCGATAGCAGTGGCAGTGTCTGCAATTATGCGGATAAGGAGATCAAAGGAAAAATGTCCGTATCTAACTCATAATACTGTATTACCCCGTATTTTTTATTACAACACCACAATAACTTTTCAAATTACATCTCTCACGAGTATTGTCTGTTGTCAGTCATTGGTTGTCGTTAACATGAGGAGTGGGAACTCTATGATCGGCTGATCGATTGATTGACTGACTGCATAATTACTGTGACTGAGTGACGGACTTAATTTTTTTGTGATGAGAAAACAATATGATATTGAATACTGAAGGTAACTGACCCACGACTGCACTTCAATGGCCAAGTGCAACTGATTGATGATGACCAGCGCAGACGTGATCAGAAACCCGAAGCTCCACATGTCGATCTCGGACTCATAGAACGTCTGAAATTTCAGTCATGTCACATTTGAAGGGGAATTTCACCATCCTTTCAAGGCTATTGAAAATAATTCGACATAAAAAGTGAGCGGTGATGAATTGGAGGTTGACGGCAAATTGTGAGTGAGTACCAACGAAATGTGCGGTGAAGTACACGGCCACGCTCTGCCACAACGAATCCAGCATGTTGATCCAGAACGAGTGCCAACGGTAACCCTGAAATTCATTATCATGTACCATGAACCATATGCCGAATACATTATGTAGTAAAACAAAACCCGATAATCGCTACACCAAAACGCTATTTTATAGTAGAGTCAAATCAGCTGAATGTAGATAAAAACTTAGAACCAGTGAAATAACTTTTTGCTATATATTATACAGGTATTTTGCCTACAGTAACCCGGCCGCTTCTTACGTATGAAAACCAAAAACAAATCCTTTTTGTAAAAGTTAAATGTTACATTCAGATCATGCATGAGTTTTCCATCTGATTGACACTGGTTTATGAAAAACATAAAAGCAAAAGCGAACCAATCCATATCGGCCATAGGCATACAACTTGGGATGTTCTATCAGCAGTTGATCGGGCGCACTCTGGTCGAAAATGCCGAGCAGAATCGGTGGTATGGACGTGAACAGCAGGTTGTAGAACATCAGATAGATCTGGTCGATCATCACCTGACCGCTGAACCCGCAAAACAACTGATACCAGAAGATGGTGAACACGAACAACTGAAATTTTTTCAATAACATTCCGTACAAGTGCTTCATGTAAAGAGTCGTTCGACTTGTTAGCAGTTGGTTGTCATAAAGCTTTAATGACACGTGTTTTCTAAGAGGTTTCAGCTTCTCTAATTCGGGCAAGTTAAATATTGCATGGCAGAAAACATTTTTCACCAACCGCATTTTTATAGAAAAAGTAGAGCACAGTTCTGGCGAGTCGATCGTAACACCAGTGACCGTGCACAAGCAACAGTCGACGCAGGAATCGGAACCGAGCCAGCGCGAAATCCGATGCCATTACGGCCTGTAAATTCAAACATGAATCAAGGCTTTTATTTAGTTGTGATGAGCAAATGTATTTCTTTACCAAACCGAAGGAATGAGCAGTATTCAATCAACAGTTATAACCAATGCCGTTATAATCATGGAACAGAATGTGTGAGAGTAAGTAGATAAGTGAGTGAGCTACCGAGTGAGTGAGTGAGTGAGTGAGTGAGTGAGTGAGTCAAGTTGCCAATGGTATCCCACACCATCAATGCCTTACCTGCATGCCCTCCTGGCCACTGATACCGATTCCCACATCAGCACACTGGATCATCGACACATCGTTGGCACCGTCACCGATCGCCAATGTCTTGCCCTTCAGCTTCTCCTTAGCCAGACGTACAACCGATGCCTGAATGGAGCATCAGTTTACATAACTTTGTGTCGGTCTAGCATGGAAAAGCTGTCCAGAAGATACAATGAAATCTGAGCCTTATACAAGTTGGGAAAATATTTCTTGAATACATACAAGTCGAATATCCGAAACTAGAAAGTAAATTTTTTTAATTTTTCAAAATTTCGATGTATTGTATGTAATGTTGCGTATATCAATCAACAGTACATATGTTTATGTATATGTACCTTTTGCAAAGGTGTTGTCCGACAGCAGAGCACCGACGTGCACCTGGCCACGATCTGGGTGAATCGTTCCTCGAGTTCTGGTTGCAGGCAGTAGGCGAGCGTACGACCATCCACCACGAGACCGATACGTTCATTGCGACGTGACCGCGTGTACGAGTTTGACCTGCTCGTTATAGCTAATTCGGAGTTTTATGCTAATTATGATCGATCTACACATTACAAACTACACATTGATCGTGATCAAGAAAACAATGAGTCAGATTGGCATTTATGATTTGAATCTTTGTGTAAGAAAATACAATGAAGTATATTCCGAAACGGACCTTTGACGACTGATCTTCTTCTCGGGAGCGCCAAATGCCTGCAGATTGATCTGGAAATATCGAGATTTCACTCACTCACTCACTCACTCACTCACTCACTCACTCACTCACTCACTCACTCACCCGTTTGGCCAAACATAATGTTCTGAGTCCATAACTCGAGTACTTGCTGAGGTACTGCTGCGATTTGTAAATCATCATCGATCCATGCGTCGAGTTGACAAACTCGTCACTGAGTAATCGGGTGATCGATGCGTCCGCACCCTTGACGTACAGAATTGGCTTGTGGCTGTGCGGTGCGCGCACGATCACCGACATGCACTTGCGGTCAGAATCGAATGGCATCGTATGCAAGATGTCGTAGCTGGAATGGAGATCAGATGGTTATGTATGGTACGCAAGCTATGTATGTGAGTGAGTGAGTGAGTGAGTGAGTGAGTGAGTGAGTGAGTGAGTGAGTGAGTGAGTGAGTGAGTGAGTGAGTGAGTGAGTGAGTGAGTGAGTGAGTGAATTGTACGTTTGTGAACCTCATTCTGGCACCGGACGGCAGTTCGACGAGTGCCCTGTTGATCTGCCTGGTTAACAACCGCATACCGTAAGCCGCAGCGGCGTGCACCAACGATAACTCGTCCGGACTCTCCGCTTCATAAACCGGGTTCAGAGGTGGTGCTGGTGAATCAGCACTAAAACATTATTACAACTTTGTATAATATAATCGGCTGTCGTTAAACATCAACCAATTTGGTTCCGGGTTTTTGACATTTTCAATGAACGAAAAAATCGCTGGTAATACCCGAAATTCAACTAACCGACTGGACGACTTTTTGCCTTTGAGCATCGGAGTCAGACTCGACGAGATGCTGTTCTTCAGGCCGCCGGGCAGTTTGAGCAAATTGGGACGAAGTGACGGGAATGTACGAGATGATATCAGGCTGCGTGACGTGGCGTGACTCGAATCTGTAATATGATAAAGTATGTCAAGCTACAACCAAGCAATAACCAAGCTATAATCGATCTATAACCAAGCAATAACCAAGCTATAATCAAGCGAAAACCAATCTATAATCAAACTATAAACAAGCTATGCCCAAGCTATAATCAAGTTAAAACCAAGCTATAATCAAACTATAAATAACCAGGCTATAACCAGGTTGTAACCAAGCTATAAGTAAGCTATAACCAAGCTATAATCAAGCTGTAACCAAGCTATAAATAAACTGCAGTACGTATAACCAACCAGCAGTTGTGGTCCGTGCAGATGGTGCCGGATCGGGCGGTGGTGGAGTGGATGGTGGACTGGCATCGATTATCTGCAGTGGTGGCACGGGCTGCACTCGGATGTTCGAGGATCCTTTGGCTGCAGTGCTTGGCCAGACGGGTGGTTGCTCACCTGATTTACCAGCCGGCAGTACACCGGGGTTAGTCGGTGCATCCGAGGCATTCGCTGAAATTACGTTAAGTGGTCCATCATATGTAGCACGGTAGTGTGATACGGTATGTAACGGAGTACGGTATGTAACATCCATCACGTACATACATTTAGAAACTAAATTACGAAAAATTCGAATGATCTCGCAACTGCAAAAGTTATATTTAATTCGGGATATTGTTCAAACGGGTTGATAAAACGCACTTCTGGGTGTCTCCTCTTCCTCGATAGGCGAAGGCAGTTCGTTGACGGTGGGCAATCGTGACTGATGACCAGATAACGATGCCTGACTGTTGTTGGCTGACGATAGTTCGAACACCACCGGTGGCCGATTGCTGTTGTTCGTGGCTGCAATTGGTTAAGGTGAACTATGTACAGGAAATTTCAGCGTCAAACAAAATACCCAAGAATTCTTTACAAAATGGCTAAAAAATTTCGAACAAGTTATTTCTATCGCAAAACAGAGCACGTCTCTCCTAACTTTCAAATGGGACACCATGAAAATCTTCGGTGTGAAAAAATCACGTCAACAAGCCATGAGAAAGCGAATTGAACAAAAACTTTATCCTATTGCGAGCTTTCTAATGACTTTGTTGCTACTACTTTGCCGACGTAATAAAGGACTGATCTGGAAACTCGCAGTCTGTGGTCTACAACAAAAGATTGTGGTTGTGATAAGGATTATAAAGGAACAGTCACAAAAAGCTCGTAAAATCACGAACCTGACGCACCTGAGAGGAATGTGTTGTTGGTAGTGGCACTGGCCGACGATTTGTTCATCATACTCGCCATGTTCATTGACTGTGACGGCAGGATGTAACTGAAGGTCAGGTGATTCGTCAGGATGGGAAGATAATTTTGATGGCATATTATAGTGGCATACCGGAAGGGTTGCAATTTGCAAACACAGGGTGAATGCACATGCAGTATTATGTTCCTATGATTGTGACTCATAGAGAAGTAAAAGGTACACATGCCATGCTAATGTTTGAAAGTATGTTCCGGTTTACGTATGTCGGCGAAAACCATGTAATAATTCAAGTTTTTTTCAATCACTGATGCTGTTTTTGTCCATTACATAAAATAAAGGAATTGGGACATTGGAAACAGTTCATGTTGTTAATAACACTCAGAGCACAACAAATTGATATAACATCAACTTACGAATTCTCCGCGTCCATGTTCCTGAATCAACTCACGTAAATTAATTTCTATTCACCAACCAATACAAAAACGAAAAACAATATAAATAGATCAGAGAATTGAAAAAGACCAGAAGCCACATTTAATGTAAATGCACTGCGGCAAGAGAAAGTGACATATTCTGAACGAGTTTCAAACCCAACCAGACTTTGTTGCACGGAACAAAAAGCAACAGTACCGCAATATGTGAAACATAAAAAGAAGTATGGTAAAATGATAAAGTAATCCAACCCGCTAGCATTCATGTTATCATGATGATGTCTGCTGTTGACCACTACCGTATTACATATGGCCATGTTCAACATGAACTCGAAGGCATTCGCACCCTCCTCCTGTCCGAGTGTCGGCGTTATCGCTTCCGTGTCGTCACGATTCGTAACATCTGAACGTTGGTAACAAAAATTATCAGAAAAAAAATGCTTTTTGTCTTTTACCAATTATGATGTATATTGGACTCTTCGCCGTCGTTGTATTTTGTTACAAGAAACCTACCCATGTAATCGGCTATCGTAGGCGAGGTAACATGAACAGTAATCGCACAAAGCTATTAAGAAAATGAATAAACAGACAATAAAATACTGAGTATAATAAAAATAATGAATATAAATAACTGAGTATAATAAAAATAATAAAAAGAACATAAAAAACGTTTTTTTTAATAAACTGACTGAAATGATCGATAGATGCGTTGTAGATCATCTGGTACAGATCGGGGTTGGGCGTCACGTCCCACATTACGTTGTCACCACCATTCACCGAGTCGTTCAGGTCCTCCGTCGTTTTGGCTGCAGCAGATAAATTCTATTGATTGTAATCCAAAAATACAAAATGCAAACTCAAGATCCTGTTGTTTTCAATTTCGATCCACGCTTATTGTGCATTTTAACGCACTTTTCAACGAAGCACTGGCGGACGAGCTTATCTTCCAGGGAGGGGAATTGCATCTAAGAGAGGGAAATGACAGTTTTCAGGCCATTTTACGTACACTGTCGGGAGCAAATTCTATTTTCTGAAAACGCCAAAGAGGTGGAAATTCCACTTTTTCCATCCTTTCTCGTCCGTCAGTGCTACGTAGCATAAATGGCACAAATATCCTGACGTACCTCCATGTCCACCGGGTGGAGGTCCGTAGTCGACACCAGCGACGGAACACCGACGGAATATCATCGAATTCTCCGTTAATGTACCCGTTTTATCAGATAACACGTATTGAATCTGGAATTAGGAAATAATGGTGTAAATATAATTTATTACAAAGGAAACCCTCACTCACTCACTCACTCACTCACTCACTCACTCACTCACTCACTCACTCACTCACTCACTCACTCACTCACTCACTCACTCACTCACTCACTCACTCACTCACTCACTCACTCACTCACTCACTCACTCACTCACTCTCACTCACTCACTCACTCACTCACTCACTCACTCACTCACTCACTCACTCACTCACTCACTCACTCACTCACTCACTCACTCACTCACTCACTCACTCACTCACTCACTCACTCACTCACTCACTCACTCACTCACTCACTCACTCACTCACTCACTCACTCACTCACTCACTCACTCACTCACTCACTCACTCACTCACTCACTCACTCACTCACTCACTCACTCACTCACTCACTCACTCACTCACTCACTCACTCACTCACTCACTCACTCACTCACTCACTCACTCACTCACTCACTCACTCACTCTCACTTCACTCACTCACTCACTCACTCACTCACTCACTCACTCACTCACTCACTCACTCACTCACTCACTCACTCACTAACTCACTCACTCACTCACTTGTTCACTTCGATCACTCACCTGTCCCAACTCCTCGGGTATGTTTAGTGCCCGACACTGTATGGTCTTATCAGTACCAGCGTGGTACAGCTCAGAGTCCTGCACAATGAAGTAGATCTGACCGAGTTTCACGATTTCAATGGTAACGTACAGCGAGATCGGGATCATCACCTGCAAAGTTAAGTTAA
>OZ038442.1:24449768-24494768 GCA_964036265.1 Daptonema setosum
TGTAGCACAATGACGTAGGTCCAAAAATTGAGAAAGCCCTCAAAATCGGGCGAATTGAGCACAATACTGCCTTGGTCGGGTATGATAGGCAGGTAAGTGAGGAAAGGCACTTGTTCATGGAAGGCCACTTTGTAACTGTTGAGCCAGATTGTCGAGCCAGCCGCACCCGTAAGGCACATCACCAGTAACAGCACCACACACCTGTGAGTGAGTGAGTGAGTGAGTGAGTGAGTGAGTGAGTGAGTGAGTGAGTGAGTGAGTGAGTGAGTGAGTGAGTGAGTGAGTGAGTGAGTGAGTGAGTGAGTGAGTGAGTGAGTGAGTGAGTGAATGAGTGAGTGAGTGAGTGAGTGAGCGAGTGAGTGAGTGAGTGATCGATTGAATGAGCGATGGTGATAAGATTAACCAACCAAACAATATCCCAGTTCATCAACGTTCCAGTTCACTGCGTTTGTATCTGGGTCCACTATTATTGAGCATGGCCTTCGTCTCTCGACCAGCATAAACCACAATGCCCTCCACAAAATCCGTATTCCGAATTTCGCAGCCTCGCAACAGCAGATTGTTCTTATTGACCGGCTCGCGGCTGTCCGGGTGCAGACTAGAACCGAGTGAGTGAGTGGGTCGGTGAGTGAGTGAGTGAGTGAGTGAGTAAGTGAGTGAAGTGAGTGAGTGAGTGAGTGAGTGAGTGAGTGAGTGAGTGAGTGAGTGAGTGAGTGAGTGAGTGAGTGAGTGAGTGAGTGAGTGAGTGAGTGAGTGAGTGAGTGAGTGAGTGAGTGAGTGAGTGAGTGAGTGAGTGAGTGAGTGAGTGAGTGAGTGAGTGAGTGAGTGAGTGAGTGAGTGAGTGAGTGAGTGAGTGAGTGAGTGAATGTGTGGGTAGGTGAGTGAGTGAGTGAGCTGGTAGGTAGGTGAGTGAGTGAGTGAGTGAGTGAGTGAGTGAGTGAGTGAGTGAGTGAGTGAGTGAGTGAGTGAGTGAGTGAGTGAGTGAGTGAGTGAGTGAGTGAGTGAGTGAGTGAGTGAGTGAGTGAGTGAGTGAGTGAGTGAGTGAGTGAGTGAGTGAGTGAGTGAGTGAGTGAGTGAGTGAGTGAGTGAGTGAGTGAGTGAGTGAGTGAGTGAGTGAGTGAGTGAGTGAGTGAGTGAGTGAGTGAGTGAGTGAGTGAGTGAACCGAACTAACATGAAACCATTGAAGCGATAAATCTGATTGTTCGGGTGCTCACAGTGTACGTGAGCAGTGAAGTTGGCCGGAACAAAGTTGGTCGTGTCCTGAACATCAAGGTAATCAGAATCACAACAGAAGTGATGAAAGAAACTTGAAACAGCGAAAAGAAGTGACAAATGTTGCCCAATAAATAAAGTATAACTCACTTCCCTGCGGCATCTATGCAACTCGGCGTGCTAAAGTTATGCTGGTTTTAGACATGTAGACATGAGTAACAACTATTCGAATTTAGTTATGTGAACAAATAACGGCAGTCTTTGAATGGCAACTATACATATTGAGAAAACCAAATCGAATTGAATCTAGAAAATTTAGGCAGTCCTGGATGTCATGAACTGAAACCTTTTATAAGAAAAAATCTGACATTGTGCATTTTTCCAATAACTTGGGTGAAATATTAACTAATGGTCTAACCGAATCGAGCATGCTGCTGATGACTTGTCTCTGTTTCAGGTTGCTCTCCCCGTCCAGGTTACTGGTCTCGACGTAGCAGATGCCCAGCGGATCAGAGCTCCTCAGCAGCAGAATATCGGCCGGTATGATCTCATTGCATCCGACGTGCACGAAGTCACCCACTCGCACATCACGCCACGTGCATCGAGCGTAGTGTTGGTTGGCGCTGGAAGTTAGGCCAGGTCAGGTCAGGTCAGGTCAGGTCAGGTCAGGTCAGGTCAGGTCAGGTCAGGTCAGGTCAGGTCAGGTCAGGTCAGGTCAGGTCAGGTCAGGTCAGGTCAGGTCAGGTCAGGTCAGGTCAGGTCAGGTCAGGTGAGGTCAGGTGAGGTCAGGTGAGGTCAGGTCAGGTCAGGTCAGGTCAGGTCAGGTCAGGTCAGGTCAGGTCAGGTCAGGTCAGGTCAGGTCAGGCCAATCAGTTAGTCAGTCAATGAAACACCACTAACACGCTCCAGACACGACATGTCGAATTATTAATTTTCCTATCCGACCGATATCTCCTCCAATCTTCGAATATATCCTTGACTGCGGTCACGCTGAGCACAAATAAAATGGGGATAACGCTGAGTGCACGACCGAATGCCTCGATCTGAACGTGAGTGAGTGAGTGAGTGAGTGAGTGAGTGAGTGAGTGAGTGAGTGAGTGAGTGAGTGAGTGAGTGAGTGAGTGAGTGAGTGAGTGAGTGAGTGAGTGAGTGAGTGAGTGAGTGAGTGAGTGAGTGAGTCAAATAGCCAACCCCAGGCATCCAATTGAGCACGACGATAGTGACAAAGTAAATGTTGGCGAATCGATGAAACTGCAATTCAAGTAATGGCTTTTATGATGATCAATGTATCTTACAACTTGAACAACTTACATTGGATCATAGAACCGAAGCGATAAACCATGAAGATTCAGTAATACACAGTTAATTCAGTCAATTAAAATAAATTCGCAAAAACTCACCTGTTCGAAGAGATTCTTGGGCACAAATGTGAGTAGTGAATATTTGGTGGTTTTGATCTTGTTGTCGGCAAACTTGGCATTGGGGTGCAGGCCGCTGGGTGTATCATCGGGTATCGTGTGGTTGGGGATGACCGTACGGAATCTGTTGAATGAGTGAGTGAGTGAGTGAGTGAGTGAGTGAGTGAGTGAGTGAGTGAGTGAGTGAGTGAGTGAGTGAGTGAGTGAGTGAGTGAGTGAGTGAGTGAGTGAGTGAGTGAGTGAGTGAGTAAGTGAGTGAGTGAGTGAGTGAGTGAGTGAGTGAGTTAATATTATTATTTCATCCAAGAAAAACCAACTCGGAAACTGTATTGGGTCGAGCGAAGGGACAGCAGCTAAAACAAGAGCAGGTTAAGATTTTCTTGATGATATCGGTCTTGGCGGTCAGCGATGTTGGTTGCGAGCTGATGGAAGCATTATCTGGATCATTGGACTGTTCGGTCGTCATATCACCAGCATCTGTACGTCCTGCATCTGTTGACGATATCGTTGGTGCCGTCGTCGTTGTTGTGGCCGCCACTCTGAATTATGAAGATTTGGTGGCGGGAATTTTAATTTGTTTTTTCCATTCGATGAAAATTTATTTTCTTGGTATTTCTCGCGAAAGCGAAAAATTACTCTCTTGAAAAATTGCTGACACACTTTGTAATTCAATATCTAAAATCGATCATCAAACAAATGTGGGCTACGCATTCAGGTCAAGTTAGACTGTGTATGTTTGAATTGAATTACTGTAGTAACTAGTAACGGCATAAACTGAACGTACTTGACATCGTGTAATCCAGCACCAGTAACAGGTATGATACGGGCGTGATCACGGGCCCATTTTACTCCGATTGATGGGTCTAGCGGAGTTATCTTGTTTAATGATACACCTGAAGTTGTCGACTCACTCACTCACTCACTCACTCACTCACTCACTCACTCACTCACTCACTCACTCACTCACTCACTCACTCACTCACTCACTCACTCACTCACTCACTCACTCACTCACTCACTCACTCACTCACTCACTCACTCACTCACTCACTCACCTGCCGACTGCGGCCGCCGCTGCTGCATAACATCCTTTACATGATAATCGTAGGTGACGGCACTGGACTGGCGTCGATGGTGTTGTGGTTGTAGATTATGGGTTACGGTATGCGGCCGAGAGTTTATACTTGGCAGACCGATTCCAGATGTTGGCGGCACCGGTCCCGATGTCGTTGAATCGTGTGCCGACGAACACGTGGATGACGCCTCCTCCTCATCTTCGGTCTCCTGAAATAAGTAGTTAGTTAGTTGGTTAGATAGTTAGTTAGTTAGTTAGTTAGTTAGTTAGATAGTTAGTTAGTTATTTGGTAAGTTTTATAAAGTTGAGTATCAAGTCAGTTAGCAAACTCAAAATGTAAGTTCCATTAGTTTTTCAACTAGCTTTTTTTACCTGAAGTCCAAGCGAGAATCGTGCGTGATAAGCGGGCGGTATGTCACCGTGACTGGAAGCGCGTCGGTGCTGCAGACTGACCGGCGGATTGACCAAAATCGGAGGTAGAGTGGTTGTAGTTGTACTGAAGTGGTTGTCAGCAGACGGTAGAGTACTCGTTCCTGGTGTTGCGGTTGCGGAGGAGGATGGCCTGAAAAACGTTACATAAAAATTTAGGTGAGAAACGAGTCTGAAAAGTGGGACGACCACATGTTTCGCTTATGTTTCGCGTGTTTTTGTCAGAAACACCCAAAGTGACAATAATCCATTGTGAGTTTACGTATTCAGTTTGAGCTCAACAAGGCGTCTTCGATACATTGGTGCGTTGTGACACTCACGCATGATATGATGTTTTTGGAGTTTGAGGTACGCTCAAATGGCATAAAACTCGATTTGAAGTTCAGAAATGTAAAAAACAACAAAACAACTAAAACAACTAAATTAAAGTAATAATAATAATGTAAAATACTATTCTAATTAGATTATTTATAATAAACCATTGATCGGTAGTCAACAGGCCGTCAACGGACGAGTCATCATCGGTCGGCTGTTGTGACATGTGAACACGAGGGCGATGGAGGCGGCATTCACCTTGTAAATATCATTTCTTGTTGTTGTTATTATTGCCGTAAACTGTTGTTGCTGTTGTTGTGCCTGCAAAAAATGACAAAACTTTTTATTTCATTTATAAAATTAATGTACACACGAACGATATCTATCGAGGTAAGAATCTCATAACTTTGATAACTACTACGATTATGTATTACGGAGCAGCTTATCTCTTCATTTGTATCGGTACAAATGATGAGACTTGAGCAAAGCCTACCTGCAACAAATTCAAGTGCAACTACTTAACTTTCTGATGGAGCTTTTCTGCATAATTTTGCATTTGATCTGTACAACAATACAATATGTTTTATACCCTCTTAGTTAGACAACAAGGTCAGGTCAAGTAATTAGAAAGTATAGGTACTGAATTCATTAGGAAGATGAATTTGTAATGATTCCCCGTTGTCCGTAACAACGGTAACACAACCGGATTATTGTCTTTTTCACTATATACATAGCCCATTCATGATTTGTTTATAATCCACAATTCGGTAAACAACATAATCAAACAGAGGCATTGTTTCAACAAAGAGTCCGTGTTGTGCATGGTACTCTATGAATAGCGGTTCAAAAACAAAAATGCGAAGCCAACTATAGATCACGGTTTTAAATTTATGATATAATAATATACATTTAGGCGTTATCTTTATTTTGCAGACAGATTCGAGACAGACGTGCGATGCGATTCATCACGTGGAAAGGCGTAAAACGGATGTTAACATGTTTTTGGATAAAGTTCGAAACAGTTTCAAATTATCAAACAATAACAAAGTTACACGTTTTTTGCTTGTTTTGCATTTTTACCGACGTCATTCGCCGCTAAGTACAGAACAACTCAACCAATAACATAGGTTCCAAACTTTTTTTGGAAACCAACATCGGTACCGGACTGGTACAACAGCTCTATTGAACACTGTCATCCCAAAATAGCATTGAAACTTAATTAATCGTCCAATAGCCAGTCGAAACCAAATGGAAGTTGGGGTTATTGATGCCAATGTCAATGAACCATAATACAAGTCACAATCAATGATTAAAAATATGTAATGTAAATAAGAGGAGGTTCATAAAAGCTTACTCGAGAAAAAAATTACGTCGTTTTGGCTCCGAAAACGTATATAAAAGCTGTTCGCGTTTGTATTCCTTTCCAAGATACGGACACCTGCCTGGCATGGTACCACCTGTGGCATACATATGACCACACATACGAGCTTATATATTATATGATTAATAACAAAAGTTTTATACCTCTGATCTGCAGCGTTGTACCTTGACATGACTCATGAAATTCCACGGGCTTACGTACATGAATCGGTACATACGCGAATATACTGCCCGTGAAGTTATGTACTAGTTGCATGCGTGCCATGGGCGCGGATAATAAATTGTCATTGTTTAATCATGAAATTTTTGATTATTAGTATTAAAATTTTTTATAATTCCAATTTAAAAATAACGGAATAAAAATTTGTTAAGTTGGAACTGTCCGTAAGTTGAATAAGCCATCCGCCAGTGGCATGCAATCATGGATGGCATGGTCATAGGGACAGCACCTAGCAACATACAAGTGAACACATGCCCAGACATTGAGTGCGTGTCCTACGCATATAAATAACCTATGACATGACATCTAGAAATACATCCTAAATAAATAAAATGCCGTTTGATAAGGCTAAGGTACATAGGAATAAGTATGTTGGAATTCAGAATGAAACACTACTATTCACCTGCCCTTGCCAACACATTTTAACGAAGACAAAACATGATGTCATGATGTGACAGGAAATGAGGTGAATGAAAATTCCTGTATGTATGTACATACCTACTATATCACATAAAAATGCTTGTATCATGTACATCCTTACATATATATGATCAGGAGATGCAATTAAAAGTAGACTTTTCTCGGTGATTTATCACTGGCATGTCGTGTGATTTTGTAAGTATATAAATATAAGCTTATATAGAACCCCAATGTCTGTGGAACATCCACGAGGAATTTTTTTTGCGAAGTTCGAAAGAAGGCGGATTAAGAAAGTTATCACTCGCCACTAGAGAAGGCTATTCTAAAAATACCTTGTCTCAACGAACAAGAGAAATCTTTTTATAGCAAAATACTAGAGTTTTGACGCACTGGCGGACGAGCTAACCCTCCAAAGGGAAGGGAATTTCGTGAAAAAGGGGGAATTGGCAGTTATCAGGCAATTTTACCTACACCTTAATGAACAAGTTCTACTTTTTGAAAGCGCCTAAGAGGGGGAATTCCACCTTTCCCACCCCTTCTCGTCCGCTATTGTTTGGACGATTCCCTTTTGTTTCTGTTTCCCTTTCATTCATGATACCACTGTGAGGACGTGGGCGCATGAAAGGGGCCATCCAAAGACCTCGCTTCACTGCCTAGCAACCTACACCATCGAAACATCGAACTAAAAAACTGGTTTCTATGGTGTTAACGAGGAAGAATGCGCCATAATTTAACTGTTAGTTTGGTTTCAACGTCGAAACCACCGACTTTTTGTTGCACACTGTGCCACCTATTTCAAATGTGAACCTAAAAAATCGCGACGCAAAAAATTTAAAAAGTATTTACAGAAGTAAATAAGTAAGTACAGTATAACAAGTTTACAACAATAAAGAAAAGAAAGTCAATGTAATCTGTAAGGCAGACAGTCAGTGAGTGAGGGTGAACACAAAAATGTTAGTCAGTCAGTCAGTCAGTCCAGTCCGTCAGACAGTCAGCGTCAACCATTGCACCTTGAAACCGCGTATATAAGAGACTTTGGTTCTTGGCGACATAAAATCAATACGTTGGACAAAACTGTCGCTTTAGCGGGCCGCTCTGACCACTGAAAATGCAATCTCTTTGTATTTTGAGAAACTACATTTTGTGAAGTATAGAAAGTCAGGATTGCATGTGACTTTATTCGAGTTTATAAAGTTCATCAGCAATAATAAATGCAACCATAAAAACAGAATGTATGTAGTATATTTCAATATGCGTGTCAATATGATTTATGGTAATTATCTAATAAGTAAAATATGTATATTAGCTAAAAAGAACGCGTCGTGCGCTATGTTCGCACTTCGAGAAGCAAACTATTAACCTAATTAGAGTAACCGCATAATTATGATTAGTATACGCAAGTCAGATGCCAATATTCCACCGAATATTTTCGGCATTTGGTTTGCCAGAATCAGCTGTGGAACAACCGGTCACAGTGTCGGGTTAGCTGACGTTATTCAGGTGAAAATACGAATTCCTTCCCACCAACTGACATTTTACGATCCCGAATCCATCACACTGTCAAAGGTGGTAAACTCACGACGTTCTTGACAGGCTGAGAACCGACTATAGTGAGAACAAACAAGAAACCTACGCAACAAACTACAGTGAAACACTGAACTTTTACGTGCGCAGTTCACAACTTAAAAATGATTCAAATGTAAATGTATTAAAAATAAAACCGGTCTTTTTTTCTCACTGGGGAGGTTTTTTTTCGTTCTTGCATTGGAAAAATATAAGCATAGGTATTTACTTTCCTATCTAACAAATCATATTCAGTACTCACTGCAATGAACGTAGATTTACTAGATGAGCCCAATTAACTAAAAGTAAAGCTGCAAATAGAATCTCCTGCTGTTGATTTGCTGTATGCGTTTTTGTTATATATTTGAATGAAAACAAACCATTGCGAAAACATTGGGTATGTCATTTTTAAAGAAGGGGTTTTTTAATTGCAAGAATGCTGCTCTTCTAGCGTAGTAAAACCAGCTTTTCGTGACACCATTCCGTCGTAAAACTAACCGTGCTAATAACTGTTAAATTGGGTATCACGTAGCACTTAGTTTAAGCATAGAATAGAGTTTCGGATATATTAGTTAACGTAACATAATTCTTAAACAATAACATGAGTTATGTATTAAATGAAAGATAATTATGTACATGTGTATCTGTTCTATCGATATATGTACGACAATGTAGATTTAACGATTTTTTTGCCTGAAAGTCAAGCTAACAGGTTAAATGTTGATGAAAGTGTATGAAAAGATTGGTTACAAACATATTATTGTGTTATGATATGTTTGTAACAACTGTAACACAGACGTATGTACACATGGAATAGATTACCGCAATACTGTTCTATCGTAAAGTACATATGTGATGGTTATAGTGAACGATGATTGTTATCTTTGCTTACGTCAGTTTGAAATTACATACATACTTGAACGGTTACCGAAATAAAATTAGCATCGTACTCTTCATGTGATACTGGATAATGTGATCCATGCTTCGGGTTGGGTTGGCAGCGCGGTCAAGTTCAAAGTGAATTTTGAATCACTGCCAAGCCAATATGATTTTTATTACATGTTGTTATATAGGTTTTGCTCAAGGATATATAGGATTTATAAAAGTTTTCCTCAACCACCAAACTGCGAATGCATACAACCGAAATCACCTGGTGTCAGTATAGAAAAGTTCAAGCCCGGTGGTCTGGCCAGCTCGTTAAGCACTGATTGGACAATTTGAAATTAAGGAAAACTGCAAAACACAGGGTGGGCGGAAATTAACAGGGTTGGCGGTTTGTCAGTTTTACTGATGTAAAGTTCAACTTTTTGAAAGGATAACTCAATCATTAGTATTACGATTCAAATTGGTTGGGCATGGATAAGGAATGAATGCAATAATGGATGGTACCCTTTCGTATGTATGTATTTTACGAGTTGAAATCAGGTACAGTAAATTAAATTTGTGTATACTGAGCCCGAATAGCTATAAAATTAATAGCGTTTTTACAGTTTTATTTCTGCATGATAATAAGTTCAATGTTTCGCGTGCTCCATTGAAAACGTTTTAGTCAGTTTGTGGCATGTAATTGACTTGATGTGCATACATTTGACTTTTGGCCATATTTGCTCAGGTGTCTAACTTTTATTAAATATAATTTAATATCACCGCTCAATTTTGGTCTGATATTTGTATGTATTCGAACAACTTGAAACAGTGATTAATCTGCACAGATTGGCTGGGAGCGAAAAGCAGCGAGTGTATGAAGAGAATCTTATAACGGAAATAACTTGATGAATTTGGTTGGTGTACGATCTTTTTGTAAAATAAACATTTCACTGTTATGATAATTTTCCTTTTCTTTCCACTCACCAGCGTTGCATCAGATCAAATATTAAAAGGAACAAAAGGTGCGCGTTGGCGTGAAATCGAGAGTTTGAAACCTGTAACTTTTTTAGATGATGGATGACATCAAGCTAATGTAAACAACCACAATAGAGAACTGGGTGGGGCAACCCACAGCCAAGTCAGATTTACATGATAATATTGATAAATCTAATTATCATATTTTTTATGTGAAATTTGATCATGATTTGATACGACAAACATTGTTACAAAAATACTTTTGTTTAAAAGGAAAAAAACGTATATGAGCAAGTGCATGTTCTGACATCACATCTAAGTCGGAAAATCATGATGTTAGCCTGAATATATCTATCTGCCAGTTAAATCGATACCTGAGATGAATACGGTATTTCAGTGATAATTTATTGCATTGTCCTCTTGGGTACTGGTGAATGACAGTGTGTTCTCTGTTGATACTCTTCAGTGTGTTCAATATTCTATGTTCGATATTTTATTTCATGGATTCAGATATCTCATCCAAAACAACCATAACTGAATTTGGATGACCATAACAAGATGGATGGTGTGTTCCAGACCGCCAGCTGATGCCACCAACGTTTATTGTTCTAACAGCTTTTGTGTTTACATGGGTATGTAAATATGTACGTACGTTTTGGGATGGATTGGATGTGATGACAATGGAATTTTTCTGTGAAAATGGCTGAACGAGCTACACTCCTATTGATTTGTTTTCGCTTCTAATTTTTTATGATGGATTTCAAAATAACAAATTTTAATTGTTTTTATATTGAGATTTGGTTAATATGTATGCAGCAACTATACAATATTTTTCGGTACCTATACTGGCGGTTGAATATCCTCGGAGTAGAAATATAGAAGTTTACCCAAGCACCGTGCAGCTAGCAAAAAAATACACAGCCGGCCAACCAGGATAGCGAACAGCGCACAGCGTTCTCAATGCTGATTGGCTCGCTCTCTATGCTGATTGGCCAGCTGTTCAAATTGAATGCTAGCTGGACAGCATATGAGCGTGTATATAATTGTCAGGCAGCGGTGCTCGGGTGAAATTCTATAATATTCACTCCGAGGATATTCAACCGCCACTATACCAGGAACTGAAACCAAACATGAAATTCATATTGTTTAATTTCTGGTATGTATATTGTAAGCACAATAAAATAAGCGATCTAACATACACACGATTCTAACTTGTAATGCAAATGCGAGAAACAAAGCTCAGGTTTATAGAATAACATACATACAGAATGCACGAGAATGTTACTGACTGCACGCGGGGAAAATTGTCAGTCAAACAAGTTAGCTATGTCTTAATCCAACCGATATCTACTACAATGACATTACACGCATTAAGTTAAGGGATTTGCAGTTGAATTAATTACGATGGTCCACCTTAAAATAAGTATCATACAGCTGATGCCACCCAAATCAAGGTCTACAATGCAGGAAAAATCATTTGAACATATTCATATGAGAATTCACACATATTTTATCAACTAGACTGCTTAAAAAGTACTTAACACTTCTCCAAACATGTAGCTCGAACTATCATAGCTCGTTAGCAAAAAGCTTTGTGTACCCTAAAGTAACCTACATTAGCAGATATGTACGTACATACATACGCCTCTGCAGGTACATACGGCAAGGATGCGCATGTACCACATTACAGGTACATACGGCAAGGATGCGCATGTACCACATTACAGGTACATACGGCAAGGATGCGCATGTACCACATTATTCCCCTTTGTTCTACACACGTATCCGAAAAACGAGTTTCATCAGATTTGATTGGCTACTAGTAACAACAAAATATATATCACCTGCAATAATAGACTTTTACGTTCATGTATTTATTTGGGTGGTTATTTGTTCAGTACGTCTGTGCCGCAACCTAATGGTAGCGGACGAGAAGGGGAGAAAAAAGTGGAATTCCCTTTCTTTGGCGGTTTCAAAAGGTGGATTTTGTTCTTTAAGGTGTACGTAAAATGACCTAATTTCTGCCAATTCCTCCCTCTTTGGAGAGATTATCTCTTTTTGAAGGTTTGGTTCGTCCGCCAGTGGAGTGGGCACACAAAAGAAGAAGAGTGCAAACAGTGGATACATACATACGTATTTTGTGGTCAGCGAATTGGATCATGCCTTCTCGTATATAGCCTGACTTCGCAAATGTACCACTACATGGGTATTCAATGAATAAAAAAACGGGAGAGTATGTACAACTTGAAAAAATGCTGACTACATACATACATATTATATGTAAGTTAGAGAGTGAAGGAAAAACGGTGGTGTTTCGACCATCACATTCGGCAGGGTTTGCTGAGGAAGGTAAAGCCCGTATGCTATTCCTGCAAGCAAAAATAATGCCCAAAATGTCTGATAATGAAACATCACTAGACTCAACTGAACTCGGTTGACACCATAGTTTAACACAGTGTAGCATGGGGTGATGATGATTGATGTACATGTTAACACTGATGTTTCATTACCAGACGTTTTGTGCAATATTTTCGCTCGCAGAAACAACATACGGGCTTTATCCAGAATATCGTAGTCTAGGTGTATTTTCATTACATAATGGATGTTCTTGAATAACCTTTATCAGGTCTTCATTTGTGAGTTACCACTTTCATGGATGATACTTCTGATCAGTTGTTAATTGCGTTTTATCCATGTTATTACAAGTTTACAGTCAGGACTTGAAGGTACTGCAGAGAAATGAAAAAGCAGATTACGGAATTAACGTGCTAAAGAAGATCAGATCCCAGATTAAGTCATGGAGCGGAGCAATCCATTATTCAATGATTCATCAACAATGTACTCATCCAAACAACGATGGAGATATTTGCATTTTTTGATAACTCTTGATTACGCTGTGTATCACGTATAATAAAAAGGTTTTTTGTTGTACAAAGAAAATGGGTATGAAAGAGACCCTAATGGAGTTGAGTGAATATGACCGACTAAAATAGTAGATGTCTGTATAACCCAGTGAGATAAGATCTTGTCTCGATTTACACTGATAATTATTGAACACTCACTCATGAGTAACCGGTAATACAGATGATACATTTACTGTAAGTATAATTTAGATCAAATATGTAGGTGCATAGTATAATAACTTTATGTAATATACGTTTACAAAAATGTTCACGTACTGTAATTTTTATTAGCATGGCCTCAAAAATATTCTTGTTATGCCCTTGAAATCGATATAAACAATAATAAAAAATCCCAGAAACAAAAAACAAACTATTATAACAAAATATTTCGTTGAACAAAGAAAACATTTCGCTATTTTTCAAAAAAAACAAAGACAAAATAAACATACTGTTCAAACAAAAAAAACAAAATCGTACGTCTGTACAGCATTTTTGTCCCAAAGCTTGATGCAGTCAGAAACGACCTCATGAGTCCGTACTCAAGTCAATCAAGGTCGAGTCAAATTCATCGATTGCGCGTTGGCAGAAAATATTACGCGTACGAAATATCATACTTCTCAAGTTGGGATTGGTGATCGATTGACCTTCAGAAAACAAACTTAAACCTGTCGCTAATCAAATAGCGGATTGATTGACAAAAATGTAAAAATTTGCCTTTTTACCAATTCAAATGAATGAAACGTTTTAGATTGATTCGAGCAGGAAAAGAGTTTGCTTGATCTGGAACGAAACGTTTATCAAGTAACATTTATGCCTTTTAAACGGTTAAATGTTATAACTTCCAAGACACTTTCATCTTTCATAGACACACACTCAGACGCATACGATCAACACGATTTTACACGGGCAAAAAATATTTAACGCGCGCTCAAATTTGAAACGCATAAATACAGTACGTGATAGTTAGATCTCGCGCAGTGCATAAATATATTCACAGCTTTTACCAATAGTGCAGTTATGATGACGGGAGAACCTGTTCATTAAAAACTCGCTATAACAAAAAATACAAAAACGGCAAATGCAGCAAAAGGCACCAACGATAAAACTCGGGCCCATCTGGCCGTGCAAAAGCCAGCTGGCAAAATGAGCCACAAAACGTATAACCACTGCCAGATTACATTAACTCATGAAAATGCTGGCACAAGTACCCTGGTTTTCAGCAGATACCATTAAGCATCAATACTGCCATCATGTGTCCCACCCAACGCACTAGCGGACGAGAAGAGGTGAAAAAAATGGAATTGCAAAAAGTAGAGTTTGTTCCCTAAGGTGTAGGTAAATTGGCATTAAAACTGCTTATTTCTCCCTCTTCGACGAAATTCCCCTCCCTTTGGGGAATCAGCTCATCACGTCAGCCAGTGTCCCAACGTCATATCGTCCCAGCATTCAAATGTTGGCTTGGATTGTGTTATGACAGAATTTGGGTGTGGTTGACTGAAGTATGGGAAACATGAGTAGTAGAAACTCTTCAATGGGTTGTATTATTACCACGAAATTTGGTAAATGATTCCGCTAAACCTAACCAACCATAAGAAAATCATTGATGACGTTGGTGCAGCCAACTGTCCGAATGTGTGAAAAGGTACCAGATCATGAATTTCACTGAGTGACTGGGCAAACATCCAAATATCTGTTTTTAATATCGGTCCAGAACTTATCGATTCTGACCGTGTCGGTACAGAAATACTGACGTGGTACTGGTGTGGGAGTTTGTGACCCAAACTAACATTAATCAAGAAAGATTGGCAATAGTAACTTGATTCTATGCTAGCTATGCTTTTACGCGGTTCTCATTTTGTTGGTGTTTATTTGTGAAACTGTACGCTACAATAAGCGTTTTTTATAGTTTTGATGCAGAAACCGAACCACAATTTACCTCACATAGTGCCAAATCACTCACTAATTAAGGTGTTATAATATAATATAGTATATGTTGCAACAATGAGTATCGAACGCTTATTTAACACCCAACAAGGAAATGGAACTGAAAGGTTACTCACCCTAGCTCAATACAACTCACAATGCGAAGGAGTGTATAAATTATGTGTCGGCAAACAGGATATAAACCTTGAACTCTAGTTTCTACAAATTCCGTTTTCTTAAATTTAGCAGGAACTTCGTCTTCCTTATACATAATACGTTGAGTTTTAGTGCAAGGTTTACCAAATTAAATAATTTATGCACAAATAAAGTTTCGGGGCAAATCTTGAAAGATTTTCTCTGTTGACTGTGAATGACAACGCTATATAGGCCTCGTAATTGATTATAAGAAAATCCAAAACGTGGCACAGAAAATTCCTTACTTGAGAATCCGGTTCTGGACTTGAGAATCTGGTTCTAAGAAATTTTTAAATGTGGCTAAAACATGGCAGAGAAATTTCATTACTTGAAAATCCGGTTTTGGACTTGAGAATCTGGTTCTGACCATGCCATGGGTTGTCGCAGTTTTAAACCATTTCTTATAATCAATTATGACCATTCTACCTACACCTTAATGAACAAATTCTACCTTGATTGAAAACGCCAAATTCTACCTTGATTCTAATTTGAAAACGCCAAAGAGGGGGAAAATTCCACTTTCCCACCTCTTCTCGTCCGCTAGTGGGTATGATAATATTGGTGTGATCAGCTGATTGTATGTCCGAAAGTTGTGGGATATAACGGTTGAGATGAAGATGCCATGACAACGGGGTGTAACAACTAGCGAAAGTGATTCACTATACATTGTTATTTTCAAAAAAAATACCAAAGATAATAGCTGAAAATGAGCACATGTTCTACATTTGTCATGCAACGATTCTGATATTTCGCACACATTGTGCAACATTTCCTATATATTGAGCAGTGAGCACGCGACAGCAACAGCTGTATGATAGCGCGAAAGTGAGGTTGGGATTGTGGTTGATTCGTTGCACTAGCGGACAAAGAAGTAACGAAAAGCTGGGCATCCTCCTTTTCGGCAGTTTCAAAAAGTAGAATCTGTTTCTCAAGGTGTAGGTAAAATAACCTCGAAACGGCAAATTCCCCCTCTTTAAGAAAATTCCCCTCCCTTTGGAGGACCGCCTCGTCCGCCAGTGATTCGTCGTATAAAATATATAGGAAAGGGCTGTGGTGTTCGTGCATGTGCGTATGGACAAAGTCTGCATGTAAATTATTACGGGTAATATTGCGTCAGGATAATATATTTATATATGCGCGATAACATGAACTGCCGGCGTGAGGTGTGGTGAGTGAGTGAGTGATATAGTGAGTGAGTTAATGAGTGAGTGAGTGAATGAAGGAGTGAGTGAGTGAGTGAGTGAGTGAGTGAGTGAGTGAGTGAGTGAGTGAGTGAGTGAGTGAGTGAGTGAGTGAGTGAGTGAGTGAGTGAGTGAGACAGGGAGTGAGATAGTGAATGAGTGAAAAGGGATAGGTAGTGAATGAGTGTATGAGTGAATGAGCGAGTGAGTGAGTGAAATTGTAAGTGAGTAAATTAGAGAGTGAGTGAGTGAATGAATGAATGAGTTAGTGAGTGAGTGAGTGAGTGAGTGAGTGAGAGAGTGAGTGAGTGAGTGAGTGAGTGAGTGAGTGAGTGAGATACTGAGCGAGTGGGTGAGTGTAATAGATACAATGACTGAGCGACAAAGTTAGTTAATAGGTGAGCGCAAAGTTTTCTTATCTACTTTAGTTTATCTGTAGCCTTAGGCTGGTACATTACATATACATAATTATGTAAATGAGTTGGTGACTTCAATGTTCACTTATAATGTGAAGCGAACAGATGGTAAACAAAACAACAAACAAAGTTATAATTGAAAGAGTAAATAATGCAAAGGTAATATATGTATGCATGTGTTCATACGCGTTTGTACTTTTGAACTTCACACGTTCGGGGACATAATTATATAACAGGATGTTCATGTCATCAAATCTGCGAAGAATGAGCGTTATCTCATTCAGGGATATTATCAGAACCTACTTTATAGAACTGAAATCTGATGAAAAAGTTGTGGACAAAATAAATGGAGAACCTAGTGCTAATGAGATTGCGGTCTGCGGTTTACGACAGTTTGCGGTCAAAAACAATACAAACTGAGGGTGAAATACTAAAACTTTACTTATGAAAGCATGAGCCTGTTTTTTGGTCGATAACGATAGCTTTCTAGATTCTTCGACCAAATAAATCAAATAGTCTAACATACTATGATAGAAAAAATGTTTAGTTCTATTCTAACTAACTATAGGCGTTTCGTCCTGTAGTCTAGACGCCGAACTACAGACTTGGACTACGACCACCTAGTTATGTTCATATGACCCGCTTCTGGCCATCATATTGTCCGAACTCTAATGAACCAACAAAATGGATTATTCGCTGAGAAATATAATTCTAGGATGCTACACGTCATATCACCTGTTTTCATAACGTTCAAGTTTGATGTATTCCATCACCATGTCAACCGAACATCGACAACCGTATATCCTATCCTAATTATACAGAACCATCATACCAAAACGGAAGTCAATCATTTCAATAACGATTGCGCTACGCGAAAATACGGAATAATTGCCGCATCTACATAATGCGGTGCGGTACATATTACCTACATAATGTTTTTACTACGAATATTGCGATATAAAACATAAGAAAACGAACTCAAATAATTCCAAAAAATATCGTTGAACTAGATCGAGTTTGTGTTTTTTTGTGACGAAACCGACAAAACAATGCGACAATCTTCATCATGTAGTCATGACTACCCCATGGCCGTTGCGGTCAGTCAACGTAAACAATACCATGACGTAAAACGAACATGTCACGGAGAAACTGAGAACTCATTGTCATTAAGAGGGGACAATTTTCCTCTCACCGTAAGACAATGAAGGATATATCATGTTGTGTAGATGTACCATAAAAACCTTCAGCTAGAATACATTTTCTTCCAGAGTGTACACGCCGCTACGGCATATAAAAAATGTCCAGGAAATGGAACAAAAATGTCCTCTGAAAAGTGAATGAAATGAGAACGATGATTTTAGTAACTCTTGTAGTACAAAATAAAAACTGGTCTGAAGCCAATGCTGGTTTTAGTACCTCTCTTGCAATACAGCATGAAAGTGGACGAAAGCGATTGAAACGAGGTGTTGATTTTGGTACCTCTTCTTTACATACAAGGTGAAAGTGGACCAAACGTGTGAAATGACCACCAACAGGTTCATAAAGTAAACACTATCATACAATCTGACCCACTAGCGGACGAGAAGGGGAGGGAAAAGAGGAATTCCCCCCTCTTTGGCTCTTCCCAAAGGTCTATTTTATTCCTCAAGGTGTAGGTAATATGGCCTGATTTCTCAAAATTCCCCCTCTTTGGAGATATTCCCCTCCCTTTGTAAGTTTGGCTCGTCCGCCAGTGATCTGACCAAACAAACTGATAACGAAGAAATCTGACTGACCGCGCAAAACCAGTAATATTTCATGCATCATCCAACCGATATTTCACGTACATCCATGAGTTTGCTTTTATATTCGCCGAGACAGTTGAAATTCATTGCAACAAAACCAGTCGACAATCGAAACTGTCGCGCGCTGCATGTTTTTCAGCGAAAATTCTGTATCAACGAAGTCTATCTTTATATCACGGCGCTTAATTCATTGCGTATTGTTTTGTATCTTTCAGTGTCACGCAATATTCAGACTTTGATCAAATCTTTTAAATAGAAATGAAAATCCTTGAAAATACAGAAAAATTCTGATTTGTTTATTAAATACGATATATGATCAATAACTTTTCTTACAACTAATTGAAAATAACGAGCGTTTTCAAGCGGAACTAAAATTGTATTCATCAAACAGGACAACGAACTCCAACGTATCATTCTTCGTATAATATTTTACTCAGCACATGGCAAAACCATATATAAAATTATTTGTGTATTCTGCGGGCAATGTAGATAGCCTATCATACGTGTACAATGTCGGCTCAATACGGACCAACCATAGAAAGTCATTTGACCAAAACAGAAACTTCAAATAATAACAGACGTATATTTAACAACGAACGGCGGGTAGAAAGGATGGTGTAAGTTGCGCGGGTAATGAGCGGACGGCTGGCCAGGTAAGTCTGGTCACAAAAAAATCATCCAATTAAATGGCCGCTTGCCGGCGGATATAAAGTGAATGCAAAACAACCAAACACCGGCCGCCCGCTGTACTAAAAATATCGAGCGCCATTTTGGGAAGATTATACGATTTGCTGAACCTCAACGGCAAATCATGAAAAGTTTCTCGTATAGCTGACCCCAAAATAACACAATTTCATAATCACAATATTGGTTGTCTACAATCGACGACCACGACGACCGCCCTTGCGACGGGTCGAGTCCGACGGAATCGGGGTCACGTCCTCGATACGGCCGATCTTCATTCCACTGCGGGCCAGTGCGCGCAGCGCAGAGTGCGCACCCGGACCTGAAATTAATATGTATACATGAAAGATTAAACGACAAGCTTAAGCAATATTCAATATACAGCAAACAGGTTCTCTCTTATCGACCTCAGTAACTTATTCAAATTCAAGCAACCATACCAGCACCAGGAACGGAAGCCTAGCTTAGGCAGAGTGGACAAAAAGCGTTAGATTATTTATGAATAAGTCCAGTTCGAGAGATGGAATTGAAGGAAGCCGATGCCGAATAATAACTGTTGACTCAGAAATTCAGTCAGTTATTCATTCAAAAAGTCATTCGTCAATCAAATAGATCGTTCGTCGGTCAGTCAATTAATCAATCAGTTGGTCAATCAATCTGATCCACCAATCGTTCAATCAATCAGTCAGTCTTCCAAGAAGCAGTCAGCACGTAAGTCTGTCAGTTAATCAATCAAAAAGTCGCTCAAAACGTTTGTCACTCAGTTAGTCAGTCTACCAGTAGTCCAGTCTTCCATTCAAAAAGTTGGTTAATCAATCAGTCCCTAAACTGATCAATCAATCAGAAGGTCAGTCAATCAACTAAACAGTGCCGTCTGAGTACATTAGAACGACTACCTATAAAACTCTCTCTGGCTATAAAACTTCATTAAAATTTCTTAAATATGCAAACGAACCGGGAGCCTTGGACCTGGTGCCACCGGTACCTCGAAGCTTGATGTGCAGCGCGTTGATTTTGAGCTGAAGATAAGTGAAGATAACATATTATATTAACATGTTAAATGTAATTTTATTTAATTATTGAGTGATTACGAAGTTCTAGAAGGCATGTCAACAGTTGAAACAAAGACCAACAGATTTGCATTTCTCGGCGACGTCCTGGGCGGCGAGCATGGCAGCGTAGGGAGAGGCTTCATCACGGTCAGCCTTCACCTTCATACCACCGGTGATTCGGACAATCGTTTCCCTACCTGAAATCAAAGTTTACTGTAAAAAAATTAATCCGTTTTATAGGCTGACCTGACAGGTACAGGGAATCAGACTAAAAAAAGAGGCAAGGCATACAGTAAGTGTAGGAGGGGGATCATTTGTTTACAGCGAAACAAGTTCAGAGAAAAGTTTCACAACAAGTTTTTTTTCACTCACTTACTCACTTCCATACTAACAAACTCACTCCGACTGACCAATCAATCACTAAATTCCACTTCCATACTCACTCAGTCTAATTTTCTTACTCACTTAATTTCTTATCACTCTCTCACTAACTGGCTCACTCCCTCTCTAGTCACTCTTACTCACACAGACTCACTCACTGACTGTATCACTCACTCATTCATTGACTCACTCAACTCAAACAGTCACTCAGTGACTCACTCACTCTATACTAAGTACTAGAATCTAAAATATAATAGTTGGAAGAGGGGCACCGTGTAGGAGAGAGTGAATGAGCGAGTGATTTGAGTTACTGAACAGGTGGAAGTGGAATCGTGAGTGAGTGAGCAAGCGGGCAGAGAAGGATGAGTGAATCCGGTGATGAATGTGTGGTTCCGTTATTAAATGAATCGGTGGAAGAGTGATTGAATGAGCGAGCAATGGGGTGAGAAAGTGAGTGATCTAGTGAGTAATTGAGCGAGTGCATGATTAAATGAACAAATGAATGGATGAACCAGCGAGTGTGCAAGTGAATTAGTGACTCAGTGAGTGAACGACAGATGAAGAGAACGAGTGAGCGAACACGTCAGTCTGGCAGTCAGTCAGCGAGCGAGTTAGTCAAGCCCCACATGAACTTGGTTTCGGAAAACGGCGCTACCGCTACACCCAACCGGGTCCATCATTTCGAAACCCCAAAAATGGATTCGTCATCTCTCTGAACTAACTGTTTAATAGTTGAAACTAGGCATGTGAATTCGCAATGAAAGAAAATAGTCGGGTCGGATAGAATTTCCGAAGAAATAATGGTGGCACAACATTTATTTGACGGATTGGCAATTTCAAAATCACTTCTCCAACTCGACCCTAACCAGTTAAATCGGTGATGTGCACGAAAGTGTCGTTGAAGCTGGCGAAAATGTGAGCAACGGCGAAAACGAGCTCATCCTGACCGACCGACGGGCCGAGCTGCACAACCGTCTGCTCCTCGCGGACCTTCTTTCGTGGCGCCATTGTAGTTTATACGACACTAAATACCTGAAAAAGAACAGCGATAAACAACAGAAACATAAGAATAACGTTAATTATTTCAACTTGATTTAATTTATTTAATTTTCTCACAAATTTTTTAAAAATAATCGGAATTGAGTCGGTTGGTCGTCTTCTCTGGCGACCAATTTGCCGATTCTTTTTAGTATAACGTGCGGTTCGGCAAAACCAGCGTGGTGTTTCCGGCGAGTTGCGCCTGGACGCGGACTGTGTCACACCGAAACATATGGTTTGATGATTGATATGATGTTGCACTGATATTATTACATGTGATAGGGGTACGTGATCACAAAGTGGGAAGAATTGAGGTGATAAAACCAATTAGGTAACTGAACTTTTGGCCTTCTGTAGATAAGTTGAAACTGATTTAGATGTGGTGAACTACCATGAAAAGAAACATGAAAAAGCCGTCTAGATAGCTAATCCGCCATTTATATGGTTGTGTTCGTCACTGTTTACCAGTCAACCACGCGGTTATTTACAGGTTACAAGATATAAATACATAGGTTTAAGATAGATGTTTGCACTTACTATAATCGTTTGAACGTCAGGTTTCATCTGGATGAGCTTGTTTGTAATTGTAAAGTAATCCAACTGCTAACATTTTTTAGATAAAATAAAAATGACCTGCAAATTCAAAAAGTTGGACATTCATTGTCACATATTTCCCAAGGAGGTGCCCGATTTTGAGAAGGTTGGTCAGAATTACAGTAGCTGATCCTACTATAATTTTTTTTATAAAACTTTCCCAGCCTGAGTAATTTGTATGATATTTTTTTTTACAGAAGTATGGTTACAGTGGTTGGGTCCAGCTGAGATCATGCGGATCGGGGCAGACTGAAATGCTGAAGGATGGTAAACACTTTCGGATTGTGGAAGAGAACTGTTTCGATCCAGAAGCTCGCCTTAAGGACATGGATGCCACGGGTATTACAGTACAGGCGCTATCCACTGTGCCCGTCATGTTCAGTTACTGGGTGAGTGACTCACTCACTCACTCATTCACTCACTCACTCACTCTTTCACTCACTCACTCACTCACTCACTCACTCACTCACTCACTCACTCAGGCCAAACCCGAGCACACACTGGAGGTCAGTCGTTTCCTGAACGATGATCTGGCAGCCACCGTCGCCACCCACCCCGATCGATTCGTCGGTCTTGGCACGCTGCCGATGAATTCGCCTGATTTGGCTGTCCAAGTCAGTTCTGTTTCTGTTTTTTTCTTTTTTTTCTCATATTTTTTATTTTTATAATAACATTTACATGTTTGTATTTTTAACATTTACATGTTTGTATTTTTCACCGTGTGGTGAAAGTATGGATCTAGCGTCGTATAACCATGGGGTTCAATTTGTTCATTAGCTTTTCATAAATACTTGAATAATCGAATCATGTATCAGTCAATTAACAACATACCGTGAGCTCAACACAAGAGCGATCCCGCGTTGATATACTGAAGTATCACTTCTAGTAGTGTGCAAACTCAGATAAAAAAAAAAACAAAAAATACGGCTTTGCCGCAGAGTCTGTACCCAGCCTTTTTCGGAAAGACGTTTATATTCCAGAGTACAAAATATTATCTCAAAGATAAAATATAATTTTTGGAATTTTTGTCCTCGGTAGGTCAATCGAACTGGTCAGGTAACACAGGTTGCAGTCAGATTCAGCGGTAAACACCAATAATAACATAAATAAAAAACATTTGAATCGAATCATTCTCCGGATAAGCAAGGCGCTCGGACGGTAGAGTAGCGATCGCATATTCGTGGTGGAAAATTTAATTATCTTATCAATAAGAAATCTCATAAATTATATGCCACGATTCACGAATGGCCAACGCTTTCAAGTGACAACAACCACATTCACGTTCTCCATCCTAGGAACCAATCATTTTAGTAGCAACAGGTAATGTAGTACTAGTCGATTTAAAAATGTCCCAGATGAAAAACGTATTATTATTATTAATACACAAATCAGAAAGCAAGAAAAAATTAATTATAATAACAATTATTATTCAATTGATAATAAGGGCACACGGGTGGGATGATCAGAGAAAAAAATCAAGCGATCAATCAATAAAACGGTGGCTTATTGTTCAGTGAGATCAAGTTATTTATACACAAAGTATGTAACTTAGTAAGTGAGATAGCGCAAGTCAGCGTTCACAGTACATTGGTGTCAGGGAGCAAATCGGGCTGTTGGTGGGAAGATAATGAAGATATTGGTATAACCATCAAAACTCGTTTTATGTATTGCCAGGTAAGCTTGTGTGTTATTCAAATATCTTCGATCCATCCCAGTGTAACAAGTGTTGTTGTGTTTGTTGGTGATAACGGTGTCGTTAAGCAACAACAACATCAATAACAACAACATTTACAATTGAGATCAACTCTCTTCGTGCGGAAAGTCCTCCATACCGGCCATGTAATAGGACCAATAGAATATGTTAAATAATACAAACAGCAACGGGAAACCGAATGAACTGAACTTGTCGATCTGCAGAGCGAGCTTGTCTTTCTTCCAACGTCTCAAAGCTTGAGCATCGCGAAACTCCTTCTCCGCTTGGAGCTGCTCCGGAGTCTTGCTCTGTTGTCGTTGAATCAGTGGCATGAGGAGCGGTGTGCGGAGTGGATCCTGGTAGTTCAGGTTCTTCACCAACACACCATCCTTCATTTGCCCGTGTTCGTAGTTGTTGTTGTTGTAGTTGTAATTGTGGTTGTTGTCGTTGATGCTTATGTTGTTGTTGTTGTTGTTGTTGTTGTTGTTGTTGTTGTTGTTGTTGTTGTTGTTGTTGTTGTTATTGTTGTTGTTATTGTTGTGCGAGTTTGGGCTCTTGTGTGGCAGCGTGCCACCGAAAGGCTTGTTGTCGTGCTGACAAGAGTTCTGGCCCGGGTAGGTTGGATGCTGGCATGGGCAGGGGCATGGTACCTGGCATCCCAACCAGTCAGTCAGTCAGTCAGTCAGTTGGCCAGTCAGTCAGTCAGTCGTCAGTCAGTCAATCAGGCAATCAGTTAGTCAGTCAGTAGGTCAGTCAATATATCAGTCCAACCTGTATAGATTGTGCCAATGGGTTCGTCATAAGGTTCATGCCTCCGTGACTGGTACTCAAACCGAAACCCGGAGGTCGATACCCGTAATCGTTGTCTCTGTAACATTGAATGATCGGATTCAGAGACGAAACATTTCTTTTGTTCCTTCTATGAATCTTTGGTGGGTGTTCTCTATGAACTCATTTATTTATAAAAAAATATTCATTATGACCAAACCTGGCGAGAGACAGAAGGCCTGGCGAAGTGTGACCGTGAATGGGTCGTACAGTCTGCGCCTTGCTGGTCGCAGTGGGCAATGTGCCGTAGGAGGGTATGGTGCCTGGTGCCCTGTACCCGGTTACCATCTTCGGTGGACTCACACCCGTCACTGCTGCTAAATGTAATACAGGGTTTTATCATCAAATAAAAAAATCCGTTGAAAATTTATTATTTTGCTTTATTAGCCCCTAATTCCGCATAAATCTCTGAGAATATGGACAGCCAACCAAAATTTTTTGATTTAGTTTCCGTTTACAAGAAAAACTTCGAGTAACAGGATGCAGTGAATGGACTATATGGAACGAACGTTGGGACACGGTAGGCGGCATTTGTTGGTGGTATATATTGAGCTGGGGTGTAGTGGCGGGTGGTGCTGGCAACGTGGATGAGTAGTTGGGCGGATAGTCCGAGTTGAGTGACGAGGTGTTATGCACTTGCTGGTGGTTGGACATGGACGACATTGACATAGCTGGCTCCGATATCGTGAAGTCCTGCAGGGACTTCACTCACTCACTCACTCACTCACTCACTCACTCACTCACTCACTCACTCACTCACTCACTCACTCACTCACTCACTCACTCACTCACTCACTCACTCACTGTACCTGATTGGTACTGGCCGTGGATGGCATGGTAGCATTTCTGTTCCGTCTCCGTCTGAGATTAGCGAATCGTGAGTGCATCTTCCTGGCCAATGGCAAGCCACCTCGACCACCGGAACTGCCCGTCAGATTGTTCTGGCGTTTGCCCCAGAACGATGTAGAATTGTGGTGGGCTGTAAACCATATTAATAACCTTATTAATAATTAAAACTAAAATTTTATTATATTCGAATAATTAAACCAAAAGTAAACTAAGTTTTCAATTGTTTTCTTTCTCCATCACAATGTTCAACGAACCATCGGTTAATCTGGTGCCATCATACGCGTACCCGGGTGGTGGTCGAGGCTTCATATCGGCTGCCAGATACGCCTCCGGTTCTGAAGTTGACATATTTACATGAATCAGTCGGACATGGTTATTCTCCTACTGTTCGTTCCCGTAGTATTAGTGCCAGAATTAATAGCTTTATTCTGAAGTTTTCCGGAACACATCAATTATGGGTACTCGACCAACTCAGAAAGAAGTTATGCGCCAGTTTCTCTTGTCATAGAACTTGACTTTTCAGTATGTGATGTACCGCAGTTAACCAAGAACGTTTTGTTATGGGTTTCAAATTTTTCAAAGAACAGAGGTTTTAAGATGAAATACTGCACGTAAATCATCATCGCTTTTTGATAAATTATCAGACTGGATGGCTTCTTGGGTTCCAAATACATACTTCAAAGAACTGAGTTTTTGATAATAAAATACGAATAAATAGCAACCAACTTGGTCCGGTCGGCGGTGGCGGTGGCAGATCGTCGTCTCGACTCAGGAATCCGATGGTGGCGAGTTCGAGCAGCGAACAGAACACAAAGGTCATGCACGATAGCATCCAAACATCTATAGCCTTCACGTACGACACTCGGGGCAAATTTCTAAATGGTTATTCGGACTTCGTGAAATAATTGGTACAGAATGTCATCAATAGCAAATCAGGATTGTCGGTAAGACCAAAGACTAAGTCTAAGCCTAAGCCTACACCTATGTACGCCTAAGCATAAAACTATAATTACGGTACATATGTATTGAACTGATGTCAGGCAATGTCATTTGTTTGTAAGCGTGATTCTCAAACTTTTTCCTCCTGAGTTGATGGTTTTTTTGCAGGTTTATTATATTTTGTTTTTTTTTTTCATTTGATTACTTTTGAAACCAACCTGATGATATTGCCGAACTGGAATGTCATGGCCAGTAGACTATTCACACCCAACATAGTCCGGGCCGGGATGGCTTTCGTGCCCAGGCAAAACGCTATCCACGCTGAAAATCAGTCAATCAGTGGAAACGTGAATTCGGTGAGTGGCCGTTTTTATACGTTTTTCAGACACCAACTTCAATGAAGTTGTCCGTTATGTAAACGTCCTATATTGCGATAGGTCACCATGGGAGAGTCAGTCAGTTGGGATTTTATTTGTTACCTTCATGATTTTATGCGAGGAAAATAAGACTGCTGCTTGTCATGGCTTCGTAGTTTAAAAAGGATGAGTAAAATGGATAAACATTAATCTGGGGTACTTTACTTAACTAAGTTGTGTCATGTTCGAATTAGCTACATTTACACAATTTCATGAAAGTTTACGCGGGATTTCAACTTTCTGTCGCAGTCAAAAACGGTAATATTCTGTTTCATGTGAAATAAGAATGTATGATAAAAAAAATTTCGAAACCAACAAATAAAAATAGTGAGGAATGTGGGCAGGTAGGCCTGTAAAATGTACCAGCCGAATCGGCGTTGAAATTTGAAGGACATGGTCAGCTCGTGCCATTTGCCGGCCGGATAATCCTAGAAGAAAAAATTATTTTTTTGAATATAGATTTTTTTATATAATTAATTATGTTTTTAATTGACAGTTTATCAACCTATGTGTATCAAACTTAATATGCATTTGTGGTACATATTTTACAGGGATGAACCGTTTAAAGCACTTTAATATCATACTTCTTAGTTAGTCGTCTTGTATTCATCAAATTGTTAAAAACAGGGAGCTGAAACTAACTCTAATATATAAAATTCAGATATTCAAACTATAGAATGCATTTTGCTTAAAAAAATTTACTACAAAAACCTTCGAGGTCCAGTATTACTTGAAATATTCTTTAGCCTCAACGAAATTATCCTACCATTCTGATGCTGCATATTATTAGTGTGCTTTATTGGCTTCAGTAACGCCGAATTCCCAGTAAAAATGAACCAACCACAGTGGCAACGGATTTATTAATGGGTTTAACGAGTCTGTAATCGGCCAGCTCTATCTCATCGGTTAATATCTTTACCCCGTCGGCCGTCCACTTCATACTGACTTCTTCGATGTTGTAGTTGTAGGATTCGAACGTGAGCATACAGTCCACGGCATCGAACGGAAACGTGACCAGATCCATGCTGCATGGACCTGCAACATACATTTGTCAAAGTAGGAATTGGAACATTCTATTAGAGGTCTACTGTTTATAAAGGTTCGGATCACAAAGTTAGAACTCTATAGCTCAGTTCGGTGAGATTATCCGTATTTTAATTGGATATCGTAGTGAAAGCTGACCGATTGAATATCTTTATAACTGACTGGTGATAGTTTTTTATTCAAGTGCCAATTAAGTTGAAGATTTTACGAAACGAGTTGTGTCACCGATAGCAATTTAAGACAATTTCATGACAAACTCGGTGAACCAGTGATGAAGTCTGAGCTTGCGGCAGACAACGACATTCATTTATGACTGTTTTATCGGCCAACAAAAAATAACTATGGATTATAACCTTGTATGACACCAACCAGACAACTTCAATCTGTAGTTCGTCCACACGCTGCCATTAGGGTAGATCATTAAGAATATATTGGGAAACGGACTTTCGTGTATACTGGCCGTTTTTGAATTGATAAAGCATGAGTTGGGTGTCCAGAGGTGTTTGAGGATGTCGTTGTTAAGTGAGAGATTCTTCTTGCAAGGCATCGAGTCCTGTGAATGAGTGAGTGAGTGAGTGAGTGAGTGAGTGAGTGAGTGAGTGAGTGAGTGAGTGAGTGAGTGAGTGAGTGAGTGAGTGAGTGAGTGAGTGAGTGAGTGAGTGAGTGAGTTGAGTGAGTGAGTGAGTGAGTGAGTGAGTGAGTGAGTGAGTGAGTGAGTGAGTGAGTGAGTGAGTGAGTGAGTGAGTGAGTGAGTGAGTGAGCGAGTAAGTGAGTGAGTGAGTGAGTGGGTAAGTGAGTGAGTGAGTGAGAGTAACCTGGTAAACAAGCATCGGATCAAGCCACATTTCACTGATATAAATATCCAGATTGAAATCGGACGTGATATCGGATATGGACGTTATTTCCTGTACCCACACTTCGACCGAAACTTCCACACTTCCGCCCGGCACCTGAATTATTGAGTTATTCTTAATACTGAACTTCTGTTGAAAAAAAATCATTCAAAAGTTTTTCCAGTGTTTGTCACTTGTCTAGTTTTCTATTCCGATCGTCTATATATTCTAGTGTGTAGGGTGCCACCCTCGAAAACTGGTGGTTCGTGTACGAAACCTGACTTGAGACACAGTCACGCGCTGCTCTGGGGTTTCTACCATTGCCCGTTGATTTATTCAATTTCTCTGGCCACTACGAAAGCCCGGTAAATATTATAATGTGCCATGATGGCTTCGGTGATAAAGAAGTCCAAAAACGTTTAAGATAGAAAAAGTGATCTCTACCTTATGTCTGTTGTAATCCCTGAACAGCTGGCTGATGATCACCGAGTCGTTGGTGCACGTCTTTGACTCGACGAACATGGGCTCGATGTACCGGGCACCCTCGATGAACGCGTTGTGGTCGTATCTGACACAAACATTTCCACGTTATTCAACTCTTATTTTGGCCAGAAAAATTAAGAATTTTTCGTTTTCTTGCATTTGAAATGCAAGCTCAACGGAAATGCTTTTAAACAGAATGAAAATACGGAGATACATAACTGCGCTGAAAATGTATTTAATGTAATCAATTAGAAAAGTGCACTGGTAAACTTTCTATTTATTTACCTCTATGACCACATGTAATATAGAAATGTAGAAATATTTTCGTATCACTTGTAATTGTTTCTTTTGCTAAATGGGATTTTCCCATTTGGACCAACTTGTCCAACTCGTGTATGTGATTGTTTTGTGGGCGTGCGGGCGGTGGCGTGTAGTCCTTTAATTGTGCCATACAGTTGGGCATCAGGTTGACGACAGCGTAAACAACACCCCAGGTGATCGCACATACCATCGTGGCATAGTACCAACAACAATACCTAAAAATATAATATAATATAAATAAAAAAGTGTACAACTATTGAAAAAAATAAAGTTATGTACATAAAACACGCATAAAACTATCAGAGCCTGAAATCGAAAGCTTTTTTCAACTTTTTATTGTATCAACAGTATAGATCTTTCAGTTCTTCACAAATATTATTTAATACAGAAAATATTATAGCAAATGTACAAATATTGTTCAGTGAATAAATTATTAAATGAAATATATCTTAACGGTGAAACAGTAAAATGGTACAAAACGAACTTGTATTTGGTGTTACGCCATCCACCACATGGCAGTCACACCCGAGCTCATCTGATTACTGTACATATCTGCAACTGGGTTCTAATTTGTTTCAAGTTAAAATCTGATAATTACGACGAAACATACAATGTAAAATTACGGAGAAACATACAATGTAAAATTATTGGTAAGTGTAAGTAATGAAAGACCGACCAGAAATGGTTTCTTACATCTGATAATTACGTCAAAACAGACAATAGTTCATTCAAAATATTATGTTTTGAGCAATACCGTAGTTTGTAAGCATTGTAGTGAAGACGAGAAACGACTGGGGTGAACCAGCACAATACCGGATTTTAACATAAAATACTTCGAATGGCATATCATATGGACGGCTGATTTTGGAGTGGGGGGGGGGCAATTGAATCGTGACCGTCTAGATGGACCACCGGTACTGAATTGAGATTAGAACGATTTGGTTGGAGTCAGGACCAGTGATCGTAGGATGGGTGGAATAAAATGGAATCATGTTTATTTTCGTGAACTGTATTTCAGAGAATGAAACGAATAATAAGGAATAGGAAGAATGTATGTCAGACACCAACTGGGCAGATCATATATTCAGCCAAACGGCAACGAATAAAAAGATAAATAGTTTCTTAACCAAAGATTCGCTATTGTACACGTGATAGAAAGTGTCAAACTTTCACGTGGTACTGTGTATAAGTTGCAATCGGTTTGGTTGGTAATACAATTTCCCTCTCTCCCAACAACTACGTGCTTTTGAAGAACTAAAATTTATTTCATCTTATCTCATGAGTATCGTACTTGTCAGGTCAGCAGGTACGTTTTTGGCCTGATAAAAGCCAAAAAATGTACATCTATGACAAACATGGTTTGAGGGCGGTGTCTGTGTTGACTTAGATTGGCACCTATTCATGTTGGGTACACAACGTTGATTGGGTACAAAACATTGGGTACAACTCTCATGTAAACAATTGCAAGTGTGAGTTTGTGGGCGAGTCAAGAATGTAGGTTAGTGAGTCAACTACATATGTACATAGGGATCACTGAGTTAATCATATGAGCTATTGAATGAAAAGTAAGCTGAGTGAGTGATTGAGAGAGTAAATAAATGAGTGAGGGAGTAAGCTGAATAAGTGAGTGAGTGAGTGAGTGAGTGAGTGAGTGAGTGAGTGAGTGAGTGAGTGAGTGAGTGAGTGAGTGAGTGAGTGAGTGAGTGAGTGAGTGAGTGAGTGAGTGAGTGAGTGAGTGAGTGAATGGAGGAGTGAGTGAGTGAGTTGAGCAGTCAAGCATGCCTCAAGTATGACGGAAGTACGGCAGTGGCACAGAAGTGCAGTGAGAGTGAGATGGGTGCAATTGGACAGTAAGTTGGTGTTGGTTGGGTATGGCACGGCAAACAGATGAGCTGGGTTCGGTGCCCGAGGTACCTATACCATTTGCTACAGGGCGCACCATACTAATTTACGTAAACAACATACAAAACCTGTTCAACTAAATTCTGAACTGAAATGAACTGTACCATGGACAATATCAGCGTTTAACATACTGCTTGCTGTTTCACTGAGAAAAACCGAAAATACGTGCGAATTTTAATTAGCAAGTTAATATAAGCGCACAACATACTCAAATGGTTCCAAGTCCAAATGCCGTTAAGTAAACGTGGCTGGTTATCAAAACCTAATCCTTTCACTCCTATTATATATGCAATAACGGAATAGATATAATGTTACAACATACTTCTTTCCAAAAAATATAACCCAAGCTGAGTTGCCGATCGCTGTATTTTCGGGCACCCTGTACGCGGGTATCTTACCATGTGGCACAACTGGTCGTCACTTCGTAGCCAGAGTCTGCCAGGGTGTCAAGTGCCCCTGGACCCTGATCGAGAGCGAACGTTTGTGTTAGTACAGTGCGAATATATGCAACTGTATTGCCTTGGTGGAAAGGCGGGTGCTATACTTCTCTACAAAATTAGATTTCCCGTTGTAACGGAGTTGTTAGTTTAACCTCCGACTAGTCATCGTGGTTAGTAATCGATGTAAAAAATGCTAAGAAAGAAAAGGAAGGGTGAGCTTCATCATTTTGAATTAACTCTTTTTCGCTACTGTCATCGCACTGGCTGACATGCCATACTTCTGGGAACCGATTACAGTGCTGTTGGCACCTAGAGAGGGTTATGTCACCTGGTGCATGCACTGTTAGATGAGCCACTATGTACCAGTGAATGAGTGAGTGAGTAGGTGAGTGAGTGAGTGAGTGAATGAGTGAGAGAGTAGGTGAGTGAGTGAGTGAGTGAGTGAGTGAATGAGTGAGAGAGTAGGTGAGTGAGTGAGTGAGTGAGTGAGTGAGTGAATGAGTGAGTGAGTAGCTGAGTGAGTGAGTGAGTGAGTGAGTGAGTGAGTGAGTGAATGAGTGAGTGAGTGAGTGAGTGAGTGAGTGAGTGAGTGAGTGAGTGAGTGAGTGAGTGAGTGAGTGAGTGAGTGAGTGAGTGAGTGAGTGAGTGAGTGAGTGAGTGAGTGAGTGAGTGAGTGAGTGAGTGAGTGAGTGAGTGAGTGAGTGAGTGAGTGAGTGAGTGAGTGAGTGAGTGAGTGAGTTCGCGAATTGTGGGGGTTTTCTAAACAAGAGAATCAGGTTAGAAATAATAGAGTGGTGAAAGTGCGTGAACACAAAAAGTAAGGTGTTGAACTTGAGATAAACCAACCCGTGCCTTTTATTAGATTTACAACGAATGACACATCAACAGCCTAAGAGAATATGGTTATCTCTGTCACCACAACATTCAATAGAAAATTAAATGCATTCAGTGTCATTCACCTGACTCCATGAGTACACGTAAGTGATGTAATATTTAACATAGTCATGATAATGTAGTGTTCTCAATTGATCATGAGACTGAATTCAAATTTGCGCCAACCAAATATGCACATTTCCAAGACAGAGTTTCCGTAAATTTTATAATAAATGACGTCGGATTCCAGAGTGTATTCCTGCCCAATATTCGGTATATTTTTATGCATGGAAAAGTTCTACAAGAGAGGAGTGGTTTTTTTACTTGGACTTCTTCATTAGCTGAAGCCATCGAGGCACACGAATACCATATCAGAATGGTGTTTTCGTAGTGGCCGGAGAGTTGAATAAACTCAGGGGCAATAACAGAAACCCCAGAGCAACGCGTCAGTTTCTGTGTCTCAAGTCAGTGTGTCTCAAGTCAGGTTTCGAACTAAGGAGCGCCGGTTTTCGAAGCTAGCGTCCTACGCACTAGACTAGACAGACGACCTAAATCAGTCTCGTAATCAATTGGGAGTGCCATACTGGTGGTGCCAACGATGACCAGTTCGGTTTATGGTAATAAAGTACACGAGACAGGGAAATGAAATTTTCGTTTTCTATCTCAGTGCTTATTGTCTATATTTATTGTTGTTGGTTATTCACAATTATAAATGGTGGGCAACCAGAAGTGATAACAAGAGCTTGACTTTAGTATTAGTAGCTGACTCGTGCGCCAATGCATCTGGCAGATACATCCAGTATATATACATACATATATTGAAAGAAGAGTAAGCCGGGATGTACATAAGACGTGTGGGTGCATACAAGTTTGTGTATGTGATATCATAAGTTGATTGATACACACCAACACGGGCTCCACCACACACAAGACCCAGACCCTGGGCATGATGGCACCCCAGTAGCGGATCTGCCATTCACCCCATATACCCTAATGTGCCATTAAATGTATTGGTCTCCCCCATTTCGGCGGTTTTGATAGAATAGAAAAGAATTTTAATTAACTAATTTTCTAGAGCTTTGAATAGTTTTGTATGTTTATTATGTTTTCCCCCAGCGAAGTGTGCCATGAACTGTGGTAGTGGTGGTGCCCCCTGTACTGTCATGGCGTCTATGCCACCAATGCCAGAGCACCACCAAGCTGCTTTTATAGATCTATAACCCTTGTGTTTTAGGGCGTTTAGACGGACCCCGGCGAGCGGATAGGCGCTTCTCTTGATCAGGCGAAAAGTAGAGAAACGTGATAATTGGTTCGTCAACTGTCATGTAGAAAATAATGTACTTCGAAACCCAAGAAAAGTGGAACAAGACTATCGGATAAGATAAAGATGCGCTTTGGGATGGACCCAAACGGGACAGTAAGGAAGGACCCGATGTTCCGGGCACAATGGTCTATGCGGCACATGCAGTTTCGTTGTATTACAACGCTATTAGGCACCGTATTACAAACATACATGCTCGTTAATCGGTTCAATCAAGCTTATATAAACTAGGCCATTATCGGGTACGTTTCAGGGAACTGCGGGTACTTTGTTTCGGTGGCACTGAACAACTAAGATGTTGGGTCGGGATGTGCCAAGTAACTGGCAACATTTGGCGAAACCACCCATTTTTGTCGTTGGGTCGAACTCCTAGTGAATTAGTGAAGGAAGACACATAACATATCAGAAGTTCGGGCTGTCTATTAAGTAGAGTGACATGATATTTTGTAGAATACACCACCATCTGAAACTTCTACAGTTTGTTTTTTAATTATGTGATTGGTTGAAAATGATAACATACTCTTAAATCGCGTTGCCTGAGAAAATCTACGGTTAGCGGCTCCAAATAACAACTTCCCAGTTTATTGCGGTTTTTGATACATCTATGGGTGGTTATTCACCATATAAGACGATTTTTCGATTAAAGCATTATTATAAAGTGAAAAATGAGCTCTCAAAGTTCGAAAAATTCGAAAAAATCGAGTTTTTCATTTTTTGACGTTTTTTGCGGAAATCGGTTCATAACTTTTTATTGGCTCATTCCATTGACCTGAATTTCCATAAACTATTTCTTGGCGTCACTGCGGTCATTTTGAGCTATATTTGAAGTGGATTCCTAGAAAATTCGTTTTTGAAAAAATCACTTGAACATTGGGAGTTGAGCACTGATGGTGTCAACTTTAGCTCAAAATTCCAAGAAACCCGAGACACCGCGGGACTAGCGGTATACGGGGTTTTATACCTTATATCCTCCTTATAAACACCTGATGAATGCACCCCCCCGCATCGCCTTATTTTTTGGTGAAAAAATCGATTTTTTGAAAAAATTGCCTAAAAATCACGACTTTTTTGGATTTTTAGCAGTTTGTCGCAGTGCTGCTGAAACACAAATTGAGGAATGCTTCTCAAACTCTAGATAATTGTTTCCCAATTAATTAGCTTTCTTTTGAGCCCTAAACAAAGAGTTTTCGTGGATTTTTCATAAACGAAAAGGCGGAATGAAGTCTTCTGATTTGATGTTTTTACTGTAGTTTGATGTTGAATGAGATGTTGTTGAACGCGTGATGATCATGATGCTTCATAGACGTAACTGCGCGATCGGTAAAGTATATTTCAGTCCTATTTTGTTTTGAACATTGATTTAAAAGAAAATGAAAGATGTTTTTGCACGTATTTTATTACATTATTCCATGAAAATTGGCCGTATCTCGCAACATGTTTAGTACTTTGCGCGGAAAAGTACTCCCGAAGTTCTCAGCTGTTCCATACATTGTTCATTATGAATTTTTCTTCTTTTTACAACTATTTACTAAATTATGGGTTTACTTTATTTCTTAATTAGGTTTCTAACACATTCAATCCGTCATTTTTCTTCGGTGAGTCCTTATTTGGCGGTTTAAATAGTATACTCATTGTACATTTTATCGCGTTAACTAAGATTTTCGGTTTTCTGTCATAACCGACAGGTAACAAAGAAATTATTTTGTAGGTTATGCATGAGTTAGAACGATTTTTATGTGAATTGTGAGTTACTTGAATTGGAGGGCACAAGATTGTAATCAGAAGGGGAGCTAAGGGAGGGGGCCGTTTGAAAAATGACCTGCGTCCTAACCTGCATGCCCTTCTGAGAAAAATCCCCATCCCCTGGTGGTATGCGCGGCTAAAATCTTAGCCCATTCTTGATTTTAATATATGGAAAATGTTAAAAGAATGATTTGTGCTAAAAAGTACATAAACTTAGTAATACAGTCAGTGTCGTTTGCACTTAACGTCTATCGGGTCTATACTAAATACATTTCAATTGCCGACGTCTGAAATCCAGAGAATCAGAATACCAGAAGTAGCATCATAATGTTATTATATTACATAGAATAATTTACGTATGATGTAATATGAGACGTGTTTCACGCTCAAGTATCATGCCACTGGCGGTGATTGGCTGCATTTACCAGTCAGGTGCAGTCACAAAGTCCCCCCCCCCCAACGTACCAATACTCTGCAAGATAACCGGGCCTATTATTTAGACCCTTGAGACGGACGAGCCAATTCTCCAAAGGGAGGGGTATCCTTAGAGAACAAAGTTCACTTTTTGAACCCGCCATAGAGTAGGGAATTACAATTTTCCCACCCCTTCTCGTCTGTTAGTGCCTTCATAGATAGATATCATCGTTGTTATAGCAGTGGATCTGGGAGTTCGTAGTTTCTATAAACTCATGCTCATTTTGACCTCTTGAGCCGGTTACAGTTCTGAGGAATCACGTTCAGTCCAGAGCATGCGCATCGTTGGGTACTGTATATCTGAAGGGTAGTGATCATGTTAAGAATTTAACAAGCTTTTTCCGAAAGGGTTCCCTTGTATTTCGATCTGTGGTTACATGATTGTTGAGGCATTAATTAGGATAGTCTATTTTTAAGTCTTTTTTATATTCGATTAAAATTAATAAAGCGCAGATTTTTTGAAAAATCATTGTGTAAAATCACCGGTTTTGTAATTTTAATTGCTCAAAAAGTTTTCATAGATTGTCTTTCTTATACCTCGTTTTTTATCGGTTGATCAAAACGAGAATCAAATGAAAGCGCAAAGTTACTTCTAGATGAGACACCCTACAGGTTGGGCCAAAAAAACCAAACGATTTTGAGCGTTATTAACTCGATCTATAAGCAACCGATTCATTATTGCTCTCATTTGAAAACCCAATATTTCAACGTAAAATCCATCTAATTTAGTCGAGTTTTATGGAGTTTCCCTGAAGTTGAAGAAAAAAATTTGAAAAATCGGGTATTTTTTACAAAAAAGTCATCGAAATGCATGGGTTATTGTATTTTAAAAACTGTAAACGGAGTATTTCAGTTTAGGAATAAATGAAATGCATCAAACAACAACTAGTTAAGCCTTGTTTATCAAAGATAAATGAATGGTTTTGACCTTTTTCCTGAACCACCAAAGCCCGAGCTGAGGGTTAAATTTGTCAAAGGCGGCTTATGACAATCGCCATGAATTTTTTTCCAAGCACTAAATATGGTTTTCCAGAGTTTCCAAGTTAGAATTGAGCTCAGCAAACTCTATTTTCCTTATTAAACCTTTCAAATTCAGAATTTCGTTGCCCAAAAGGAACATTTGGCGAAACCGAAAAATTATGATTTTTTTCATTGAAAAACGCGGCTTTTTTGGGGTTTCTTCTGTAACTTGAGAACAACTCTATAAAACAAAACTAAATATGGAGAGATTTTAAGTTGAAATATTAGCTTTCTAATGAGAACAACAACGATTAAATCGGTTTTTATAGCTCAAGTTATTAGCGTTCAAAATCGTATGGTTTTTTGGCCCACCCTGTATATGTCGTAGTCTAAATGGTTATCCAGGCAATTTGGTTATACATAACCTAATTGCCTGGGCAAAATGGTTATGCATGTACAGGGTCAGTTTTTATTACGTATCATTATGTTTGTTCATGTGTTATGTGTGTGTTATGATTGAGTTTATGGTAATTAATCGTCATTATCAGTAAGTTTTTGCTTTTTCTTTGCAGCTGGCTCTTCTGGTTTGGTTTTGTTGACACATGCTTCTCGCCCTTTTTTATCCCTCACGTGACACTTGCTACCACAAGTCAGACCGCATTTCTTGCAGCAACACCGACCAGTAGCGCACCCTGAATAAGTACTACTTCTTTCATGAAGCAACCAAATCTTTTTTTTAGAGCCTTGCAAACTGTGGGTCTACCTGGGTGTCCAACGTCAACGTGAGCTTGTTTCACTGCTTTCGTAAATAACGATTACTTCAATAATTGTAATCCTGTAACTTTATTGATGATTTTAGTTTGGTCTTCATTCAGCTCATACTTCTTGCGGGCACGGTACCTGGCCATAGCCTGGCCTAATTCAATCAATATATAGCCCTACAAGTTATCCTTTTAACATTTTCCATATATTAAAATCAAGAGTGGGCTAAGATTTTGACCACGCATATCACGCATGTCAGGGGGATGGAGATTTTTTCAGATAAGGAAGCTGGTCGTTTTCCAAACGCCCCCTCCCCTACCCCTAGCGCCCCCCTCTGATTACAATTTTGTGCCCTCCAATTCAATAAGTTCTCCGTAATACACAATGCACATAAAAAATCGTTCTTACTCATACATAACCAACAATCGGAGTGTAAAACACGCAATAAAAATAATTTAGTAAGTAGAGTAAACCCATAATTTAGTAAATAGTTGTAAAAACAAGAAAAATTCATAATGAACAATGTATGACGGCCAATTTTCATGGAATAATGTAATAAAATACGAGCAAAAACATCTTTCATTTTCTTTTAAATCAATGTTCAAAACAAAATAGGACTGAAATATACTTTACCGATCGCACAGTTACGTCTATGAAGCATCATGATCATCACGCGTTCAACAACATCTCATTCAACATCAAACTACAGTAAAAACATCAAATCAGAAGACTTCATTCCGCCTTTTCGTTCATGAAAAATCCACGAAAACTCTTTGTTTAGGGCTCAAAAGAAAGCTAATTAATGGGGAAACAATTATCTAGAGTTTGAGAAGCATTCCTCAATTTGTGTTTCAGCAGCACTGCGACAAACTGCTAAAAATCCAAAAAATTCGTGATTTTCAGGCAATTTTTTCAAAAAATCGATTTTTTCACCAAAAAATAAGGCGATGCGGGGGGGGTGCATTCATCAGGTGTTTATAAGGAGGATATAAGGTATAAAACCCCGTATACCGCTAGTCCCGCGGTGTCTCGGGTTTCTTGGAATTTTGAGCTAAAGTTGACACCATCAGTGCTCAACTCCCAATGTTCAAGTGATTTTTTCAAAAACGAATTTTCTAGGAATCCACTTCAAATATAGCTCAAAATGACCGCAGTGACGCCAAGAAATAGTTTATGGAAATTCAGGTCAATGGAATGAGCCAATAAAAAGTTATGAACCGATTTCCGCAAAAAACGTCAAAAAATGAAAAACTCGATTTTTTCGAATTTTTCGAACTTTGAGAGCTTATTTTTCACCTAAATAATGCTTTAATCGAAAAATCGTCTTATATGGTGAATAACCACCCATAGATGTATCAAAAACCGCAATAAACTGGGAAGTTGTTATTTGGACCGCTAACCCCATACAAGCCGTAGAATCTCTCAGGCAACGTGATTTAAGCCACCCGCGGACGAGGCAAACCTCCAAAGGGAAGGGAATTTCGTCAAAGAGGGGGGTCGGTAGTAAAGCTACATATTTACTTACGCCTAAGGGAACAAATTCTACTCATTGGAACTGCCAAAGAGGGAGAAATTTCACTTTTCCGTGCTTCCCTCGTCCGCTAGTGCTCTAAGCACGTCACTGGTTGACTGAGTGTTCATATGCATAAGTGATTGGCTCGAAAACATGCTCAACATTACCCAAAACATGTACTAAATGAGATTCGTTCATCAGCGTCAGTCTGAGACTCTGGGTACGACTAGGTAACACAGTTCCGACTGGAATATTGTAACACAAATAAGTAGAACAGTAATATTGTTGAGTACAGTAGTTTGTTTTTACATAACACTGTATTATATTTTTAATCCCGGGGTTCGAGAAAGTAAGGCGCTATAGTACATATGAATGTGTGTATTACTGCAGAGCATTTGTAATCAGATGACAAGTTTGTCACCGTTTGGTTTAATCAGTTCAATGAAGTATAATATTAAAATGTACAAGTGTACAATAATAGAATGGATGACCTAACGTTGACAAGTGTACCATGTCATACACTAATAAGCACCATCCATTGCTCCACTAGCGGATGAAAAAAAGAGGTGAAGTGGAATCCCCCTCTTTGGCAGTTTTAAAAAGTACAGTTTGTTACTTAAAAGGTGTAGGTAAAATGGCGTAATTTCAGTCAACCCCCCCCCCCTTTGGAAAAACTCTCCTCTTTTGGAAGTTTGGCTCGTCCGCCATTCCATTGTTCCTTCATGGTACTTGACCGAAGTAAAACCCAATGGGGCCAGTACGACCACCCGTACACTTGGTGATCACGCCATTTCATTTTCACGTTTCCATTTCCGAGGCAAATTACCACGGAAATAACTCGAACATAAATGCGGCCTAATAAACATCTGTGAGAGTTCAATGTTGGCCCAGAACGGAACTATCCTCTGGGATAGATGGGATGACAATGGGACAAGATAACGTTCTTTTTATTTCAAGTTTGATTAAACAAGCTTCAATTCTGGCCCGCCTAATTACTGTATATACAGTAATAACCGCTTCAAACCATGTATGTACAGTACGTGTGTAGGTAGATCAATTTTTGACAGAACCAGGATCGTCGTGAGTTTTTTCAAATAATTGACAGTAACGACCAATCACATCTATAAAAGTCCATTCGAGTTATTGAGTCAATATTGTCTCTGTTCCGGGTACAAATGAAAAGTATGTTGTATGTAGGACGAAACTGGTATTGATGTAACTCACTAGCGGACGAGAAGGGGAGGGTAAAGTGGAATTATCCCCTCTTTGGCGAGTTTGAAAAGTTCAGTTTGTTCCTTTAGGTGTAGGTAAAATAACTCAAAAACTGCCAAGTTCCCCTCTTTGGAAAGATTCCCCCTCTTTAGGGAATGGGTTCATCCGCCAGTGATTTAACTGGTCACACTTTTGTCACGACGACGAAAAACGTTTTAATCATCGTTGCTATGTGATGTTGGCACGACCAATTTGCAATTTATTGTTTGCATGATCGCCAAATACTGCCAATGACGTCAACGGCGTTTGAGAATGCCGTAGTTATGAAGTACTCTGTGCCACAATCACAAACAATGTGTTTCAATTTATTTTCTAATATGGCCAATAATGTTAAAAAATTATGAAGATTCAACCATCTTGATGTTCTACATGCAGTCTCATACTGACTAGAAAATACTTACATAACTCCAATTTTATATTCTGAAACATTAGTGCATGCTGGTCATATGCTGTTCTTTATGTAATGGAGGCGGAGAGTAATGTTTCAAACCATTCAGATGGACTACATACAGTATACTGTATATATTTTTTATAGCCATTGATCTAAGCACGATTTATCACAAATGTCCGACTTGGAATGGAACCGGTAATTATGGAACGAAAGATCAATAAAGTTGATCCCTGTTAGTTATGTACATACATATGTAGCTGGTAATTATTTTATCAATAAATTAGTTTATAAATTTTTTTTGCTAACGGTATTGAGAAATAGCAAAAAGTAAGAACAAGTTATACTATTAGTAATAAGTTGGTACTGCCTAATCAGTGCATCGGGTGTGTGATAGTGGCACATTGCGATGATCCGATACTCCGGGCACTGGACTCGATGGCACTCGAGTAGTGCCGTGTCCCACCCTCCGCCCCCCACCAAACGTACTATACTCCGTACGATATCGGGCATTCTTCGTATAGATATTTATGAAACGCACAGAGATTTCTTGTGCCGTACGTTTTGTTGGTATCTGCCAGACACTTGCGGGCGAGATAATCCTCCGATGGTAGGGGAGTTTCATCAAAGAGGGGGGAATCGGGAGATTATGGGTCATTTTACCTACACCTCGAGGAACAAATTCTATTTTTTGAAAACGCCAAAGAGGAGGAATGCCACTTTTATTACCCCTTCTAGTCCGCCAGTGCACCCACAACAACAACAGGGTCTGATGGCATTGTAGTAGTCAACTCGGGCACGATCGTGACGGCACGTGCAAATCGTCAAGTGTAGCGCCACCCAAACCCACTGGCGGACGAGCTAAACCTCCAATGGGAGGGAAATTCCATCAAAGAAGGGGAATCGGCAGTTTTGTGGCTTTTTTACCTACTTCTTAGAGAACAAACTGTAGTTTTATGAACTCACCAAAGAGGGGGAATTTCACTTTTCGTTCCACTTCACGTTCGCAAGTGCCCAAACCCAACACCACTGTGCGGACACATGACATCCTTTTACAGGCGGCCGTGTACCCTAAAAGAGGAGGCACACCATCCACATGTGTGGATATACATGTCATGTACAATAGGTGCCATAGAAGGGGAGGGGCACAGGCGCAAAAGTTTTTGATATAATGAACGTGGGGACGACGCGCTCATCCCTGAGAGTGGGGGGGGGGGTCTGAGGGTTTAGGGTATACGGAGGGTCATGCAGGATATGCCGTCTATTTCGGGCTTGTCTTATGGCACAGGGTGAACACCATAACAGACATAATACACATAACAGACATAACAGACATAACACACATAACAGCCATAACCGACATAACAGACATAACAAACACAACCAACATGACGAGCATAACTTCCAACTCGAATGGTTTCCATGATCGGAATGACGGTTTCACGACCAGAGCCCGCCTACGATTCTACTACAGTACTTGTTGCCGAATTTCATTGCGAATATGATGACATCTGAGTGCGAACAACGTCGCTTCCGGAATGTTATGAGCCAAATGGGAATGTGGCTTGCATGATGGATGCCATTATAGGACAATAAAAGATGGAAACGAATGGTGCAAATAGTGTAATTATGGAACAGATGATGGCTTAACAGTGGCCCTGTACAACAAATATAAATGCCTTATTGTGTGGGCTGGGCATCGCTATGTTCGTTGGCAACTTGTTAAGGGTCGGATCATATCATTGAACCAAAAGCAATGATTTTCCAACAAATGATACATTTTCTATATTCAATTTATTATTCATTATGAGGAATCCATTATTGAAATCAAACCAAATACTGTGGTTTTCATAATGGTTTGCGCTTACCACCCGCCATAGAAGGATGGAGCGGGCTGTTGGCATACTAAAACGGTGCTCTAAACATTCGGGTCTGACTGCATGTTGACCGGGGCACAACAATGCCATGGCAAAGTTGAGATGCCACGAGTCAGACAGACGTGCCATTGCCATTGTACTGCTGATACATTGCATGTCGTACAGCTATGTAAGCAATAAAATTATTAATATTTAGTAATCTTAGTAAGCATACATTTTTAAAACATTTAAATTTGGCTCTTCTTACGTGGAATTGTCACAGACGAAACATGGGTGTTCATGATGTGTTTGAAAATATTAGGCACTCACTCTCTGTATGGCTGATGTCCAGTCAGGTGTGCCATATCCTGCAACTATGTAATAATAACAATCTATAAAATGCACAAATCGAATTATCTAACAACGTCGGCATGAATCATGGACGGGTAATTGAGTGAACAACATCACTATTACAATGGCACTGTATACTGTAGCACTCGACCAGAATCAATCAGGCAAATCAGGTAAAAGCTGGTTTCATAACTGTCGTCCCGTAAAGACGTCAGATGCTGATGCATCACTTCATAGACAACAACAACAACAACAACAACAACAACAACAACAACAACAACAACAACAACAACAACAACAACAACAACAACAACAACAACAACAACAACAACAACAACAACAACAACAACAGTACTGTAACAACAAGCAACAGTCGCTGACTGTCACTGACACAATCCGCCTATGGTGCTTTGACTGGTCTGCATTCGGCCTGATAGCTAATTACTATCATTACGTTGTGCCTTGACTGTGCCATGCGATCACACGTTTTGTACTTAAAAGTACGTGTCTTGTTAAAATAAGCGACTGACCGACTAGCTAAAAAAGAAAAGAAAAATTCAGCAAGCAAGCAAATAATTGTAAATAAAGTGTAAATAAGTGTAATAAAATATTCGTTATGCAAAATATCTAGACTATCAGCCTAGCTACTTCATATGATTGGCAATGATGTGCTATGACACAGCACACTCATTCCTGTACGTCACTTGTTATACTGCGTAAATGGTAGATATGACAAAAAACACTTTCCGGTCTTTGCGATAGGCTTAAAAAATAATTACCCTGGAAAAATTGCCACATATTTGGAATCCGGACTAAAAGACACTGATCGTCAAAGGAAGTGAAACGGAATTGCACTGGCCCATCCTCAATTCGTGATTCTCATATCAAATGGTACTTACTAAGGTGAACCATTCAAGCGATAGTGGTCGACTCAAGAAAAGGGTGAGGGCACGAGGGCATATGAGGGAGGGTACAATGCAAGTGCCGATGAATGAATGCCCCGACTGATGACAAGTTCCGGTTCACGGGTGTGCCGACCAGTAAAGTCATGTAAGTCATGAACCATTCGCCTGTCTTTCTCTAGCGGATGAAAAAGGGAGGGAAAAGTGAAATTCCCCATCTTTAGCGGTTTAAAAAAGTCACAATTGTTCTCTGAGGGGTGTAAATAAAATAGCCTCAAACCAGCACTAGCGGATTCTCTACTGTTTGGAAAAATTCCCCTCCTCTGGAGGATTGACTCTTCCGTCAGGGCTGTCATTGATGGTCGTGGTATATCTTGGCACAAGTCATTTTCACAGCACATAACTTTAATACGACTGAAATCGACGGCACCCCGGGGAACAAATGAATGAAACTTTGATGTTAATTTAATATACATTCTTTAGTCTAGTTGGTAAATCATCATGCAAACAAAGATAATGTGTTTTAAGATATTCAAGTAAATGAGTAAATGAATGAGTAAGTGAGTGAGTGATTGAGTGAGTGAGTGATTGAGTGAGTGAGTGAGTGAGTGAATGAGTGAGTGAGTGAGTGAGTGAGTGAGTGAGTGAGTGAGTGAGTGAGTGAGTGAGTGAGTGAGTGAGTGAGTGAGTGAGTGAGTGAGTGAGTGAGTGAGTGAGTGAGTGAGTGAGTGAGTGAGTGAGTGAGTGAGTGAGTGAGTGAGTGAGTGAGTGAGGGAGTGAGTGAGTGAGTGAGTGAGTGAGTGAGTGAGTG
>OZ038442.1:24503747-24566247 GCA_964036265.1 Daptonema setosum
GAGATAGTAACAAACTTTTATTATTGCCATATTTAATTATTCAGTTTCATGCTCATGAAACTACATGATTGTATAATACACATAGGTTATTACCATGATGACACCTTCTGTAAGTACTTCCGTGTTTTCATGATTAGGACATCGTCATCAATCTGAATTAGGGAGTTCACATACATAAAAGACAGACGAAATCGAAAACAATTCATTTCAACGATCGGAAGCAGAAAGTTCCCATACATAAATGACAGTCGAAGACATTCGCTTTCAGTGAAATAGACTTTACCACCCATGGTTCGTTTCGGATCTGAATATTAAGCAGAGCACTACATTAGCAGGCGTGAATTAGTGATGACGTGAAAATGGGCACAGTCAAGTGCTACAACGTCATTCTATCACTGGCGGACGAGCCAAACCTACAAAGGGGGAATTTTCCCAGAGAAAGGGGAATAGGCAGTGATATGGCCATTTTACCTACACTTCAAGGAACAATCTCTACTTTTTGAAAATGCACAAAGAGAGGGGAATTCCAATTCCCTCCATTTATCGCCCGCTATTGCATTCTATTGACATCGCGGATAACTCCTTTTATCTCAAGTCTAATTCTTTTCTCATTTGAAATTTGAGAAAACAAATGCTGTTTCTCTGAATGCCTCGAAAATTCTCAGTTCGACAAAAGTATCATTGACTGTGAACTTTCCCCGTATTCCTCAAACGCCATTGAGTTCATGCGATTTGTGCCAAGTTAGCCGTGGTACCTACGCCCGCGGCACTCTGACTTCGGTCGGGAACTTTGTCTAAGACCAGTTCGGTCGCACGGTTCAATTCGCCCGACCCACTGGCGGACGAGCCAAACGTTCAAAGGAGGGGAATCTTTCCAAACAGGGGTACATAATCGGCAGTTTTTATGCCTACCTACACCTTATGGAATAAACTCTACTGTTTTGAACCGCCAAGGAAAGGAGAATTTAACTTTTCCCTCCCCTTCTCATCCTCTAGTGGCCCGACCGCCATGTTATTATAGAATCCTGGAGCATTCATCAACGACTTTCAGCGTTCCTGTGGCCCGGAAGTTGGAGGGTGGCGAACCATCCATGTACTGTACATTGAAAATAAGCCTCCTGGTTATGAACGGTGTTGTTTTAGCTGAATCATTGATGACCTCATCACAGCTCGAACATCTGGGTTTTTTTCTGTGACTAAAAAAATAAATATCTTATACGTGGTAAAATATGTATGCGAATCGAAGACTTCCATACAAATTAGACTACCAGTTATGTAGCACACCAAAAAGTTTCTCTAGTCGATACGAATGATGTCATATGTACTTTTCACGTGCCATGGACAATGAAGGGCTTGCAATGTATATAACGCTTGACTTGCCATTATTTGACAGACAATGGTTCATTCGTTGACAATGACTGTAGCATACTTTGTGTATGAGATAACTACGGGCAGCCAACCAATGAAAGAATCAAACAAAGAACGATTCAATCATTCTAGGAACCATCATTTCTGGCTGGGGATCAGTTTCTTCAGCTTCATTCATGAAGTGAATAAGAAATCTTCTGATTTTTATAACTAATTTGTCATAGTTTTGGGACACGGAGTCATATTCAAATTTTGAAGCACGTTGAGTCCTATTCACATTTGTTTATTCATATTCGGATATTGACAATTATTTGTTACCGGCCCACTGGTTGATGAAGTTATACCCCGGCCCACGCCCGGCATACGCCATTATCGCAGGTGTCCCCGGTACGTTACACAATAGAACATTCCGGGAGCATTGTTGCGTTGGCATTCGAATCGCCCACGTCGGGAACAGAAATAGTCTCGGCATCCACTTGAAGCGGACGAGAGAAGAGTGTAGAAGGGAATTCCCCCTCTTTGGCAGTTTAAAAATTTATCATTATGTTTTTAAGATATAGGTAAGAAATGGCCTCAAAACTGTTAATTCCCCGTCTTTGAAAAAAAACATCTTTCTTTGGAGGATTGGCTCGTCCGCCAGGGCCAAATTGAAACCAACTCAATCAAGATCAGGTTATGAATTGTTCAGATGTTATGTACTTGTGTCTGATAATGCATGTATCTGTCACATCACTGTTATCATTGGATAACGGTGATGTGAGAAAGTTGAGCGACACAACACAATTATTTTTATGTTTTGTGTTATTAGTTTCATGCAAATAGTACTTTTAATTGGATTCAGATCTCAAGGGTCAATGTCGATCCACACATCGTGGAATATGACAACATAATTTTAATGAAATGATGCAGATAAGTGCATTATGATGAGACAGTAAAACAGGTGGTCAAAAAAATTATCACTTCTGGTCAGTCAGGTGAAGAAGACAAAGAACCACCAATGCTTCGAAACTGTGTACATAGCTGGCTCTGTCAAACGATTATCTCTATTTTTAGAGCTAACCTTACTTGAATTGTAAAAAACTCCATCAGCTTGGTTTTCAAACAGATTGGCCATAAATGGCAAACATCACAATCATCCTTACGTGAGAAACACATTTGATTCCAATGAAAAACCGCCATCTATGTTACAGATGACAAGAGGATATCTGTTAAATACGGTATCCGACATTTTCAATTCAATCATCTGTTTTTATATAATATTTATGATTATCTTGGTAAACAAGTAAGAATGCGACGGTAAACTCCATCATTTACAGACAGGTTACGCAACGCGCTAAGGATAAATAACCGTAATGAAACGCATGATGCCAGCGTCAAAACAACACGCTATTAGAAATTCCAGCGTAAATAGAATGATTATAAGACCAAAATAACTTACTTAAATGCATCTATTTTTGATGGAAAAGTAAACATCCGATTGTGATAGATACAGTACATACGTATACAAAACATGGTAATACATACATTTGTATCTGCAACCATTCATAAACCCACGGATCTGTCATAATCATAAATAAGAATAAATTTGAATGACAGCAGTGACTTTATATAAATATAATCTGAATAGTTCAATAGCGTGGTAAAATTATAAACCCCGATATAGATTTCATTCCAATCAATTACATGCTAATCCGAATAAACCTGAATAGAGACGCATCAACGATTTTGGCCGGCTCGCGTTGTCATGAGAACAGGCGAGTGCAGAGTTAACTTGATTATTTGGTTGCATCATCGAGTTAACCAAGCCGATGCAGAACCCGGAAAACTCGATGGAACAACAGTGAGCATTTTAAATGAATTTATGTAATTTTGGAGAATTATTCTTCTTAGATCCTCGATTCATAAGTCTGATGGTTGACAAAATCCGTTAGAACTTGAAGGTTGATAGAACCTATAGAAGTTGAAGGTTGACAGAACCTTGTTTTATGAAGCATCTGACCTGTTGCTCAGAGATTCATGTAGTACAGTATACAATCACAACAATTATGAACAATTAACGTGGTCCCTTTAATGATTACAAAACGTATATAAATAACTCACACACAATAAAAGTTAGCACAATGACTGGGGATCGGCGTTGTACCATAAAATCGTACCACCGTATCACTATACTTCTAATGATAGCCTATTGAACCAGATTGACTGAAAAACTAATCACTCCAATAACGTACGAGGGAAGAACGAAAAAGTGAAATTCCGACCTCTTTGGTGTTTTCAAAATGTAGAATTTGTTACTTAAGGTGTAGGTGAAATGGTTTATTATCTGTTAATTCCCCCCTGGAAAGATTCCCCTCCCTTCGGAAGTTTGGCTCGTCCGCCGGTGACTCACTCCAACATTTGTAATTGATGACGCTGATTGTAAACCAGTGTTGATGAACCAATTATTTTGCTATAATGTACAAAGAAAATCGAACTTTCGGTTAATGATACACCACATTTGCAAATCATCTTGCAGATACGGAATACATTGTTCAGGCAACACCTGGTTTGAGTCACACGGTTTAGACAAAATAGATACACTACATGAAGATTACAACTGCTTAGCAATATTAATGTACAAGATATTAGCCAACACGAAATTTAACAGATAAACGAAAGTTTACTCACATTTTTTCTATATACGTACATATGTAGTAGTGTCTTGCTATATTATTGTCAGGATATGATTAGTTTAGTGAAAAAGGTTACAGCCAAAAAATTCTGAAAAAATTACGAAACTTTTCGCTTCGTTTTCTACTTCAAACACACCCTATATATGTTTGTGTTACTTGTGGCACATCAACTAATCTTCAGTGGGTTCACAGAGGGGGACAACCACCACTTAAATATAACCACTTCTATGTCACAGCACAGATCGATGGTTCTTGTTTCAGTTCTCTGAGTTACATGAATTACCGTCCTTGCAAACCATCGTTAATTCCGTAATGTATTTTTTCGCAATTATCTCTTTCAGCTGTCCAGTTTGAAACTCAATGGGATTTCTTATTTGATCGAAATATGTTTCAGTAAAGTAATTTCTGCTAGAATTGTATTTGCAAGTTACTTTCAGCTGTACCATTTTACTGTGAGCGTGCGATGATTGACTGGGTGTTTGTTGGACCATAACGGGAGTCCAAAATGAGATACTCATTGTTCGTTTAGGTTCAGTTCATTTAGGAACTGGTTTGAGTTTGTAGTCCACTGACATTTTTACGTACACGAATGAAGTATACTTTGTAACGTTACATTTACCATAACGATTTATTTTTATGTACCTTCATCTTCAAGACGCGTTATCCGGCTCAAAAATAGACTAGCAAGGTCTAATTAATTAAATAACCTTATATGTACACTATACCTTGTAGTATCAGACACAAAAGAAAATAATTGCTACCTTTCACAATAGTTGTCGGTAGTTCTTGCTTTTTGCTCAGTCACAAATCACCTGCTTGACATTCGAAGTGTATCTGAACCATTATGGATTCAGTACGTACTTGAATGTCATCTCACATATCTCATCAAAGGTAGTTCGTTCGAAGGAAGTTCCGACCTGAGTTTCACAATATTGCTAATTAACTTTCATATAAATATGGTATATCCTTCAACATCACCTGCTGGAACGACATGAAAATTACCGTATATGAGAATTATGGGTAATTTTAAATGAAAATTAGTTATCTGCAATATTCCCTGAACCCCATTCACATGCAAAGCTTATGAACAAATCCCTTGAACACACTTTTGATGTTTGTTATGCTCACATATAAGAAACTACGTGATATTTATCAGCAAAATTACAGTAAAAATCACGTGGCAAATTCGTGATTTTCAGAATGGAATACTAAAATCGCTGCGAAACATGCAACCCGAGAGTTTCATGATTACGTAAAGTGAAATTGAGTGTATTAGTTTGACATTACCCATCCGGCTACTGGTGGGTTAAGTTTCATAAGGTTTATGAAGCAACTTACAAGATATACATAGCTCGTAAAATTAATCAACTATACTTTATGTGTATTTGGAGGTTATCTATTTATAAACCTATAATCATTAATCTAAGCTTCTCAGCAAGCCTTATATTCTAGTATATATATACAGTTTAGAAAACACTTATATATTCTAGTAAAGTATTTGAACGGAACACAAGCGAAAGGTGATTGCCTGGGATGCGTCCTAAAGCGGACGATACAGCTACATAATCAATTGTGTCATTTTCTCCGCCTTTGGGAAGCCAAAAAGTTAAAACTGTTCCCAATAATCCATGCAGTTTAGCGTCAAAACTGTCTACTTCTCCCTAGCTATAGGGAATCCTAGCATTTATTCCTCGTCCGCCAGTGGAATGATATGATGCCTTCGGAACGCAACTCGTTGACTTGTGTACACGTTAGGTCGGGTACAGAAATCGATATCTATTAGGCTGATGGCTCGGGGAAGTACGGTAGGTGCCGTAGCGAAGCGCCATTAGGAGCTGTGCCACGGTCAGGGGGCACATGGATGGGCAATGGCCCGTGAACCAACTCGTGTGCTCGCGAACATGAACACGGAGATGCAGATGATCGTCGGGTTTGTTTTCAAGTTTGGGTTTTTGAAGTGGGCAAATATAAATATATAATATTTGTTATTCTTGGGTTGACTCACCCAGATTTTTAGTTCGGCAGGTCCGAATCACGAATGGTGCTTGCCATAGGTATATCATGGAATCAGATTCCAAGTCACTCTATCGGATGGTCCAGGCATAACTTCTTTAACGACTATCAACCAATGGGTCAAAATTCTTCGACAGCCATATTTCTGACAGGTTTGAATAAGTACAATTTATGAGATCGCATTCAATAATCGGGAATAGTTTTGCGGAAATGGGTTTTGAACTGTTTTCAACTGGAATGTTGTTGATCATGTTTGTTTTGAAATTTCAAAATGTATAATATTGAGTTTTGAAGTATTACAAGAAAATTATGAAATCGGGTATCGTATTGAAAAATGATGTGTTCCATATTGATGTTTCAAGTGGAATGCTTCAAGTTGAATCATCAGGATGCTTGTGGCTCGGTTTATTTCGAGTTCCTTATATATGATTATGATACCCTTTTAAATTGGATCTATGGAAATTTCCATGATTATTTAGATATATCTGGGCCTGAAACGTCGGATACTGTCCATCGGAAATGCATCGGCTGATAAAATGCAACTCAGTTCATCCAGAACCAAAACGCCATGTATCACTTGTCTTAATGGATAGAATCAACGCTTTATGTATAATTTCCGGTCCAGCCATCACTCATCATATAGCAAACAAACAAACAAAAACTGAGAGTTCTGATTTGACAGATGTTCTGAATAAATAAAGAGCTGTTAGAATGAATTTAGCCACGTTTCAGTTTCGATACACATAAACGTTTCAGTTTCGATACACATAAACGTTTCAGTTTCGATACACATAAACGTTTCAGTTCTACTACATGGTAGCAGATCGTTCACTATGTGGTTTGAATCCGTCGTTGAACATCTCAACGAAAGGATGGTCACAGGAAAAACTGTTTGTACATAATGAGGTATAATGAAAATTTTTGATAAACAGGAAGGAAATGGGTGATGATGTCGGACCTTGGTCCTTGATTGAGTTAGATACTTGAAAATCATCGGACAAACGATAGTGCGTTTTTTTAATATATTATATAATCAAGTAAACTGAATACGGTTAGGTAGAATGTGATCGATGCAACGGAGGCAGGAAAGTATTGGTCAAATCTTTTGAGTTGCAACAGAGAAACAAATTATGAGGAATTGTTCTTTTCATAAAAAATTGAAGCGTTTACGAACTTTTGTTACGGTCACAATGGTGTGAAATGACGGAAGTATAACACTAGAAAAGCATGTTTATTAAAATAGTGAGGTCGGTTGATTCAATAAGATTACGTCAACACAATTTTTTTCTGGTCGTTTTAAAGCTCCAATAATCACTTTCCGCTCTTGAGAACTCCTGGGATCGAACAAAAGCTTCCGAATTTTAGTGGAACAACGCAAGTTTTCTTCCGCGAAATGATAGTACTCCATATAAATTAATGCAATCGATAAGTATAAATGTTATTCGATTATTTACACGATAGGTTTATTGGTATGCGTTAGCGAGTGATCGAAACTAAAAATTTTATTCCATAAATGAACATTCATAAGCTATATAGATGTCTAAGCATAGGTTCTTAGCAATAATTCTAGCGAGGCGTTATTAGAACAGTCCCACGTCATTTTTATTTATATATAAAAGCGCTATTTTTTACCAGAGCAGGTGAACAAGAACAATACTCAGAGCCAATTAATCTATTTTCTACTACGCATCAGCTTCAAACTTAGATTCGTCTATAGCTAAAATTATAAAAAGCCCACCGGATATAGCCTGTTTGAAACATAACGGATCGAAATAATTGTGGTGATGGTTGAGACGAAAACAAATATAAGGTAAAGGTAAATAAACCGCCACAATACAATGACTTTCACATCATAAAACATCGGTGAGAAAAAGGTCGCCTCAGACTTGTTCATCGTAAGCAAGCTCTAGTAAATATTTATTCAAACGCCATCGAACCATTCCAACCGATCCAGGAGCAATCACCGAAACAATAAAATGTCCTTTACAGAATCACCGGCTCAGTTCTTACATCCTTACCAAAGTGTTTTTACATCTGGCTAGAAAATTAAAAAAAAAACAAAGATATCCTAGTCAAATTAGTGGATGTTATGAAAATCTGTGCGATATAAAACGATATGAAAACTTATGATGCTCATATGTGCATTGGACGTGAATTGAAAAACACACAACTCACTATATCCCTGAGGGAACAATAGTGCGCATTTTTCTAGTAGTTTTGTGCAACCGATTTACACCCGCATACTCTACATATTTATTCCCTGTTGGGCAAAGCATTCTGACCAGATACTTATGTTTATATGATGGGTATTTTGAATTAATTTTTAGTATATCTTCTTTTAACATACGTAGTCATAGGGTTGGTTGAATAAAACATCATACATACGTACATACGTGCTGACAATCTTTAACGTTACCAATATATAAGAGCAAGAAATCTAACCTACATATTAAGAAAGAGTACGAACAGAAATAGAACAGTTGTAATTTTATATTAAAGGCGTTTTGTCTCCTAATAAAGTCGCCGACTACAGCTTAGGCTAAGACCACGGGGACTCAATGTCTTACAGAAAAACCCAATCGCAACACAATTGCAATCTAAAGTTGCTATACATTGTTCTATTTATGTACCTTTTACTGAAACCCACGAAGGTGCAGTAAAAAAGTAACGTATTCAAATGATAATGAGAAGCCAGAAAAACACACCTAAAAATAAGAGACTAATTTATATAACTATTCTTGTTGTACATACATTGTGTGACCCATTTTGTCAGGAACTGGATTGATTGCTTGATTCGGGAACTCTCGTTACTTTCCATTAAGAGATTGACATAAAAGAGTCTGGAACTGGTATCTCAAACCGGAACCTTGAATCCATTCAGTCAGGTATACTGTATCAAAGAATCGCCCACTCCGGAAGTCCATTACGGTAGTCCAGTTGTTTTTTGTCGTGAGTTCGCCGACAGTTTTTCAGTGTCAGTGCCAGTTTTTCTGGCTAATTTTGAGCAATTTCTGAATGTGAATTTCTGTTTCTGTTATACGAGGATTCAAATTTGGAAGAAACGAGAGTAGTGTTGTGAAATGTTCTATATTTTCCATGCCAACTACAGTAATTGAGTGTATTTACGTCAGCGCTATCAAAATGAAGATTACATTCCATACGTCTCTGATGGCACAGAAATCGATGTATCCAACTATCGTCAGGATGTGGCTTACTTTTCCGGCGTTGTGGAAGGCTGCATTACATTTATGTAGAATAATTGTTGTCTGGAATGAAACAATAAGGGTTGAATTTGGTGATATTTCAATATTTTTGCTGATGGAGCTATAACTAATGAAGATTTGTTATATAGCAGGGTGTGGACGATAAACAAATTGAAATACACTTTACTAATAATGCAGATTATTGTAAGCATTGGTGAATCGTATTACAAATCATTTATAAATAAACTCAGCTCTGGAGAGTACATATATGCTTACATATTTCCTATGTAACTGATTGGCAATTAAATAATAGATTTTAATATCTCTTTCAACTGTAAACATTATCTTTCCTATTCTTTAAACTATACATTTCCTTACTGGTATCTTTACCAATGATAGATGGAGGTACATAAAGGATATCTGTCTATGTAGCTAGATCCTGTTTTTGTGGCCTTACCTTTGGGAAGTAACACGGAAGTTAGAATAGATAACGTATTGCAAACATTCACATACACAGTCGGTTTAATTGTTACTCGGTAAAAAAGCAGGTCACCCAATTATCACGAATGGGACATGGGAATACTAAAAATAAGATTTGTACATACACAAGATAATTACAGAGTGGATTGGTGAAACCATATGATTGTTTTCATATGGATGTATGCGGATGAGGTTACATTGTTGCGGATACATACTTATGAGGATGAGCAAAGAACAGAGGATGATTTATTTATCAGATACAGTATGTACATGATATGGAGCGGATGGTTGATATCAATCCCAAACTTGGATGTTTGCCACAATATTAAGTACACAATGAATGATACTAAAACGATAGTAGCAATGGCAGCAACGATAGTGCTTATGAAGGTTATAAATACTAAAAGTTTAAAACAGACTTGAAGAAAATTCCTGAAATGGGGGGTTCCAAAAATCAGAAACTGTTCAACTTAAGCGGGTTTTCCCAATTAAGTAAAATTAAGGAAACTTAATTAATTTTAAAAACTCAGAGTTGCGTTTCGAGTTCTCTATAACACCCGGATGTTCTGCAAGATGTCGCAGTACAAAAACTTCAAAAGGTTTTATGTACGTGAAACTGCCTTTCAGTTTGAAACATGACACCGAGGATGCTGTAACGAGTTTTTAAGATTCTAGTAAAAGTTCACCCGTCAATTATTGCAACCCGGATAACACCTAATGAACACGATGACTGCATAGCTCTTTGATGAATTGAGTCAAATAGCCGGCTATCATTCATCGCATTCTCTCACATTCGATGAAGCTGATGATTAAAATTTGAAATTCAAAATTCAAACTCAAAAAGAGCTATTATTCCAACTTTTCACTTGAATCCCGGGAAGTGCTATATTGCTATTGGAAGTGCTATATTCGGAAACGGGCAGTCTCCGATGAGTGTTTGATAATGGGCGTATTGGCCCCACAACATTGGAGCCCCCGAGAAAGGCGCCGAACGGTCTTGTAGGCCAACTCAATTATCACGCTGGCTGCTCTATACATATACCACCACTTTGGGGTATAAAATTTGACAGATTCACAGACGCAGGGAATATCTGGGGGCGGGGGAGAGTCTTTCAATCCTTGGTGAACCCTGCCAAGAAAAACCTATTTTTGTTTCTTTGAAGAAGAAAAAGCAGGTATTTTATCAGACTTTTTACTACTAACCGATGAACCTACTGAATTCACCATAACAAGGATCCTGCCATTCTTTGGTCTTCTTATCCGCTACTCTCTCCACGGTACGTATATGGATGGTCACTTAGTGGGTGTCATGGACGCGTAAATCAGTGACCAAGATGTCTAAATATACTTTTGGTGCGGGAGTATCGTATTAGGACCGATACGCACCCGAGTGCATGGGTGCGGTTTTGAGAATGGGAAAGAGTTGTCCACCGTGATTGCGTTCCCCGTGTGCATTCCTAATTCCCTCTGCAACCATGTTTCAGGAGTTCATAGGCAATAATAAGGCTAAAAACGGGTTGAACTCTACAAAACTACATTTTTACAAACTCCCCGTCATTGTAAAACGAGTTTGCCATGTACTGAGTAAAGTTCACCTGCAGACAATGGCGGACGAGAAGGGGAGGAACAAATGGAATTCCCTCTCTTTCATGATTTCAAATAGTAAAGTTTTTTCCAATAGGTGTATGAAAAGTGGCCTAATTTCTGCCAATTCCCCCTCTTTGGAGTGATTCCCGTCTCATTGGAGGTTTGGCTCGTCCGCCAGTGCCTGCGTCATTTCCCCTGCAGGTACATACAAGCAGATGTAGAGCGAAGAGGGAATGAAGTGATCGTCATGAAACTAACTGAATTTAGCTCATGAATAAAACATAGACGGATGAAGAATAATCTGTTTACTGTTAACATATGGTGAAAGTAACAGGAATTTGCAATAAGCGAGCGCGTGTGCTGGACAATGGGCCAAACGCGTGAAGCCCGAGGGTTGAAATCATTCATCTGAGGACAAACGTTCGTTCGCAAATTTTCATTGTAGTTAGTAATTGATGTGTTCATCCGAGCAGATTTTTTTTTATTTAACAAACTTATTCATTCAACACAAAACTATTCAGACCCAGACACGGTGAAAAAAATCTACGTATTGTTTCTTAAGTATGTATTAGCGTAGTCAAACTCGGTCTTCCTCAAATGAGAGTTTAACCGGACCACGGTGAAGGAGAATACAAATGATGTTGCAGTACAGTGTCTGATCATATGATATTCAGTATGTAGTCGATAATTTTATTCTTGGTTTTATTTTGCGCCAGGACACACAGTTTTCACCTAATATTAGTCCGGTTCCGTAATGAACGGCAAAGTTGTGTTCTGTAACACGCGTTTTATCACTAAACCCAACGAGTCGTGGATGAAAACGCGAAGTTGAGGACGTAAAACTGCCTGTCCTTGAAAAAAATGAGTAAAGAAGAAAATAATCGACTATGCAGTAGCTAATACAAAACACAGCAATACAGTATTCGATGCGATGATAGAGTGCGAACTGTTGTTTTGTGATGTGGATCAACATGGGTAGTAAACCGTACCTTTCTAGCAACTAGCCAAACTACAGTACTTGTTGCCAACGCACCTTTCCTAATCAACTTCTATGGTTCAAGCTTTGTGTGCCAGCATCATTCGCCTGGGAATCAATGTTACTCCGTGACTTTAAGGAAGTGATTGAGACCGAGAAAAACAAATTGTGACTCAGAAAACATACATATTAGAGGGGTTATGTACTGCGAATGCAAATTTTTTACTCAGACTTTTCCATTCCTATGAACTCATAAGGCACACTAACACCATATGAAAACTGTTTTCGTAGTGACCTGAGAAGTTGACGAAACTGACGGGCAATGTCAGGTCTAAAGCAGGTTTCGAACATGGAATCACCAGCATCCGAGGCTGGCGCCTTACGCTCTAGATTACATGAGTGTTCCTTTCATAAAAGAGGCCACAGTGGCATGTGGCAACAATATTGTTAACGCTAATTCGGCGTTGTAAACAGGAAATCGAGCAGGAAACATGTAATAAATATAGAATGTAACATTTCAAATAATGACCGGAGTAACTCAGAACGAGATGCTTGACTTGTAGGCCTAACCAACCTTTGTTACGGACTGTTACGTTTGTTTTGTGCAACAAATTCTGGCTCGGCCTGTCCAGTTATGTGCCCAAACCGGGTAGAAAATACAATGGATCGCAATATCGCCTGGATGCACAAGCTCACTGATCAAGAGTGCCCGTTAAGGGAAGTAATGAACGAAGAATTTCGATAGTCATTTGTAATCGTATCTTTTCAGCATCTCATTGAACGTTCAATATGATCAGACTATACACACCATGTATCTCAGTGCTTTTATCCGCGTTTTTGATTGTTCATTACACGGAGTTCCATAATCTACATACAGTATGTCGGATACCTAAGATGCCTTATTCGAAGAATGACTATCAGGGTTATCTCTTAATAAGGTCATCATGGTATCTGTTCCACGTAATTCCATGGCTACACATCAAGTGGGCCTATCACGATGAAGTGTCTTTACGGACACGCAGCCACTGATGAGAGTTGGGGCGGGTATTCGTTAGTTGGCTGGCACATCCGTGCTATATGCTTATGTGCCATTCACAATGCACCAACACACCAAACTTGATTAAATTTTGTAAAACTATCCCGTAAAAATTACTTTTTATTGTAAGACGTTTTGTGCCCAGACAAAGTGCTAAGTGCCAACGCCAAGTGCCAAGTGCTAAGTGCTACATGAGGATAGGCGTTTCAGTGATGACCGACGAGAGTGAGGAGAAAACGGCGCGCATTCAAATTCGGTATGACAAGGAATTATGAATGCTATACAGGCAAGTATACGATACAGTACGGTTGAGTGCACAACCAATGGCACATTCTTATCCACAGACACGCCCCATTTTCGGTTGGATAAACCACCAAGTGTCAGTCATCCGTTCATTCAGATATACGCTATTTATACTTGAATAGATACATACATATGTAGTTAGAGGTAAAGGTGTACATAGTCTGAATACTTATTTCGAATCTACACGAAAACATACAAATATAAAAACTTCTTAAATGGCCAACAAGTCATACATGTAAATATGCAGGTTGTTTAGTTAGAATATTGAACGGACGTTTAATTTAAAAACTAGCAGCACGCTTAGTTCGAGTGTCAGTAGAAACTTCAGCTAGAACTTGAAACAGAACTTGAACTAGAACTTGAACTAGAACTTGAACTTGTTTGAAACTTGTATTTTTTTATTTATGGTTTTACTCTGCTTACAAAAAAGGCCCCAAAAACAGAAAAACCATTTGGGTTTTTATAACTGTTTTATTGCAATGACTTCTGTTACTCTTGCGATTCAATATTAATGCTGTTTGCTGAATTCCCATAAAAGTGTTTTGGTTCTAGCTAGATCCAGGAAGGAACAATTTGATCCTTTGTATAGTAAAGTATATTTTACTGGTACTTATGTATGTACATCGTAAATACCATTCCGAAATCGTAAACAAGTGCCACAATAACATAACCTACAGGAATATTGCGGATATAGTAGTTGCATAAACCGGGAAACGATGGTATTTTGGGGCTTAATAGTGCTTCGTAAGGCTGGCTCAGGTCTGAGAATCGGGTACGTGAACAATCAATCTGATCCACTGGCGGCACTAGCGGACGAGAAGTGGAGGGAAAAGTGGAATTCCCCTCTCTTTGGCGCTTTCAAAAAGTGTAATTTTGTTCCCCAAGGTGTAGGTAAAATGGCCTGCAAACTCCCAATTCCCCCCTCTTTGACAAAATTCCCCTCCCTTTGGAGATTTAGCTCATCCGCCAGTCTGGCGGATGAGCTCAATCTTCAAAAGAAGGGAAACCTTCGAAACAGGGGGAATTGAAAAAAAGTTAGAGCATTTTATCTACATCTTAAGGAACAAACGCTACTTTTTGAAACCGCCCGAGAGGGGGAATCCCACTTTTCCCTCCCCTTATCATCCGCTAGTGATCTGATCTGAAAACTACGGTAAAGCCGAAATTCCCGTCCGATTCCCAAAAACGGTTCCTAGTCTGGATTGATTTTTTTTAATAATAATAATATTTCATTCCAGTTTAGGAAGTATGTGCTAAGGAGCACAGAAAAACAAGTAGATAAAATACATATATTATAATGAATCACAAATGATCAGTAATAAGTTCAGTTAATGTAAATATGGTATTATATGGTTATCATTGTTTTGATGGTGGGGATGCCAGAATAATTTACTTTTGTAATTTCGTTAGTTTATTCAGGTCAAGTAATAAAGAAAACCTACATATTTCTAATCTTATAGATACAGCTTAGAACAAAGGTTTTGGCAGAATCACTGTATACATAACTCGAGTCAAGACTTTTTTTTTATGTAGAATTCTGATTGGCTTGATTTATGCGGTATTCGCAGAGAGCAATCATGACTGGGTATATGAAGCACTCAGATATGTACTAATGAGAGTATATGGCATTATACATACAACTGATAATTTGGGTTATGAAAAGTTAGAATAATTTTTTAGTGAAAGTAACGTTTCATATAAGTTGTCCTTGACCTCAGATTGCCAGAAATAACGAGATGAGCAAGTTCCTCAATGTTACTCAGTGTGTTTACTTGAGCGTACATAGTCATTTGTGATCCAATTACAAACGTGATGTACTGGAATTTCAGTAAGGATGATAGTGTAGATGCGAGCTTATTTACTACCTTCTTCACGAATATGTATAATAGTATTACTATTACTAGCACGATTACTTCCAGACACCTGGAACTACAGGGTGGGCCAATAAAAACCATACGATTTTGAACGTTAATAACTCGATCTATAAACAACCGATTTAAACGTTTTTGCTCTCATTTGAAAGCCAATATTTTAACTTAAAATCCCTCAAATTTTAGTCATGTTTCATGGAGTTACTCTAAAGTTACAGAAGAAAGTTTGCAAAATCGTGAATTTTTAGCGAAAAAGTGATCGAAATGCATGGGTTATTGTGTTTTAAAAAACTGTAAACGGAATATTTCAGTTTATCAATAAATTAAATGCATAAAATAACAACTAGTTAAGCCTTGTTGATCAAAGATAAACGAATGGCACACTTGATTTGATCTTTTTCCTGAACCACGAAAGCCGGGGCTCAGTGTAAAATTTGTCAATGGCGGCTTTGACATTTGCCATGAATATTTTTTCAAAGCACTTAATATGGTATTACAGAGTTTCCAAGTTAGAATTGAGCTCAGAAAACTCTATTTCCCTTATGGAACTTTTTAAATTTAGGAATTCGTGGCCCAAAAAGAACATTTTGTTAAACCAAAAAAATCCGGGTTTTTCATCTAAAAACACGACTTTTTGGGGTTTTCTTCTGTAACTTGAGGGCAACTCAATAAAACAAGATTAAACTTGGAGGGATGTTAAGTTAAAATATAGGCTTTCAAATGAGAACAAGAACGATTGAATCGGTTGTTTATAGCTCGAGTTATTAACCTTCAAAATCGTATGGTTTTTTTTGGCCCACCCTGTATGATTTGATCAGTGGAAAATTCTTCATGATTATTTGGGTTTAGCGGGATAACTCTCAGATCGATAACTCAATTGTATCCATGCATCTTGACTCGCTATAACCTTTAAATAAGCATGATTTTTTGTCGTCGTTTTTTCTTTAATCCACACAACACGCCTACATATGTACCAAACAAACAGATGAACAAACAAACAAACAAATCTCAAAGACCACCAACCAAATAACAATTGAACAGACGTTCTACGCTCTTCCAGTGTCTAGAAGGAAGTTCTGTGGGCATCCATCCCTTCCTCCTTGGCCAAACTGAAGTGGGGCTGTACTCTCGGTATTTAGTGTCATGTTCATGTGCATAAACAAACCGTAAAAAAATTGAGGGAAACTCTCCAGATTTGAGGATTGACTGATTTTATTATTCTTTATCTATGTATGTACACGTCTGGAACGGATTAAACTTTTTTTAACCCACCAAAGAATCCTGATGAATGAATCCTCGTTTATGTGGTCTACATACACATAATCGTCATGCTCGGTTGTTTCAGAGCGAAAGTAGACATACGGCCATGTGAAATTTGGTCTGGGGGATTACTAGCAGTAGTATCGTAGTAAAATACTACATGAATCGAGGGTATAGACACGTAATACGTGCAGTGCATGTACACATGTATTCTAGTGTGGATTTGGATTGGAGTATGTATAATAGTGGTAACGGAAATGTACCACATGGTTTTGTTGAAACACATGATTGGTAAAATGGTGATGGATGTAGTTTATACATCTTATTTATTGTGGAAAGGTATTCGAATAAAAACCACACGACTGTTCAGATTCACATCGTGTTACTTGGTATACTTAGTTATCCATATTTTGACTCATTTTTGGCAAGGGTTTCCTTAATTAATGTTTCGCTGTCGATAAATCAAGTTTAATAACAAATCGAATGTGGGGAAATTAGCCGTTTATAAATAACTGGCTAAAAAATAAGCCAAGAGGGAAACAATCGGTTATATGGAACAGGTTTTACGTCCCACAAACTACAAGTATTGCGTGCATAATGAACATCAAAATCAATGTCTCTAACTAAGCGTTTATTTTTAAAGCCAAAAACAAGACAGCTTAGTCGACTGCTGAGCACCCGAAATACCATGTTTTGCATATCCGATTCTGATCAGACCTATGTACATACGCTAACGGACATCCTGACCCGTACAACTCTGAATCAAGGCTACTCTGGTGGTAGAGCGCGTCCAAAACCAGCAGCTCAAACTCAATTTTCTCCCCACACTCAGTGGAGTTTGCACGTTGGTATACACAACGCGATCAGCGGATTACGGTCAGTCTGCCGAAAAAATCCAAGAGCGACTTTTCCATATTTCATACACGATTTGTTTACCCCATGATGTCTTGGATCTCGCCTTCCCCATATAATTCACCTATATTTACATGTACTACCGTACGTGGATGTATCCACTGGATGGGAGAGATTATTTTGAAGTGGCACGGGTGAGGGTACCCTGATTTGGGCGTACTTTCGGTTCCTTCATCGTTTCTTCATCGGGGTATCTTGATTTTGTGTGTACCCTGATTTGTTGACGGACCGAATGGCACGTTGGCACTGGGAGCGCAGTTCCGGGACCACTAATCAAGCCCAGGGCTCTAGTGGTATATCGTCGGAAGTTGTTGGAGACAGAGATAAACATCCGGAATCAGAGATACAGTAGCGGACGAGGTAAGAACGGAAAAATGGAATTACCACTTCTTGGCAACTTTAAAACGTTGATTTTGATTAAGGTGTAGACAAAATGATCTAATTTCTGCCAATTCTACTTTTTTGGATAGGTTCCCCGCCCTTAGGCGCTATTCATACTTATTTTGCGATTTTCTGCGATTCACGCGCGAGTCTCGCGCGTGTATCGCATAAAATCGCAGGAAATCGCAAAAAGTCAAAACTTTATCTTTTTAAATTTCTTTTGAATCTAATCGATAGAGGAAGTTTAACTGAACAAGAAAATGGTATTTTTAGCTCAATTCCATTCGTTTTCGAGTGAGAAAAATCATTTCCCAATCTGGGTTTGCGATTTTGCGATTTTCTGCGATTTCCTGCGATTCACGCGCGAGTCTCGTTGGCTCGTTCGCCAGGAATCGGTTATATAGCGATTATCTACTTATATATGTAAAGTTAGTGTAGTGGTTAAAACTTGAAGACGACAAAAAGACAGTTTTAGTGAATGAAGCTTGAATAGAGTTAAAAACTCTTCCCAATTGTAGGCGAGAAAAAAATTATGTATACAACATGGCATGCGGCTATCGTTCTGCTTCTATCAATAATCAAATAGAATAGAATATGTTTTCTAATAATGAATAGAATGTTTATTCTATTCATTATTATGTAATACTAGTCAATAACCAGATTAATCATTTTGTATGTATGTATTTCGATAGTACGTATATGGATGGCGCAGGCCACTCGGGTAACCGCAACATGTCAATGAAATTCCGCTTTACAAAACATTTGGTCACAATCAAAGACAATCAACATTGTATTCGTCATGCATTACATCATTGAAACACGTTTCCAGTTGTTTAAACAGAAGGTACAAACAGTCATCCAACCCATGAATACTATAGACAAAAGCTACATTGAATAAGTTATTTATCAACGAACAGCATGTCACAGAAACCTATTTTCACTCGGATCTGTTTGCGCCCAAAAAGATAAAAAGTTCGGACGTTGAATAAAAAAAAATTCAGTAAATTCGTACGACCGTACATCTAAATATTTCCGGGTCAAACCACAAGTTTTGTGGCATACATTCCAGTCCAGTTGACGGGGTATAGCATACATTTCGAAACAGATCCAAACTACTACCGAAAGTATGTATTATACACCGAGCCGTAAACATACATAAACGAGAGTAATTTCGAATTGGTCGCAGTTTATAGACCTGGATGACCAGCATCGTCTATATAAGGAATAATAAAGTTGAACATGTGTGTTACAAACATACGAAATACTGCTTTTGTTTAGAGTTCTGCTTTTGACGAAACCAAACAGAAACGAACATTTTTTATCCATTTGCTTAGGCACCCGATCAGCTTGTATCAGCTACCATCATCTTAATCAGATTATTATAAAAAGTAAAAAAGTAAATAAGATTGTTAGATAAGGAATGGTATATTTAACTCAGATCGTATGACCGAAACCAAAACGCTATGTTTCATATGATTGAGAAGCAAGTGTCTTAAGTTTTCTGGACAATACAAAAGGGCGTTCATCATACCTTCACGATTAGGGAATGCGATGCACGATTCGTACAACTGCCAAACCAAATGTACTCGTCTAAATGACAAATACATAGTATGTTACAAACATGTTATATAACATACAGTATTCTATGTATAGTATGTTACAAACATGTAATATACCACATACATAACATGTTACATGCATAACATTTTATGCCATGTACCAAATGTGTATTCGATATAATTGCCTGCGTGCCAGTGATCGTGCTTCGGAAACAGTATGGCATGTCCTATACTTACATTTTGTGTGGCTTGACATCCACTCTATGTAACTGGCCAAACCGTTCTATGGGAAATGAATTCGTACATAAGTCAGAGGGCATCGGTATTTCTTCATTGATACCCTAGAACAGCACATTTGTTTTTTATACTACCAGAGGGGCAAATTCTCTCAGACAATGTGTATTTCCTAGGAGTGGATACAAAAATTTAAGAAACATCTTCCGTTGAAACGGTTTATAGAGAATCTCGAACTGAAACTTCCCGAAAATCTTGTGTGGTGTTTCGTCTTGCATTCACGTTGACTGTCGAACGAGAAGAGTAAGGCCACAGTGAGAACTATCCCACTTTGGTGATTCCCAAAAAAATATTTTTTTGCATCCACATCAACCGTCGTCTTAAGCTGAACTTCATTGCGAGGAAACTCCCAGTTTTGAGAACGTTTCACCCAAGATCTAATCCGAAGAATAACGTTTGTGAGTGAAGAGTTATTTATATCAAGAATCTGCGATTAGACTATTTGTGCAAGTGGCAGTCCATTTGTGCCACTCCTCCTCATTCACCTCATCACCAAATTGGTCAGGACCAGGAGGCACTTATCGTCGTGTTTGACCACCTCTCCGGGGACGACACCAACGAAAACAATTGACACCACAACAGTACTGTTGACGACGGAAAGTGAAAACAAAACAGGCTATAGACAGAAGTCAATAAATGACAAAGGAGCGGTGAAAAATATTCCATAGTATATAAAAATAATGTAATCCTAGCATCATTAATAAAACTGCGTTGTATACCTGATCAGCCGCAGAACATTCCAGATCACACGTGAGCGAGAAAATATACCTTAGGAAACTAGCGAGCCTCGGAATTGCCGAAAGTTTTGTTCGTAAATGTGACATAAAAGTGGATTAGCTTTATTCGATGACTAAATTGTATATTGATGCATAATCGTAAAATTTCATTCTCACATCAGTAAGTCAAGTCGGCAAAAAAGTTATCATATCGAAGCTAATCTTCTAAACCGAACACTAATCCGTTAATTCTAGTTAAACAAGATTAAACTGAAACCACTTGATCTTTCTAGACACCGGATGCGCCCTGTTTACAGCCAGTTGCTGGAATGAGCACGCCAAATCTGAACTTCTTCTTCTTCTCCCATGACTCGTGAAACTGGGAGGAAGTAGTATACTGTACATACATTGGCGCAGTTCGGAACATTCTCACTGAATATATCGAGATTAGGAAATTGGTGAAATATTACTATTCCGGAGTCATAAAATCTTAACGAGTGAAAAAATGACCCAATTTTATCCTGGATCTCCGATACACGCACTTCAAACAATATGGTGACTTTTATTGTCGTAGAGGGAATTTTTTTTACAAAAACTGCATAGAAAATCGTATTGCAAAAAATTGTAGTTATTACATTGATATCAACAGTATGGAATAGAAAATACACAGAGAGTATTTGTATTCGCTATCCCATGTCACGCGCGTAGGCATTAGCAGTGCCCAGGGCATAATTGCACATGGTGTATGTACCTACCGTAACCCGAGGTATCTGATGTGTGTTCCGAGGACGATAGTACATGCCCGTACTACACGACAAAAATATCATGAAAAAGTACAGACTGAGTAGCTGATATATTTTTTCATGATGTTGACAAATAATGCGGAAGGCATGAGATTCCTGTTGAATGAGGCAATAGAGGCATACCCTGTTTAAATTTTCTATCACTTTGTGAAAAATAGACAATGATTGTGGAACATGCCAAAATAACTTTTCATAGGAACCGGGTTTCAGTCATTTTCATGAAGACTTTTTAATCTCCGAGTTTTTTTTGACGTTTCCAGTAGGCTAGCCGGTATACCAGACGTAAAACTGTGTGAGTGAGAAAATGTAACCGTTTCGGTAAGTATGAGAAGATAGCTATTTCGACACGTTTGTCCAATAGTTATATGATTTCACCTTATTATATTTATGTAGAATATGTACCAGTATGTAGGTATCAGATGATAGAGAACGCCGCGGTCTGATTACAGACTGGACGATAATCAAGCCGACCGACTCTATCATGGATCGCGGATGGGATGATAAGACTTAACCACGAATAAATAAATATTAAATACCGAAAATAGTACGAGTAAACCGATTATTTTTCTACAATCATGAAGATTAGGAAAAATCCTACTTAGAAAGGCCCATCTTCAGTTGAATGAAACTGAAACAACTTCTTCATCGTCTATCGTCCGCCGATTTTATTTCGAATGATGATGGTATTTCAGACTCGTGTTCAGGGTGGTCCCGTCCGTTGACGGGTATACACCGAATGATAATTACACATTATGCAAAAGCGTCATTTCCAAAATCAGACTGCCTATTTTCAGTCCACACCATGGGTGTACGGTGGGATACCGCAATCACTGGCGGACGAGCCAAACAACGGAGGGGAATCGTTCCAAAGAGGGGGCAAATTGACATAAGTTAGGCCATTTTGTCCACACCCTATTAAAAATTCCACTTCTTGAAAATGCCAAAAAGGGGGAATTTCATTTTTAACCTCCCTTCTCGTCCGCTAATGGCCGCAATTAGTCTGGTAATGTTCTTATAGAGAACATCGTATCAGATAACAGATAGCCGATAATGCTATCAAACGCAGATTTCTGCATTACCTATGAACGCAAATTAGTTATTTTTAGACTTCAGATACGTATAGTAGAATCCATACAGTATGAAAGGTGGACAATAAAATGCAGGTTATGTAAAGGACGGATGTGTAATCTGGACTGTTCAACATGGCCTTTTGAGTCCGGTTATCCAGACTAAAATCTATTGGAATTCCATTTCAGTTTTATACTGAGTTATTTTTTTGTGGGATTGAGCAGTGAAGAAGCACATCTTTTTATTCTATTTGAATTCTCAAACACATGAAAACCAAGATGAGGCAAGTTTTTTTACTATAAACTGACATTGAAGTCGTGATTCACGTGATAAATATTTACCATGACATGTTTATTTGTTGGATTGATAACAACAGTCATTCTCTATTGTTTACAGTAACTTTTAACGTAGGTTATTTATAAATGTATTGGTTTACAAACCCTGAAGCTTACTAAGGTACGGATCAAATAATAATTTACGGAATCAATAACAAAATACGTCTTTTTGGCGTTTGTTTCAGAGAATGTACAGTGAAACGGTCATATTATACGTGATTACTATGAGGTTCTTCCTTTTTACTTACTTAATTACAATTTTACTGGTGGCCATTTTAAAGTGACTTAACAGTTGTCATTTGATACGTTAGCCATCCCAACAGCAGACTTTACCTTTAGTCGGATGGATAAAAACAAAATACATACATCATTAGATATCTTTTCACCAGTAACATCTTTGGATTTCAAATTTTTCAAGGGTTTAAGACACAGATTTGTATTAAACTGAGCGTAACAATGAGCCTCTTTGGTTGATTTACCCAACCACTGCGAACACAAGGTTCATATTTCACTGGTGCCGAATGAGCCAACTTAAATGTACATAGGCCAACTTATGTACCTGAGGTCACTTGTAATGACGAAAGACAATGGTACGGTGAGAAAAACTTCTAAACGTAGATATAACCGAAAAAATGACGATTTTGCTTAGTTTCAATAGTCAGAATACTCTGAAAATAATCATGGAATCCGTGGAGTTTTGCAAGATGCCGTATTTTAACTGCAATGTGATCCGTCAAAACTTCAGAAACTGAGCAAATGAGGCCGGCAAGACGTCATCGTGTCAGCGAACGCTACCCCTTTATATATAAATATAGAAGTATGTAGACCTCACTTCGTAACGAAGATGGACGCCTGGATGAATTCGCGTTACGTTTTTTTTTACTTTTCAACAAAAAATGATTGAATTCCTCTGAATAAATTTCAGAACGTCTCATAGCGAGATAAAAAGTGTTATGAAGAATATCATAGGACTTTTAAATATTTGGTGTTTCATCAGTTACTTATTGGGCTAAAATCAACATTGACCAAATGACCACACTATTATGTAGCAGGGTGGTGGTGAATAGACATTCCAGGGTTCACCCCGGTGCCAAAACGTGAGTTGCCCAAGTTTGTATCTAATATAAGTGACTTGTGTAACAATTGTTAGACAGGACCACCAGAAACTACAAAGTCTCCGCGTTTGTTGTTGTTGTTGTTGTTGTTGTTGTTGTTGTTGTTGTTGTTTTTGTTGTTGTTGTTGTTGTTGTTGTTGTTGTTGTTGTTGTTGTTGTTGTTGTTGTTTTTGTTGTTGTTGTTGTTGTTGTTGTTGTTGTTGTTGTTGTTGTTGTTGTTGTTGTTGTTGTTGTTGTTGTTGTTGTTGTTGTTGTTGTTGTTGTTGTTGTTGTTGCTGTTGTTGTTGCTGTTGTTGTTGCTGCTGCTGTTGTGAACTTTGCTGTTTACTGTGTGAATTGACGATGTCACGTTGTGTTTTGTTTCTCTGACTGCTCTAATGGTTCCTGATTTTGTTTACTTTGAACTTGGAGTCCAAAATACAACGTTTTGGCTTGGTGTCTGTTTTTGCTGGACATCAACAAGATAATTAGATGAACTGATGTCTATGTATGTGGGTCAAAAGTTGATTGTGGATGAACAAATCGTCGATTATTCATATAAAAACTTCGGAGCTCCACGACGACCGCCGACTACACAGATGAGCGACCGACCCTCAACAACAACATATTAACTTTATTTGTTGGATAAACTTTTTAGATTTTTTTGATTTACCACCTGCAGCGTTGTATATACAAGTGTTTTCTTTCCTATACTTTCCTCAGCTCTCTTCATTCAACAGAGACATGTTGTTTATTAACAGAGACAAAATTATTCGAATCCAATGAAGTCCCACTTTTTGTGCAATCCCCCCCCACTTCGTACTCTACCGCACGCCAAGTCCAAACAATCAGTCATCCCTTATTAATGGTCGTCAAACCAATGGCCGATGTTATTTCCGGAAGGACCGAAGAAAAAACTGAAGCTTTTCCGGGGGAGGAGGCCACCAACTGGACGGCAACAAAGTGTCCAACGTTTGTTGACGTAATTAATCGCTGTGTTGCCATACTTCGTACCGCTTATTACGTGATATATTGATGGAATATTTATATTGTTAGTTAGTGTAGCCACGGCAATTTTTCGCAACAACTTCACATTAGGAAAACATAAAATCTTTGAAACCATTACACGAGGGGAAAATCTGCTGATAGCACTGCTCGTTTTCTGTTTAATCCGTAAGTACTACTAGCCCTCATTATTCTGTGTTTGAAAGAATGACCCCCACAGGATTCAAGTAAGAATTAAAAAACGACAATCTGTCTTTTCAGGTCAATTAAAGGGTGTGCCCTAATACAAGCTAAAAATATTCCGTTTCTGGGCATGGGTTAACGATATTTATACGTCAACACATACACATACAATTTAAATTTAAGTTAGTGATCTAGCAAAGCCTGACCTCCATGTAAGGTGAGCGCACAGGCGAGTTCATCTGGTCGAAGGGAAGAAAGTTCTAGAAAAAAGAGGCATCTGCAGTTATCCGACCACTTACCTACACCGTTAGTAAACAAATTCCGCTTATTGAAACCATGCAATTGAGGGGAATCCCACTTTCTCTATTCATTTCGTCCGCGGTTGGTGCACAGTAACAAGCTTATCATTGCTTGTGATCAGCATCAATTCCACTTGATGTCTAGCGCAGCAGAGCGCACATGCAACTTTTTGTCCAAATGGTTATAGCGGATGGTCATTTTCATGAAGGTGCGAAATGTTCTTAGATTGAGATCATATATGAAAAGTGGGATTTTCTTGCTTGGCAGGTTCAAGCTTAAAAATTATTCTGTTTTCTTCTGGTAAAACAACCGAAATGTCACCGATCAACTTACTATTACTATATAGGTGACGTCTCCTGACTAGCATTTAGCTTTTACTCCTTCGCCGCATCTACAGATTAGAAATGCACCTGCAAATGAGCACTGAGTCAGATAGATAAATGTAATTATAAAGACTATTACGAGTGACAGTGACAAGTGATTCTATATCATACGTTCGTTTATATTACGATTTCATCTCTCGACAATGGCTTATTTTCTTGCACCGTAGTTCTCTATCGATTCCATCGTGTTAGCGAATAACTATTCCCGAAAAATTCCATGACTTTGAATATAATCTCATGACAATTGGCGAAATGATTACCAAAATAGTTTTTCAAATGGGCTGGACTATAAATAAATCTTGTCACAATGAAGCCATATTGTGGGAAAAGATTGGACGAACCACTACATACTTACGTCATAAGCCTCATGTTGAACCGGGAGATAATCCATTCGGGATAAACTGATTAATTGGAATAGCTTTCTACAACAAGGGACTCAATCTCGCGTTATACCCAGAATAGAAGATGATATCAGCTTGTCTAATATTACGTAACATTTTTAGTCAAAGTGCTACACAATCATACTTCCGACCAACACAAACCGATTATGTACAGATTTTCTTCATTCAAATGTTCATGATATATATAAAAACACGACGAGCAATAAAATTACATATTGTAATAAGACAAAGTGGATAATTGACCGTGAAAGTGCCTAATAGTCACGTGCAGATCAGAAAGCCAGTCCGTCATACAGTATCAGTTAAAATATAATCGATATAATTTAAGATATAAGATACACGATCCACATACGATCGGGTGTGAATGAATGAATGCAGAAAAAAATAAAGTTACAAAAAGTGTGAACCAGATCTGATGTCTGTGCGAAATCATACAAAAAACTCGAATGCAAACGTAGTAGAATATATGTACGTATGTATAAGATAAAGTTCGAACGAGTGATAAAAACGAGGAACATACTGTATGATAAATAATCAGAACGAAGATAACGAAAATTGTAGAAATAAGTACGTTGTATTCATATCAAACAATTGAGAGTAATTTGACAAAAAAGACGTTTAAATAAAAAAAGCGTTCCTCATTGTCATTTTCTTCCCAACTGTCAAACAACAGCTTAGAAAGTCAGAAACAAGGTAAAATATTATCAAAAAAGGTACATTTCCACCAGATATGACTCCAAACGTTTGTTATTCATGTTCTGGCATGTATAATTATACAGTCGGACATCAGCAATAATCTACATCAGCAGTATTAATTATACATGTCAGGTATTTTATAAGCACAACCAAATATCACAAGCGCATAGAAGTCTTCGATCGTTATATACTATATGTATAATAGTTTATACGCCTAAATTCAGGATATAATTGTACAGCTTCAACTTTGAAATAACTCACCTTATCAGTTATCGTTATATATAACATAAATAAACTCACAATTTACATTATAAAACGTTGCTCGGGTCAGTAAGTTAATGACCGTCAACGCTGTTCATATCATTAGTAACGCAACATAAAAATATTTGCCCTGTAACTTGGGGAGGAGACAATGATGTTCGGGTAATCAGGCCGCCTTCTATCGTGCTTAATATAGTTTGGTAGCACGAAAAATAATTATCAATCAATCGCGAGTACACCTCATTTACAATTATCATATCTTACCTTTCATAGCTTTTGATAAAAACATTACCATACATTATTTGCTATGAGAAAAATCTTTGTGATTTTTCCTGAGTTCCGAAAAAATGACGGTTCATACTGTGCAAGTCGAAATGGTAGATATGATAAACCATACATGATAATAAAGAAATGACTCGACACACATCACAATGGCTTACACTTAATGAGACTATGAAAACAACAACCGACAATCAGCATTTGAAAGTGAATGGACCGGGCGCGTGTTTGCACTGGCACCATCGTGTTTGGCACATGTAGTTCTAATCTACAAATGTAGGCTTGTGTAGGTTAACCAGGTAGACTAAGTAGGTTAAGCACGTAGGCTGATACTAAGCAGGCACGTTTGCACTACTCTACTTAGGCTAAGCAGGCAATGAAGACTTGAACTGAGCCGGCAGAGAAAATGATGCTTCAAACACGACGGTTTCAACAACGCCACAAAATATCTCGAATGAACACTAAAAAAACAGACCAGCCAAAGACCAACGAGCTGAATGAACAAGTTAATTTACTGATTGGATTTTAGATTTAATAGAAGGCAAAGGCAACACAGGAACACAATCATCAACCGATCAGGAACACTACGTAAACTCTAAGTACAATATTGAATATTTTCATAGAGGAATATAATAATACATATCAAGTGGCTGAAGTGGAAGCTTACGCTACACGAAAAATTCTAATGACAGAAAATTTATCTGTACATAGTATCATACTGTTTTTATGTCAATATTTTTATCATAAAATTTCACTTCATCCTCACTTAATAAAAAGTTCAATTGGCATACACTGATCCGATGAACGTGACCGGTGTAATTATGCACAATCGAGGATATGTGTAAAATTGTGTGGACAATACCAGCAACAGGGTACAGAGTTGAACACCGGCACCGGAAAATGATCATCAGAAGCGTTGGTATAGATTTCTCAATTTCAGTGTTGAAAAGTTCCTCTTGTAAAAATTTTAAACTCAGTTCTTTACCAAGCGCTTCAACAACGACCAGAAAAAACATGAAACAAAATCAAATTTCACCGGTTAAAGAGATAAAAGGGGGGACAAACCCAGACGGTAAGCGGACACATTTAATGGACTACGGAAGATGAGCGATAGAACTTCATTAGGTACTGTCACGCTAATAACCATTATCACTAATCATACTATTACGCTTTTCACGAATTTTTGTTTCCAACGTAACTGGTAAATTCAACTTTAACTTTGATAACTAAGTTCTGCACAGTAGTGTAAACTCTAGCTTTTTGCAGCCAGATAGAAAAATCACTTTTTATAAGAAAACAAACAATATATCGAGGTGTACAGGGCACGTATTATACGTTTACAATAGTTTACAGAAAAGAAACGACCCACCGAAACAGCTGCCTGTTACAAACTACAAACAAATCATAATAAACAATAGTTAGTTCAGATCAGACTCACAACCACAGACTCGAACCGCATTCAACACGCTTCCAAGTACGTGTATCCTCAGTATCTTGCCATTTGAAATTTTTCTATTTGAACACCTCAAAACATCTATACCATAATAATCATAGTTAACGCTCGCATTGCAAGACCCGGACGCAACCGACCGAGGAATGTGTTAAACGACAACCAATCATTATTAAACGACATCCAATCCGTCTATTCATCCGGGTGCATGCGTCGATGGAACTCGTTCGTCTCTTCCCAGATGAGCTCCTTGAGCTTCTCCTTGGGCAGGTCGTCCAGCTCCATCTCGATCGTGAACGGCTCCTCGCTGATTGGCTGCAAATAAAAGAGCACATTGAATTTTGTTGATTAGCTACTGATTCATTCAATCATCACATTGAACTCAGATTCTCATTTTAATTCTATTCGATTCAATCGATAGTTTTGTTTGCTTCAGTTTTCCTATCAATCATGCCACTACTCAGTGTCGTGTCGTGTCATGTCGTCATATTCTTCAATTCCTCACTCTCACAGATAGTGTATCTCTTCTTGCCAAAGAACTTTTAACCCAATACAATGATAGGTTTATAAAGTTTGGATTATTTTGAAATGCAATTTCTCGATAGTCGCAACCTTTTTAGTCAGTGTTACATTATAAAACAGTTATATATTAAATTGGATACTTGGATTTGTGACAATAGACATACATAGCCAGCAATTTTATTCGATTTAACGGTACAGGAGCATAAAAACGGACTCGCCCAGCATAAAACTGATTGAAATCAATGTCATTTCCGTTTGAAATGCTGTGTTTTTGGTGAGTCTGACATTAATAAAAGGTACAGCGAACCCGGACACACAGGAAGAAAAGGAAACAGAACATAATTAGTCATAGATACTAGAATCGGCGAAAAATTGACTGACTGGCGTATCAAACGGTTGTTCTGTTTCACAAAATACAATAACGGTGGGGTGGCAAAAATAGATAGTTGGCTTTGTTGAGTGGTGAACAACAGCAAAATCTACATGTTTATTAGATGAAATGAACGGGATAAAAATAGTTTAAAATTGGTTTTTCCTGTTTAATTAACGTTTAACATGAACATAAAAGTCGGGGTGCTCCCTCCGTTACCGCACTCACTGTAAACAAACACACGGCTCAGATTTCCGACCCACTTTTATCTGGCAAACAGACACAATAATAAACTTATCCTTGGTTGTGAATTAAATAGGAATGAGATAAAGTTGTTTGCTCCTGTCTCTTTTGAGCGTCAGAATTGAATTGAGCATAGCAATGACCTGCTGGCTCTCATTCAACACGCTATGAATGGCAACTCACTATTTATTCATGATGAAAAAGTAAGACCAAGACGACGAAAAAACTACACAACACAGTTGAACTTGAATTGACTTTGGCAAACGAATTTTTTTTCATGTGCCGATATATGGGACTGTTTAGTCAATACTCGTTGAAAGATTACCAACTTTAACTAAATAGACAGTTAATATATCAATCATTCATATGAGTGAATCGACGGCGTGCTACTACCTGACTGCTCCCGCTCGCTTGCGGACATAAAATCCATAGAATAAACACAGATGAAGTGGTTAGCCGATAAACCGAGATTAGAGCGATTTTTTGTTTTTCAAATTTGAAATTAGCACACGTTTACGTCCGTTTTGATTTTATCCTAATAACAAATAGAACAAATTGATCTATTCAATCTAAATTAAAACTAACTAGCAATGTATATCTATAGGAACCCCACATGTAATCCCACTTAATCCAACATCAACCGCAAAACCAGCGACACCAAACAGAACCAATGATTCCCAAATTTTATGATATCAACATGCACAGACAGCAATCCAAGTACGGTGGTATCGTAAACACGCTATAAATATCACCATACACTACATAAAACACATTTGATCCGTGTAATACATTGGTGGTGAACCAGCAAATAAACTTATCTGAAAATAAGAAGACCTGACCAGGATCACTATTTTAAAAACTCGCTTTCAAAATGAAGAACTTTTTTTTGATACGGCACTTATGATACCACATTCCGTGGTATTACCTCGATATGAAATAAACGTGAGGTAAAGTCAACCTCAATCTTGTGAGTGAGTTATATTAGTAGGACTGAATAAGTTTTACTATACAAATTTGATTCCACTCATTAGACATAACGTGAATGTAAGGTAAGTTATACTGTCCCTGCCTATATCGGTTAGTAGTTTGTGTTTAGCGTAAACCTACAGAACTGAACAACAAGCTGTAATCGCGATTAACCGACATGACTATGTGACTCAGGGAATCAGAGACAGAGTATTAACAACACACTCCCATGCACTCAAATGCACCTGGTACAGTGCTTTTATATACCGTCATGTTCCCGTTCAATCAAACCCATCATCAATCACACTATTCCGTAAAAATACTAAAAATAGAACACAAAAATAGCATTAAAAATCTTATTTCCACGCTATCAACATGGTCTAAGGTAAACCGTTCGTAAATATACCATTTTACCATCCCTTAAAAACGAGGCCAAGTCAATGCCAAATAACTGTACATCAAAAAACAGTTAAATGTTTTCGGAAATATGGATTTTCAAACAGAATATTAGTTTTTTAATCAGCCGAAACGCTCTTCAGATTCAAACTTCAAACTGTAACTCAACTTTAAATTCATACATTTTTTGGGTTTCCATAGATTCCCCAATATTTTTTTCCAACCATCATAGAACAGGTTTAGATCCAAAACCATATCATTTAATTTAATATGGTGTGCTTCACTATTACCTACATACAAGCAACATTATAGTCAAACAGTGTGTTTCATGCGCTGTCGTATTTCTGCTGGTCATGACTGCGTACTGCATGCACTCACAAACGATATGTAACTCAATTCTGAGTTTCCATAGATAAGATATGTAACTGAATTCTTCAATTTTGAGTTTTCATAGTTTCCCCATAGATTTTTCTAAACCAATGTACAACAGCCGACGCCATATCATTTAATTCAATATGGTGTGCAATGTGCACAGCACTATAAACTATAACAAGCAACATTATAGTCAAGCAGTGTGTTTCATGCGTTGTCGTATCAAACCTCTGATCAGGTCTGGCTGCACGCACTCACAAAAGATATGTAACTTTTGACGGCGACCCTTGCGCGCGTGCACCTGCATGCACGTGCAGTAGCGGATGACTCAATCTTTCAAAGAAAGAGGAATTTTTCTCAAAAAGCGGTGAATTATTAGTTTTGAGGCTTGTCTTACATGCACCTTACGGAAAAAATTTTACGTTGTGGAACTGCCAGAAAGCAGGGAATTCAATTTTTCGTTCTTTCGGTGCCCGGCAGTGGTAGCGGATGCAAATGAAATGTAGGAATAATGCTATTCCAGTGTATGTACAATAAACAATCAAAATTAATTCGCATTTAATAGACGAGTCTGTTTTGTTGATTCGGTATCCCGTGCATGCAGCAGCCCAGACCACGGACGACGAGCCGATTCTCCAAAGGGAGGGGAATCTTTCCCCGGAATTGGCAAAAATTTGACAAAAAGCGGGAATTGGCAAAAATTTGACTATTTTACCCACACCTTAAGGAACGAACTTTACTCTTTGAAACTTCCGAAGAAGTGGGAATCCCACTTTTCCGTCCCCTTCTCATCCGCTAGTGGCCCAGACACACATCGAGAATTCAAGTAAACTAAGTTGGTTGGCAATGCGTTGTTTGGCACAGCACTGCGCTCAGTATACGCTCTTGTATACGCAATAAAATACACACGTACAGACAGACATACAATAATGTACGTGTATTGGTGGCTGGCTAAAGTTGTGTTGTGAGTGGTTCATGTTAGGGTGCATTGGATTGCACTGTAGTGTAGATATGTTGATTTTAAAAGAAACAACACTGAACAGAACTGATCTTGCTTGTCTAAAAAATGAGTGGCTCATGTTCGATACAGTGCATTAGATGTTGACTGAAACAAACAACATTGTGACCTGAACCGAACGACGAGCTTAGCAGACCACAAACAATGTCCAATGATACTGATTCGGTACCGAAACAATATATAAATCGCATGTTACACAGGTTTATTGTCATATTTGTATTTGTATTTAACTCAACTATGAAAGTTCACATGATACTCACTAAAAAGCAGCAATTTGAAAACTTGAAACAACTACAACCAGAACCACCAATGTTGCGGCATAGAACTACGAGACGAGCAAGTTGACAATTTTTTGACTGACTGAATTTAAAGACGAACAGATGACCTGTCTAACTACGGCATTATGCCAAATATCATGTTAATGGTATAATTACCCAAACTGCTCGTAACAGAACTCTTAATAAGAAATCCAAAACAAGACGCAATCTATAAAACATCCTTCAAAATCAAATATGAGTAAAGTTGTGAAAACATTATTCACAACTAAAATAAATTCGCGCGGTCACTCAGGCACATATATCATGAAAATGTTACAGAGAAAAAAATCTCACCTCATCAGCGGGGTCATAATACTGTTCGAGGTAGGGATGTGCCAACGCCTCTTCGACCGTGATACGCTTATGAGGGTTGAAGGTGAGCATCTTGTCAAGCAGGTCAAGTGCCTTCGGATCGGCCTGCGGGTACAGACGGGTCCACGGCATTCGCTGCTTGTGCGCCAACGACAACAGGTAACTGCGCGCCTAAAAGGAAAAAAATCTGCATACAATCCGAGATAGAGTAGAGATGTTGATAAGATGCAGCCGAGCCAACAACTAGTTGTTATTACGAACTTCCGAGAAAATAACAACTTCCAATACTACATAACACACATCAAGCTAATTCACAAAAACCGAGTACGCGAATAATAACAGAGACAATCTTCCACGAATGTGTAATAGTACTACAAAAACTATCCCCATGAGATAATTTATACCTCAATGTTATCAAAATCATCAAAAATATAAAAATAGAATTTTGAACAAAACCTATATCATTTTCCAAAACGTACCTTATCATTAACGATGCACTGCAGATCCTCCTGCGACGGGGAGCCGACGACACCGAGGATGAGATTGAGCTGATCCAGGTAGTGTTTGCCGGGGAACAGCGGTCGGTTGCTGAGCATTTCGGCGAGAATACAGCCGACGGACCAGACGTCAATCGACTTGGTGTAGCCCTTGCTGTTCAACATGATCTCCGGTGCCCGGTACCAACTGAAAAATAATATACATTTCATTTACAATTACAATACCTAACAAAAAAATATAACAGAATTAGCTGATTAAGCTAATTAACGAATCGATTTTTCCTCCGTTAATATCAATTTTAAACGTTCATATTTAATATTTCAACGGTTTACCTTTATGTTTATATTGTATTAATTTATATCTTTTGTCTAAATTCATGACAATTATTTTGTATACTTAATACTGCATGTTGTAAAAAAAGACGTGATTGAATGAATGAATCCATTACACACTTTTACAGATATTTCATATTATATCAAAATTTTATTCAATCGTGTAACGTGTACAGACATTTCAATAATGGAACTAACCGTGTGGCAACATATTCAGTGAGGAATCCGGTATGATCGTGGTCGGGGTCGGCCACTCGCGCCAGTCCAAAGTCACAGATCTGAAAAAAATCAATTTATCAAATCAATATATCAGACACACAATACCAAAAACATTCCGGTAATTTGAGAATAATTACAGCCAGGGGTGGGCCGGGTTTTTTGGCGTTTTGCAGGGGGTGGGGGTAGAATTTTGAAATCTCAGTTTACCCCCCACCCCACCCCAAAAAGTGAGAGGGGGAGGGGGGGGTAGAAAAAAAAAATTCGCAAAAAAACCTTGTTTTTTGCTTGTTTTTGCTAAAAAAATCTTCTATTATAAGGTATAAACATCACATGTACCGGTTTTTTCAGGTTTTAACCAAGAAAATTGACCCAGAAAACGTGTTTGTTCGAAAAAAATTCTCACAGCCAAAATTTTTTGGAAAAATGAGCCTCAAAATCGAGGTTTTGAGGCCGATTTTCTCAAAAATTTCGAGTAAGGGGGAGGGGGTAGGCGACCTAAATTTTTGTCTAGGGGGGGTGCTACCCGCAGACCCTTAAAAGTGGGGGGGTAACCCCCTACCCCCCCCTCCCCCCAGCGGCCCACCTCTGATTACAGCACCTAAATATGGAAAAAACGTAAATGCAAAGGTGTTGGTTTGACATCTATGGTGGTGGAGTCAAAAACCTACAAAACATACTATTACAAAAGATAATACCGATTGAAGAACCTTTTTGATCAAATTCTTTGGGATGAAGAAAACATACATAAAAAACTTACTCAAGATGAATGGATAAATGTAAGTTACATACCTTCAGATCACAAGTGGTGTTGAGTAATAGATTGCTGGGCTTGAGATCCCTGTGCAGAACGTTGGCCGAATGAATGTACTTGAGTCCGCGCAGTATTTGATACAGAAAATAGCAGATGTGATCGTTGGAGAGTTTCTGCGTTTTTAGCAACTTGTAAAGATCCGTCTCCATCAAACATTGAACGATGTATCTGTAATTAAATAATTAATAAGCAAAATTTTATCAGAGTATTGAAAAAAACTCCTGACATTTCAATTTAGGTTTATTCAGGTTCATCTCATTAATGGCAACAATTAATTCCAAATCACATAAGTGAAATAACGGACATTTCGAAATCCCGTCACTAAGACGAAACGAAATGAATATCACAACAACTTTAGATAAAGAAAACTCACATGTCTTTCATATCGTCGACGGTGGGAGCACGAAGAATGTTCTGGATATTGATGATCTGAATGTAAAAAAAGCATGAGTCACATTTATCATGGCTCCACATCACCAATAAAACGAATGCCGAATAATTCAAGTAAAGGAAAATTAAATAAACCAACATTTTCATGTTTGAATCGTGTTAGAATTTTGATCTCCCGCAACGTCCTTTGGCAGAACGTCTGATGTTCGAAAGGCGAAATTTTCTTGATGGCAACGCGCTGTTTATTCTCAGTGTCCACGGACGAACTGCGATTAAAACAAACATTTAACTGACAATGGATATAGGAAAAATTACTAAAATTTACAAAAAAAAATCCAGTGGCAAAGTCTGAAACAAAACTGTCCGTCCGTACAAAACACTTCTCAAACGATTTCAATCTCTCATTCCAACATTACATTCCAGAAAAAATTGTAGATGAACACAACATAAGATCGGAATAATTAAATATGATAAAACTAACACGACCATGCCGTAGGCGCCCTCGCCAATATAAGCCAACTGAGTGTACCTCGGTCCCACCTCAAACAGCTGACCGCGTACTTCCTCACCGGGTACTGCCATTGCTTCTAAATAAGGTCTCTGGAATACGGAATAAATTTTGCCTCATCAATCGCACACATTACAACAGCACAACAACAACAACAAACAAGACTTTATATAATCTTATAGTTGTTATATGTTGGTTATAATAGGATTAATGAAGTATGTTCGAAACAGATTTCTGCGAATGTGTGCAGTGAAATGAAGTTAAGTGAACGTGAGCGATTTGCTTTACTATAATATAACTGCAAATGCAAATTTCAGGGAAGTATCAGCTGGACTCATTTCTATAAGATCTACAGTACAGTAAATTCTGCGTGGTACGGTATTAACATTCTTCATATGATGCCGGATTCAACTTGACTTGTTACGTGAACTGTTTGGTTGATTATCAAATCTGAACATACTACAAGCGGCATTTCATTAAAAAACCGCGAACGCTCTTGGTTGAAAGTTTCATAACTGTGACAGAGAAAACAACGACACCATAAGGAATGGTTATTATGTGGTTCAAGAGCCAATGTACGGACTTTATGTAAATGGAACACGTTTTTTACATTACTGCGATTTTTTTGAAAGTTCGTTATTCATGCCCAACTGAAAAGCTTAAGATGCGATGCACGGTAAGCGTCAACCAAAACATCATGAAAATTGGGACAAAATGAAATTTTAAAATTTTCCAGATTTAAATGCAAATCGACTCAGTTTGTTCCCGCGAACGTCAAAACTACCTTTAGTTCACGTTAAAACCGCGTAAACAAGCCAAAATTGGCATGGCTAAACCGTGCACGCCTAATTTCTCTATACAAAACATGCAAAATGTAAGGCCGATTTTCTCGTTGAGTTCGCAACGGAAAAATAAAACCAAATACATCATGAGAAAGCTGAGACTCTCAGCTACAAAACCTGCCAAACTAGCAAATGAACTTTTGACTTTTTTTTTAATTACCCGTAATCGAAAAAATCATTTTTATTACGGTAATAAAAAAAGTCAAAAGTGCATTCGCTAGTTTGGCAGGTTTTGTAGCTGAGAGTCTCAGCTTTCTCATGATGTATTTGGTTTTATTTTTCGTTGCGAACTCAACGAGAAAATCGGCCTTACATTTTGCATGTTTTGTATAGAGAAATTAGGAGTGCACGGGTTTAGCCATGCCAATTTTGGCTTGTTTACGCGGTTTTAAACGTGAACTAAAGGTAGTTTTGAGTTCGCGGGAACAAACTGAGTCGATTTGCATTTAAATCTGGAAAATTTTAAAATTTCATTTTGGTCCGATTTTTGGGTGACTTTTATGTGCATCGCATCTTAAAACTAAAACTATTATTCATAAAGTACAAAAAACCTGCGGTTTATTGACCAATGGGGATTTGAGAGTCTGGATCCGACCTTACTTGTGTATTATAAAAGTTAATTAACAAAAGGTGCAATAAGGTTACAACAAGACGACAAATTCGCTCTAGTCACGATGATGGCGGAACATTTTTAAGCATAGAAAATATAACACCCAACACAAAAAGTTTTTTTAACAATGCTTTCGGCGGTTGGTTAGACCTTTGAAATTGCTTTCGGCGGTTGGTTAGACCTTTGAAATCGTTAAACGACCAACATGGTACACCGATTATGACAGAAATTCAAACTGCTAGAACGTAGGCTATGCAGTATGTTGTGTGTGCAACTTAATTTGGAACATATATTTTGATAAGATGTGATATTTTTTGTCATATGTAATTACATTTTCAACAACCTCGACTAACGAGTTTTGCACGTCAGGTCGTACTCTTGCAAGTTCCAACTCTTTCGGTTAGGTTAGGATAAATATAACAGAGCAAGTCAGACCATTAGCAGACGAGAAAGGGTGGGGAAATTGAAATTCCCCCGTCTCTGGCGTTTTCAAAAAGTAGAATTAGTTCCATTAGGTGTAGGCAGAGGCGGGCCGCTGGGGGGGGGGGGGGGGGTAGGGGGTTTACTTCCACTTTTCAGGGGTCGGTGGGGTAGCCTACCCCCCCCCCTAGACAAAAATTTAGGTCGCCTACCTCCTCCCTCCCTGCGACTCGAAATTTTTGAGGAAAATCGGCCTGAAAACCTCGATTTTGAGGCTCATTTTTCAAAAAGGTTTTTTGCTCTGTGAATTTTTTTTCTTCGAACAAACACGTTTTCTGGGTCAATTTCCTTGCCGGCTCATGTGATGTTTATACAAAACGGGGCTTTTTCGCGAATTTTTTTTTTCTAACTCCCCCCCCCCACTTTTCGGACTGGGCGGGGTAGGAAGGGATTTTCTATCGGCTAACCCCCCACCCCCCCCCCCTGCAAAACGCCAAAAAAACCCGGCCCACCCCTGGGTGTAGGCAAAATTGCCTGAAAACTGCCAATTACCCCTCTTTCACGAAATTCGCCTCCCTCCTTTAGAGGATCGGCTCGTCCAACAATAAAGTGATTTGAGTGATAAATAAAATTATGGAAAACCAACAACATTGAAGAACCACCAGTAGCCAAAAAATTACGGAATTCAGGGCAATGATTCGTTTTGCATTGATCTCTCTTCCCTCCTTCGCCTTCCGATCTTTTCTTCCGACGTCGCTAATACGCCTAGTGTATCTGCCTGATTGATGAAGAAACAACAGCTATTTTGAAGTATTACAAATTAATTAATAAAATAGGCGATTAATTAACGGCGAAGGCGAACGTTCTTTTCCAAGAATTATTTTTTGACCGCCTAGAGTTCGCTATGCGCGTTTCTAAGAAAATGTTTCAATTTTCAAATAAAAGGTGGAGTCAACCAATCAGCGTCGAGCAAGGAAACAGCAGGTATAAAAACTTGAAGACCAGTGGTTATCGCTGTCATTCGAAGAAATGTTATCCGCGTTGCATAAGTGATTTTTTTAAATGTGATTTTTTTATTGTTTTTCTCCGTTTATTTTTGTGCAAGTGATATCAATATGCTTATATTTTTTCAGACTTATAATTCGTAGAGCCGTGTTCATACAGAAAATAAAGATTGAACAAAAGGCTGGCAATTTTGGTTAATTTATAAGAGAAAATTTTATTTCGTAAACGAGCTTTCATTATAGGGTAATTTGGGGGAGAATTTCCTGGTAGAACGTGGGAAGGAAGGGGAAAGTTACGCATACATTTTTTTGATCACGAATGCTAAAGGCCTACATAAATCACGAGTCGTGACTCACGACTGGGAGTTTTGCCACATGATTCATTACCGGGTGGAATTCGCGGCCGGCGATTTTTTATGTGGAAGTTGTTCCATAAGGTTTGAGTGAATGAATCCACTTCGCAACTGCCGAATCCGCTCCTCGTTCTTGGAGAAAGCATTTCCTCTTTGAAAGTTTGGCTCCACCTCGTTGTTTCTAACCACACCACATGCATAGCACGGTTATGACGAAAGGGTAGCTGATTCAATGTATGAAAAAACACGTACAGTCCCTGCCCTAATAAACGGCTAAAATTGTCTTCCCCAAGCTTGGACCAAGTAAAAAAATATTGCGTGTTATAACATAGTCATGGCATGCCAAGTAAAACCAAATTTGGCCCAAGACATACCAAATATGGGGAATTTTTGGGCCAAGTAACACCAAGTAACGTCAAGCGAAAAAAAAGGACGCCCCAAATTTTTTTTGGCGAATGAAACATCATCTTGCTGTCTGAATAGTGAAAAAAAAATTCCATGACAGGTTTTTGGCATTTTTCTTTAAATTTCAGTATTATTAAACGTACATAGTTTATTTATCAACTTGTATCTTTTCGTGTTTTGCACTGTTTTTTTACGATTCACATACAGTGGCGGTCAAATATTTAGGAACACCCTCTATTTGGGTGTTTTTATAACTCGTACTGAAACATTTAGGAGATGTGAAAAACATGTGGCTAAGCCTGTTTTATTTGTATAATTGTGTTTCATTCATTATGGATGGTTTTTGGGCAGTACAAGTGTAATATCTATTAGCATGCGTTTGTATGTAGGTGGTTTGAAGACAGTTACAAGATTATGAACTTTACTTTGAGACTGAACGCAGCCTGATGATAGTTATTGGTACTATCCACACCTCCATGCGTAATTTTTATCGTGTTTGACACCTCATAAAGCCACTTGGAGCGAATCCCGCAAAATGCAAGAAAAGCCACACAGGGACCATTGAAAAAAATCACATAAAAATGATATTTAATGCAACAAAGTATATCCATGGTTATACATGGTTTGTTTTGAAACAAACACGTTGTTTTCGGCGGGTCTTCATCTTGAACAACCCATAAACTAGTCTTCAAACCGAAAATTTTTTAAGTATTGGTTTTCGAAAAACCATTCGTTTTTTATAATGCGACACAGGGCAACTTAAGGTAGGTTTCCTTCCTGTTAAATGACAGCAATATATGTGTTACAAATCAAAAGTTCTTTGTGACGTCACCAGCTTGCTGTACACAAAACGTGTAATCACTCGTTTCACTGGAACAAAATGATCAGGAAGATTTCTTTGTGGTACAAGCATCGGAACACACCAATAATTATGTTCACTAACTTAACTTTATAACTAACTCTATGGTTAATGACCAACGCATTAAAAAAAACAAAAAAATTTAGTCAGAAAAAAAATATTTGAAATGCGTTGAAACATCAGTTGACGGCTTGGTCGAACTTTTGGGCCAAGTCTTCCCCAAGCTTGGCCCATCCACGTTTTATTTGGACCATACTTGGACCAAATTTTGCCCAAGCTTGGCAAAACTTGGTGTGATTTTCGTATGCTTATACACTAGGAATACCAAGTAAACACCAAGTTTTCCCCAAGTTTTGGGGAAAGCTTTGCCCAAGTATGGGCAAAGCATTGTCCATGGAAATTCGGCCGTTTATTAGGGCAGGGACTGTACATTTCCATATAAAAACTGAAAAACATGAAATAATGATAGGGGATAAATTTGCACAGTTTCCGTACCTGTCTTTCTCGTTTGCTTAAATTCGCGGACTGTTTCACACTCACTGTCACGAATCTGTAAACAACTCAGTGCACACAAAATATCAACGTTCGTTGTGTTTGAGGTTTTGTTAAACCCGTCGACTACATAACCAACTGCCAGCACAGCGTGGTTTATGGGATGCGGATCGATGCAGTAATGTTTCACTGGTTTTGGCTTGCGTTCCGCGGGAACTCGTGGAATGACGTCATGGTGCATGAAAAGTGCCAATTTATTTGCGATCATGTGCCAACTTGTTCCAGATAGACTTATAATCGTCAAGCAAGTTTTTCTGATGCTTATACTTACAAAATAACCCGTAAAAAGTGTTGGTTGTGTTTCAGAAACCCCGTGAATTAGATGAAGCGAAATCAACTCGATGAGAGCTCCGTTGCCACGCCTTCAACGTCCGGAGAGGGTTGGTAAAATTTTTTAATGCTCCTATTGGTTTATTTTGTTTGTGGAATGGTATAAAGACGATTTTTATACCTAATTAAGCCAAGTTTTCCTCCAAGGTCATGCCCGTATGTATTGCGCGGGCGTTGTGACAACCTGATGTTTCATTTCAAATTAAAGTTTCATGTTTAGTTTGTTGATTTAATTAGTTTTGTTTCGTGTTCAGGCGCCAGAACTCGTCGACAGAGGCAGATGGGTGGATCACCAACGGCACCGTTGTCCGTTAAGACCGAGTCTGGTTGGTGTCATATTGTGCTCACACTATTGTAATGATAGCGGTATTTTCAGATATCTATTTCCTTAAGAAATATTCAAATATTCAAAATACCTTTTTTGAAATATTCAAACAATCTAGCTAGCCCAGATGACACGTGCACCGCTCAATATCACGTGCGCACCTGGTCAGTTCTCACTTGCTAAATTGTTGTGGCTGTCGCTCTTAGCAGATAAGCCGTTCTACTTGGTCACGTCATTCTATTGTTTACTCTTGTTTTCACGTTTTCTATGTCTAAGCTGTTCTAATCTGTCGATACTATTTGCTATATATACCCGTCCATTATGTCATAACTATATCACTTATCATTATGCTGAATTGAAGTTGCTGAGTTGAAGAGTTTGTCGGAAGTTCGGTTGTTTGTGAGTCGAGGACTCTGTTGTTGTACGGAAGTGAAAGTTCCCGTGGAGCTTGTCCTTCAAAGCTCGTAATTAATACTTTTGTTTAAATTCTCATTCTTTCAAATATCTACAAATAATAATAAATTATCTTTTCAATTAAATACATAATTAATAACTCATCTTAAGTAAGTTGTAGATCTTTGCTATCGTTCTAGAATCTCAATATTCTAAAACTATAGCATCGCAATAGGATAACGTCGTATGCTTGGAGGTAAGCTGAATCTAATCAGCTGGGTCTAGAATCAGAGTGGGACTTTGATAGACGGTCGGAGATTCCCGACTCCATCCAAAGCTAGAGTGATACTTTTGGTATAGACCTTGAGTTGATCTCAGACGTATAAAAGGGACGCGATCTTGTCGTTTGACCCGAAGGGACGCGATTTTGTCGTTTGACCCGAAGCCTAGCCGATACTATCGAGCGAAGGCACAGACTGATCTGGGAGACAGTTTGAAAATATCTATTTTACACACGGACCACAGTAAATAGATGAACAGTTGATGTTTCACAGATACTGATTCGGAACATTATTAGAGTCAAATCTAGTATTGTCAGGGATTCTGTAAGACTATTGACTGAGACTGGGCACTCGAGAAGAGGCCAGTCATTACACTATTTCTGAATCGGAGTACTTACCAAGTTTGCTGTTCGATGTCTAAGAACTGTGAAAGTTTGAGATTTGACGATTGTCCATAACATGAACTCTTCATGCATAATTGTAATGTTATTCTTTCACCTTCAATAACTCGCCAGTGCGATTCTGTTGTATATTACATAACTAAAACTCTAATTTAATTTTTTTAATTTAATTTTATTTGAGGTTATCTGATGGAACAGTGAGCATTATAAAAATTTGATGGTTTGACCCGGATATATGTATCAGCGATAAACCTGAGTTAACCTCCTGTTATTCAGGGGGAGAGAGAAAAAAATGCATAATGATTAAAATCACAATGAATAAATAATGGGTAAAGTCACAAAAAGTTGTATACTAAAAATAAGCAATAAAAAGAAAAAATAAGTCAAGTTAAGTTAGCGGACTAACATTATTTGTGTAACACTAACAGATACGAACAGGAACGATGAACCACCATGCCAGGGTGACGAAGTGAGCGGAACAGGATTTTAAATGGTTGCACTAGATAAAGATCAGTTGAGTAATATCAGTGATAGCCTAACCCTGACCCACGAGATCTGACAAAGCTGACAAGTAGGTCCCTGCGAATCGGTCCTAATTTAAGTGAATCAGGTAGGTCATTATAAAGATTTATTTGTCTATTTATGAGAAAATTTCCACGAACATTGGTATGGTGTCTATGCTTTTTAAGTCTATTTGCACGAATATCAGACCACTCAATCAGAGCTACCGGACAGTAGAACTTATCCCTGGTAAGGCGGATGACCATGATAAGATCGTTAGTTTTCAGCCTGTCTTCCAGTGTTGGTAATTTCAGAATAACTAATCGGTCAATATAGGATAGTTGGCGGTCCTCTGGGTTGGCATAGGATATGTTGAATTTAGAGAAGCGATGTTGAATTTGTTCTATCCTAGATATTTGAGTTTTAGTGTGGAACATGAGCACTTGTGAGCAGTATTCAATTAGGGGAAGAACAAATATTTTATAAAGTTTGATTTGGAAAGACATAGAGTGATTTTTGAATGAATTCCTAATAAGTGCGACCCTGAGATTAGCTTTTTGGCAAATGTCAGAGACAGCAGGGTTAAAGCTGAGATTATTATCAAACCAAATACCAAGATCTTTAATTGAAGTTTTAGTTTGTAAAGGAAAATTATCAATAAAGTACGTTGGTGGATCCTTATTATTTATATGATCTCCAAAGTGAACACAGGCAGATTTACCAGCATTAAGTGACATGCCGTTTAGACGACACCAATTTGCAATAAAGTTTAAGTCTGTTTGTAATTTAGAGATGGAGTCAAGGGTATCACGTGGCATAACTATCTTAGCATCATCAGCAAAGAACAGAGGGATGGCGTGACGAATTCCAGCAATGAGGTCGATGGTGTAGATGATAAATAAAATAGGACCAAGTACAGAGCCCTGGGGCACCCCAGATAATACATGATCTTTGCCTGATTTAAGACCTGCCATTTTGACAGTTTGTGTTCTATTGCTTAACCAGTCAGATATGATGTTAACAACTTTGTCATGAACTTTATAGCGATGTAATTTAGCAATGAGGATGTCATGAGGGACACAATCAAATGCCTTGGAGAAGTCAAGGTAGATAACATCAACAGGAATTTTTTTATCTAAAGCAGAAGTAAGATGATGGAGTAAGGTGATCAGGTTACCCGTGGTATTTCTACCAGGAAGGAAACCAAATTGCGCGCTGGGCAAGAGCTCATTTGATGCAAAATGTTCAAGAAGGTAGTCCTTAATATATCGTTCAAACAGTTTAGAGTCAGCACAGGTAATTGAGATAGGCCTAAAATCATTTGTTGAGATTGGACACGATTTTTTCGGAATTGGCGTAATAAATGCATGTTTCCAATCAGTAGGAACAGTACCAGAGTCGATAATAACATTAAACAATTTTGAGAAGGGCAGGGTGAGAGAAGCTTCAAACATTTTAAGGAGTTTATTACATATTGAATTTATCCCACAACTTGTTTTACTAGATAACATCTTAAAATAAGTACCGAGGCCAAAAGGGTTTACAAGCGGGATCGGTTGAGTCTCCAAAATGTTATTAACAGGAAAATTAACTGCGTTTTCAATGTCAAGTGAGCTAAATTTTCGATTATTAAATGAACCGGAAAATTGTTCAGCTAATGCATGAACTGCCTTGAAATTGTTATCGATATTCTCTCCTCTGCAATTTGTAACTGGTAATACGTCTTCATTATTATTCATAGCTTTTTTAATGAAATTCCAAAATGTTCTATGATTTTGGTTTTGTAGGTGAAACTCCTGATACTCTAGTTCCTCAGTTTCTTTAATTTTATGCAAGCGTAATTCTGCAAAGATCAAAGCAGCTTTAGTTTTGAGATCCTCTTTGTGTGATTCCCATTTCCTAGTGAGTCTACGCACACATTGCTGGGCGTTTACGCATTGGAGAGAATATTGATGGTTAAGTTTACGAGGAAACTTCTTAGGCACAAAGTTAAGTAAAACAAAGTCAATATGAGAGATAATACAGTTATAAATATCATTGGAATGTGCACAACTGGCAAGTAATTGATCCCAGTCGAGATTGTTGAGGTAATCTCTTGCACCCTGTATATCAGCTTTATCAAAATTCCAATAAAATTTACTTTGGGGTTTGCTCTTAGTTTTGTTCATGGTCTTTCCAACAATGATATCAAAAGTGATGGAGTTATGGTCAGACAAGTGACCCAACTCACCAAGTTTTTCAAGGTGAACTGAACAATTAAGAATAATGCCCTCATAAGAGAAGACCAGATCTAGAAAATTAGGGCCTCTAGATGGTGACATAACGTGTTGACTAAGTCCAAGATCAGTGAGTGAATCAAATAAAGATACTAAGTATGTAGGAACAGTATCAACATTTCTAGGAAATTTAGACCAATCAAAAGGTGAATTGAAGTCACCAAACAATATTGGGTTAACCAAGCCATTTAGGGAATTTAAGAATGCAAGAAGTGCAGAGTCAATGACTTGAGTAGGCTTGGTAGATAGTTCAAAAAAAAGTTTTACACAACTGAACTTTGTATTGTAGCATAACAACTAAAAAGGGATTTTGAACTAATTTGAGTACAAGTTATAGTCACCAGTTTCAAGCTGAAACTGGGCATAAGCTTGGTATGTTTCACTAACATTACTGCATAATAAACCAACTAATTATTTCTGTACTCAGGCTCGGAGACGAACGAGCAACGTATGACACGCAAGCTGACTCGATCGCAGTGTCCCAGCGGCCCACCGTCAGCTACGCCCAGCTTTACTGGCGATGATGCCACCGATGCCAAGGCCACGCCCAAGCGATCCAAACTCAGTAAGAACCGCAAAGCCGGCGGAGGTTATTGAAGATTCATACTTCGCAAGCATTTTAGATAATATCGGTCACAAATTCTTATCATTGTAGCATTCTGTAACAAAACGGAGTGCAATATTGTTTCTCAACAACGTTATTTTCTGCACTCTGCCGCTTTTCACCTTATCACTCCCTCCTGCGAGTTTCAACTATGCAATCATAATATGTTTTAACTACAACAACATTCCAACTCCTCAACTTATCCAATGTGTGAAAATGTTGCAGGCGCTCCCGGACAGACGGTGGAACTATACCGAACCGATTTCATCACAGACATGAAGATGAAGGACAATGATCCACTGGCTGTTACTGAAAACATGCTGAGTATCGAGGATTCGTGGCGACAGGAGTGGAACCGAGGCGTGCAGGTGCGCTTTAGGATTTTTTACTGACGATTGTATAACACCTGGTGAAGTTTACGGTTGTATAAAACTCGTAAAAAATTTTCCAAACCGAAGTCATTGAACAAATCAATCCGATATTTTGATCATTTCTACTTGTTACTTACATATACATGTATCACATACCTACCGTGTTCAAATCGCCAAAAATGCATTTTGATGGAACCCAAATAATGGCACATGAAGTTTTTGAGTCACTCACCCCCCCCCCCCCCCCGCAAAATTCAGTCGTCTGCAGGGTTATATCCTGCAAATTATTTTTTTCGGTAAATTCATGTATGTCCTAGTTCCATACCACCAACTGGACCCAGTAAGTTAAAATTTCCGACTACCTAAAAAGCCAAAAAATATTGAAACCTTAAAGAATGCAAGCAATCATGTTTTCAGGTGCCCGTCAGTACGGAGGCAAAAGGCAATCCGGAATGGCGCAGTCTGCACGCCGACGAGCACGTCAAGCCGCCACCACCGGCCGGCTGTGATAAGTTTAAAATGCCCTCATCTAAGTACATTTGTCTGTCAAAGACCGGCAATCAATCCAGCAATATTTACTATCGCGCCGACTGGCATAAAGTTGGTGAGAGTTTTATTGCTTATTTTGGGTAGATTTGCTCATTGCTAAGGGTGACTGACTGTCTGAGGTTAAATGAGCTTCCATGAAAAACCGAAAAGTGGAACTGATTTAAGAATGAATTGAATTGTTGATGAAGATCGTGTATTAAAAATGATTTTATGTGAATTGACCCTACGATATTTTCAGGTGGTGCAAACAGCGAAACAAGCGGAGAGCATATGTCCGTATGACATGGATGATATGGATACACACTGGCTCAAATCGTTCAATCAGCAACGTCATTCGGGTTAGAAAAACACTGATTTTCTGTTAACTTCGACATAACTATGGTTATGGCAAAAACGTTGCATACAGTTTCTAATATAAAATTACTGATTATGTCAGGTTCGCCAACAATCAGTGCGACGGACTTTGAACGCGTGATGGAATGCCTGGAGAACGAGTGTGCCGAGCGCATAGACTGTGCCATAATGCAACCAGGCAGTACGAGTGTCGGCAGGGAGTACGACGTGGACAGTGTATGCGATGTATGTATGTCGGTGAGTATACCTTATACCTAATTCATACATTCGACTCTATATTCACCATCTGAACGCTGCAAAACAATATTTTATCAAGTATATACTGTATTTACTCCACGTTGTCCATGATCGCAGACAATGTGGTAACATAATGGTGTATTTACTATTGATGCAATAAAACACAAGTCATCAATGTAAATCAAATGGTACATACACGTAGCAGATCTGTAGTTTCTTCGCAACGGCAACCATAATATCAAATGGTTTTAAATGTTGGGTAATTAGAGTCGCATGCTATGTCTTATATTAAGCCACGCCCACTATCATTAGCTATCTATTCACATATATAATGTAAGGGCCATTTATGCTAATGTCATTCATCGGTCGACCTTAACTTATATGCTACAATAAAGCGTTTGGCGACCACGACAAAACCAGTCATCAACACCCCACCAGTCATCTTCAGTAGCTAAATTGCGCACTATGCAAACAGCTAACCTCAACTCATCAGCTTTTATGCATGAGAGTGAGGGTTGTACGGTGAATCAACAAATGTTTCAAGTCATGATCAGCATGCAAAGTGAATGGCGTGAAGAACGAAAAATGTTACAACAAGAACGGCTGCAATGGCAACGTGAGCGAACTGGCTTCATGAAACATATGGAGAAGATGTCGCAGCGCAGTGAAGGAATGAAGATGAAATTGATTGAAGCGCTGAAGGGACTGCAAAAGAGGAACGCCCGGGTGGAGAAGAAGTTTTGCCCGTTGCATGGCCTGGGATCGCATGGTGAAACCGAATGTCATCATTTGCGGAGGAAGAAGGAAGAAGGTCAGTGTTTGGATGAAAGTCAGAAAGAATCAGATAAAGTTCTCGCGGTTACTAAAGATGAACCAGTAAATAGACATCAGAAAGACGAACCAGATCAGAAGGAGCAGTCAGTGAAGAAAGAGAAGAGACGTGAGAATAGACGTCAAACAGAGGAGGAATTAAAGCAGAAAGATCAGCTGAAGAAAATCGAGCAACTTGAGTTAAAGATCAGCGCACAGAAAGTTCAGGCAGAGAATCAGACAGCCCGTATAAACAGCTATAAAGAAGAACTTTCTAAAACATCCATTGAGGTACGGCGTCTCGAGAAGATCGTGCAACAGTCCAAGGATCTGGCGGAAAAGAACTTTGCGTTGGGGAAGGAGTTGGCCGAAGCGAACAACAGTCTGGCTGAGAAGAATGCAATGATCGACCAGCATCTTGAAGAGTTATCGGATCAACACATGGAGATCGGACAAAGCATCAACAACAACCGAGCCAGCTGCACCATCATCAGGCAACTCATGGACAAGATTGAACTGTGCGAGTGCAAGTGCCAGCGTCGACGTAAACTGCAGGCACTGTTGTGGAAGAGTTATGATTTCACTCAAATAATTCCGACCGATTTTCCGCCTGGCTATTAAATGATCTATTTTATGATACAAAACCTTATTCTCAGTCTATATTATTCTCGTAAATACCCTCAATTCTGTCTAAATGGGGGAGGAGTCGCATGCTATGTCTTATATTAAGCCACGCCCACTATCATTAGCTATCTATTCACATATATAATGTAAGGGCCATTTATGCTAATGTCATTCATCGGTCGACCTTAACTTATATGCTACAATAAAGCGTTTTTAGATAAACTGGCACACCGTGTACCAGCTGGCATACACCTTCAATACAACACTATGTTGTTGTTGTTGTTGTGGCCGTTGAAGCTTTGTCTCACATGCCCTCAGTCAGCTGGGCCGCGCGGGCTGGATCCGACCAGAGAAGGGTCGGGTCGATGCCATTGCAGGTTAAGGCGTGAAGGGCTGTCTCGGGTTCGTTGTTGCATTTGCGACACCTGTCGTTTGTGCTGATGCCGATGCGATATTGGTATGCTGCCAGTGTGCTTCTGTAGCTTGAGCGTAGTTGAGCTAGTCGCACTCGCGCGGATCTCGTCAGACCACGCTCCAACTTATCGACATAGTCAGGCGGCTTGGGTGGGGGCCGGTTGAGGAGTTTGTTGTCCCCATAGTTGTTGATCGCCTGCTCTACATGTTTTTGGTGCAGGATTTTGACGACGGTTTTAGGGTCTTCATCGTCGTCGTTGAGGTTGAAGCGCGACATACAGTCGTTATATGTTGTAGATAGAGTTCTGCGGATGTTGCGTTCAGGAGGGTCGGTATTGACGTCATTGTTGTTTGGGTGACCCACAGTCTTTGCCATGGCTGCGAACTGTGTTGTTATCAGTTGGCAATGGTTCTTGATTGGGAGACAGCGGGTCTCATGTCGCAGGTGATTGGGGTCCGTCATCTTCACGCAGCCTGTGGCTGTTCTGAGTGCCTCATTTTGTCTTGCCTCGAGCTTTCCCCAGTTGGAGTCGGCGATGTACGGGGACCATGCAGCTGCACCGTATTCCATTGATGAACGCAGGATAGTTTTATAAAGTGTGATGATTTCTTCTTTGTGGAGACCATCACCTGCGGACGTTAAGGCCCTGATGGCGCTGTTTCTGGATTTGGCCATAGTGTTGATGTTGTTGACGTGGTGGTGAAAGTGAAGGCTGTGGTCGAAGGTGACGCCAAGGATGCGAAGGGACTTGACCGTGGGTATGGTGGTGCCAGCCATGTTGATATTGAGGTCGATGTTGTATTCGGCACTGCAGGTTGATGTTAGGAAGGCAGAGCATTTGGCGGGAGAGGGTATCAGCTGTTTTGCTATGAAGTAGGTGTTGAGTGTTGCGAGATAGGGGTTGAGTAGTTGGTGAGCTGTTTTGGGGTCCCGGCCTGTTGTGTAGACGGTGATGTCGTCGGCATATGATGTAACATATACGCCAACGGGTGGGTTCGGGAGATCTGATGTGTATATGGCGAAGAGGAGTGGGGATAGGACTGCACCTTGTGGCACCCCACAGCGTGTGATTAGTGGGCCAGAGAGTCTGCCATCGAAGCAGACACGCTGCTCGCGCTTGTTGACGAAGTTGCAGACCCAGCGCTTTATACGGTCGTCAAGATCCAGATTTAGAACATGGGTTCTAAGTGTGGTGGGATCTACCGTATCAGCGACTGTGACAGTTCTTTCTGGATTTTTGCGGTTGACGCCTTCAGCCATACGACGAACGATCCGTACAAGGGCAGTAGTGGTAGAGTGACCACTTCGGAAGCCATGTTGGTGAGGCGGCAGAGTGACTGAGTCTTTGATGTGTGGATGTAGTGTTCTTTCGAGTAGTTTGCTGATTGGGGACAGAAGAGAGATTGGGCGGTATGATGATCCGACACCGGGCAGTTTCCCTGGTTTGGGGACAGGGACGATGCGTGATGTCTGCCATGTGTGTGGAATGATGCCGGAATTGATGGACATGTTGAAGAGTTCAGTGAGTTTGATGATGGCAGTTTCACCCAGATATTTGATGTGGATGTTTGCGATGCCGTCTGGGCCGAGTGCTGGGGAGCGATTTAGGTGTTTTATCGCTTTCTTCACATCTTCTGCGTATATTAGGGGGGTACCGTCAGTCGAACACGCCTTGACTTTACGGTCGATGGTGCGTTTGTTGGGGTGAAGTGTTGGTGTGCAGGGGTTAGCAAACTGTTGGTTGAAGGCACGGGCAATTTTTGCGCTGTCTGTGATGTTGTTGCCTCCGAAGTTGATACAACACTATCAATCCACGAACCGAGTCTCCATTTTAATAGTTTATTTTCAGTTATCGCCAATAACGAACAGTTTTATAGAGCAACGAATCAGAAGACAGAATGTAAAACGCAAACCGGAGACTGACTGACTGACTGAAAAACATCACAAAACTGGCCAACCGGGCACTCACAATAGTAGATAATACGGGGATTATATTTAACTCAGAAAATATTGACAAACGCAACAACAATTTTACCCTTTAAATATACACGTGTGCTGACGTACATATGCGTGAAATAAAAAGACTATGTAGTTCACTCGACTGAAAATCGATCAAGTCACATCTAGAAATATATGACTGACATCAATAACATAATAACACGCGGGTGAGGCATTGTTTAAAAGGGTATTCCAGTGAATACCCGTACTTCCTCCACCTTGGCAACAAAATAAACGTAATACGGTCGTATTAGCCACAATAAAATAATTGAAATATTTGAATGAAAATCATAAATCTCGAAAATCATAATTCTCACACTATCTATTACGATAAGAACCAGAATGAAATGTCGAACACCTACAATAAAAATCAGTTACGATAAAGAATAATATCCACATGGGATGCAGTGACACACGAACTGCACGAAACGTAAACAAACTTCACCACACACCCAGCCGCACATAAATCACAAAATAATAACGATAATTTAACGAAAAATCCAACGTATACTAAACTTTCTTTTTCAGTGGAGAAAAAGTGAAAACGGATAAGATAAACCAATGAATATCGAAATGTCTTCAGCAATACCTGAGCATAACCACCACAGAATAACAACACTCACAACAAACTATAACACCTGAAAAGGTTAAAACATTACCACAATTCTCACTCAAATATAGATTGATTACCAATAATACCACGGATAATACATCAGACATCATGTGGCCCACATTAAGGAATAACTACTACTCGTTTGACCGGATACCGACGTTTGTAAAATCAGACGTCACCCTCGCGACCTTGCTGATAGTATATATCGTCCGCTAGCGGGTCCTCCGGTGAACTTGGCATCTCATTATTATCAGCCACGGCCTCGATGACCACCCTGACCTGATCGGTTGGACCCGGTCGGCCTTCAGCGGAATTGGACGAGGTGTGGGTCGACCGTTGACGGTTGCGATTCGACTCGATCCGTCGTTCCGCCTCAAGTCTCTGGCGGCTCCGGATGGGTGATCGGCCGTCAGGTCCGAACCGTCGACCGTACGCTACCGTCCCATATTGACGTGGGTCAAATCGACGACGGGGCGGAGTTGTTGCGGGTGGTTGCCGGTGGAGATTCAGACTGCGAGTATGTTGCCGATGGGCTTGAGCCGACTCTCGCTGTATGACTGGCGGGTAAACAGTTCGCTGTCGCGGTTGTGGGCCGTACTATATGTTTTCTTTCTATACTACTACGTTTTTAGTTAGGTTATTTATAAAAGTAGCATTGAGTGAGTGAGCAATCATGCTTTCAGCCGAACCAAGAGGACGACGATTGTATAGTGTTCTGTGACGGATGTGACCTGTGCGTGCATCAGTCGTGTTACGGCATAGCCGAGTTGCCCAGTGGCCAGTGGTTCTGCCGAGTGTGTACGCTAGTCGGTGGCAGACTGCCCGTTAGTACGATGGTTTACTTATAGCTTTAATTTAGTTGTATGAAGTCAAGGAGAAGGAGTTGTGACTGTGTTTTTTAAATTATTTTCCTCCTAACTTCCTTTTCTTTTCCTACCATAGGATAGGTCTTTATTGATTTCTATGAATCTGAATCACGTAGCTTACCAAAAAGTCATCATTCAAATATGCATGCATAGTAGCTTTATTAATAAAATATCAGACAGTATACATGTGCGATGAGAACGTATAACCTGAACCAGTCCCATTTGTCATGTCAGGTATGCGAGCTGTGCCCGAATCGTGGCGGTGCGATGAAGTGCACGCAGTCGGGTGAACGATGGGCGCATATCAGCTGTGTGTTGTGGATACCCGAGGTCAGGTTCGGCGATCCCGAGTTGCTCGAACCGGTGATGCATCTGCGCAGTGTGCCCGTTGGTTGTCGTTTTATGGTTACAGTTAAAGTCGATAATGCTCCAGTGTTGAGCGGAGTATTACTCGTTTATTTTTTGGGTATTTTTGCTCGTGAAAAACTAATTTTCTTGGGGAAATGTCGTAGTCCAACAATGGGTGGTTATTACGAAGTTGAAAGATAACTCACGACATGATTGGTAAAAACACTAGTTCATTTTTTGGTGAGACATATGTGACATAATCACCTGAATCATAATTTAATTCCACTTTCAGGAAGATCGTTGGCTGCTGCGCTGCACGCTGTGCGACAAGCGTGAAGGTGCGTGCATCCAGTGCGACGTCAAGTCGTGTCGCATGGCGTATCATGTTACGTGTGCGCAGCGCAAATCATTGGAAATGAAGTCCGTTACGCAGAGTAATGGCCAACTCAAGCTGCTGGTTGGTTATCGAGAATCAGTATCGGTAAACAGTTGAGAAAAATTTTAATGAACGGAACCCACGATTGTAGCTCGTATTCTACTCATGTCATATTCCGAGAAGGAAAAAAACGTTAGTTAAATAGACCATAATGCAGATTATTCTTTAAATATTTCAATAACTCAAAGGCTACAGCTGCGATATTATAAAATGATTTTTAGGCAAGCAAATTTTGTATTTGATTCTCTGTGATTGATTGATTGTTTGTAGAGCTATTGTGCCCGTCATTCCCGCCACCAATCTGGTGGTGGTGGTCTGTTCGATCACCAACCTGCATCACCACAAAAGGGAGGAGGTGGCACCGTGAAACGTGCCAGTGGACGGTCAGCACGCAGTTCAACGCCGCCGTCAACCAGTGCCAATCAAATGCTGCTGGACTCACCTAGAAAACGAAAGGTTGTTGGTTTAAGTAGGTTAATTGTAATTGTGTGGTCTTGTCCACTTGGGAACTGATTCACAAAGTCTCATATGATACTTTACGACCACCACCACTCGTAATATTTGCATTTGAAAACGTCAGAATTTAAAAGAAGTTAAACAGAAGTTAAAACCAAGCCCAGTGTTCAGTGATGAAAAATTGAACCGCATGTAACTTTTTGGTTCTCTTCATGCTCCACTCATCAATCTGACTTTACCTTGCAGGCCCGTCGCGTACAAACGATGTACTGCCGATTCTACCAGTTTGTATCGTCGGAAGCGTGCGCGCAACGGTTAAACTTGGATGGTAACGCCGTGGTGGCGCCGATATTCGAGTACTGGAAACTGAAACGTCGTCGCAACAACAACGCACCGTTGCTGACGTCGAGGGAAGACGAAGCCGAGATGCTGGAACGTCAGGAGGAGGAGGCACTCGTCAGACGCGTCAGGACGCTCATCGCCATGCGTCAGAATCTGGAAAAGGTTGGTTTTATGTCCGTTATTTCATTCTTTCCTGTGACTTGAAATTTTTTCGTTGCCATTATAGTGATGAACTTGAACAAACTTTGAACTTCAAACTTGACGTTGGAAATTCAAGTTTTATAGAGCAATATCATCAGTTCAGGAAAGATGTGTTTCCTTATCAAGAAGTTTTATTGTGTTTGTTCAATCAATCTTGTATTGTAGGCCCGCAACCTGTGCTACATGATTGAACGACGGGAGAAGACGAAGAAGAGTTACGTGGATTGTGTGGGCGTGACGTGTGCCGAGATGGCCGCCATTGTGGATGATGACAAGTGCCTGATTAGTAGAAGGTCCGTGATTTCATGTGTTTTCGACTCAATCTCAGTCGTTTTGTTACATGTCATCCTGTTTGTGACTAAAGCTATGTAAAGTTAAGTATGTTATGCTGATTTCATTGACCACAAGATAACAAGCAATCGAAAACTAAATCAACACGTAAATATGTTTATTCGCTGTTTCATTTGATTGTTTTGCAGAGAAGCAGCGTCGCTAACATCCAATTACATGCGACCACTGGCCGGCTTTGACGAGTGCGTGTTCCCGAGAGTAACCGATGAACACGTCGAGGAACAAGGTACTGCCAGTTAGAGCTAGATTTGACACACTCATCATCAATCGTTTACGGTTTCAAACAGACGGTGAACATTGTATTCAATCAACTTCTTTCTCTTCTTCATCGATTTATTTTGTTTAACAATTTCCTATTGCCCTGTTCTCCCAAAGTTGTCGGTCGAGCAACAACAACAGTCACGCTAAATCTAGATTTTGACGTGGAAACGTAACCATCCAATTGAGAGATAAGAAAAATTCAAAAAGTAACATGGCACTTAGATAGAGTATATCAGAATGTGATGTTTAGTGAACGAATGGATCCGTACGACGGGTGGAATCAAGCTGGAAGCAGCCACGGCCAGCACGAGTTCGGCTGGTATGCCCGCGCCATCCGCCAATACCAGCACTTCATCCATACTCGATTCGTCACCGCCTAAGCTCAAGTCACAGCAGGATATCAACATAGGTTATTATTACTAAATAATAATGTTTCACCCTTCCCTCTCCCACTGTGCGATTCGTAACAAAATTTTCAATTTGCCCATGAAACGGAGAATTCAGTCGGATACCGACTTCATGATTTGTATGAAAAGCTCTAAACTCCGCGTGCGTGCACACGCTTGATTCAAATTCTTACCATAACCACTGTTCAGTTCATTCAAAAATTACTGATCCTAAGTGTTTCGACTAAACGTTAATTTAATTTGAGTGTTTACGGTATGTCAGGTGGCAGTGGTCGCGGCCGACGCAGTTCGAGTCGTCAGTCAACCCGATCACGAACGCACGATTCGTCCAACGAGTTCATCGCATCGCCCGTACCCGTTGACAGTCCCAACAAGGCAGAGTCCATACGCAAAGCTGACAACTTTTGGTTGGTTATATTTTGTATTTTGTCTCATGATGATCATAATAATGACCTGGTTTTGCATGAGATGCTCAGTTTTTCGCGTTTGTAGGTATAAACATTCGCAACACAACATCAACAATCGGATTGTGAACGGCCGGTTGCATGCCACAAATGAGGATGAGGTTGGTATTTGGAAGATTGAAAAAACTGTTAAAATATAAGTTTTGATTGTCTTTTTGGTTAGTATGAAATTCTGTGTTTCAAGGAAAGACTTTTTCTGGTGGTTTTTTTTGGTCGTATTCTAATATCTCAAAGTGTAGATATAAATGAGCGTTTATTCTGAGTTTTTAGACCAAAATTCGGATTTTAACTTGAAGAGTTAGTCTAGTTGGTGTATTGGTCGTATTATAATATCTCAAAGCGTAGATAAAAATTAAACTGTTTTGTATATTGAGGACGTGAACGTAGACGGCGACACGTCATCGGTGGCCTCTGACGATTCCGGTATACATTCATCCGTTAATGGCAGTAGGGAAGGTTATCCTGCTGGTTGGTACATGGATGATGCGATGCTGGTTGTTCCTAGTTTTTTTGAAACAGCTCTTTTTATTATATTTTTTCATTTTTTGATTGGTATCTGGTATTTGAATGAAAAGAGCAAAAGTTAGTTGGAGGGTTTGATTATTCGACCAACTTCAATGCAAAGAAATTTTTCAGTAGGCGGTTGGTTATCTGCAACAATTTCAATGCAAACAATTGTTAGATTCCAAAGAAAAAAAACAATACAGAAGCATAGACATGTGACTGAGTGAGTGAGACAGTGAATGAGTGAGTGAGTGAGTGAGTGAGGGGTTTCGCTTCAGGAGTGAGCAGTAAACACGAACCGACGACATTCGGTGGTGCGATCAAGTCGACGAGTGAGTACGTCAGCTGGTACAACAACGCCGGCCAGCACAACAACAACACGGCACATCAGTCATTGACGGCAGCCAGACGATTCATCAATGCACAACAACAAAGGCAGAGGTTGGTCCTGTTTTGTTATAGGTTATTTGCTTTTTATGGAACCTGGCTTATGTTTTTGCAATTGCAGACAATTAGCGTTGGCCGCCAACAACTCGCGATTGCGTTCACCACCGAGTCGGACCATCGTTCGGGTCAGTTTTTGCCTTATCATTATACTCGATTGCGTTGTCTTTCCATAATTAACTCGGATAACTTGCATCAAAGATGAATGTAGCACATGGATATAGATATACTTCTACACATAGTATAGCATAGCATATTTTTACTGTTCAGGCAGTCACACAACCGTATCGTGGTCAGTCGGGCACCTCGGCTACCGTAACCCTGCTACGTACGCCGCCACGCACATCAACTGCCGACACGACGTTCACGGCATCTGAACGAGTACGGAGGCGGTACCCGATCGTGACCACCAGACGGTCGTTTTATGATGGTTAGACTATACTATTTGTTAGTGGTTGGGATATAAAGAACCTTAGTTGAAATAGTCCGGTCATATAAATTGAATATCGACCAAAGGTGTAGCGGAGACGATTAAGATTAAGATTAAGATTTGTAGATAACCACTTATGTGCTTGTACTTTGTTGTCATGAGATTCACGTGAAAGTTGTTTCAAATTTTTTCTAGCTTTGTTGAACAACAGTTAAACTTTTTTGTCGTGTTCTAAGAGTTAACGAGCCATAATCACAATTCACAACGCTAACCTCTTGAGTCATGTTTGCAGGTTCATCTGGTACGGTTGTATCGTCATCACCATCTTCTATATCAGCAAGTGGCAGTGCCCTGAGCACCCGCAGCAGTGTTACGCCGCGACTGCTCACGGCCGCCGCCAGTCCGCCGGGCACTCAGCCCCGATTCACCGTGTCCATGCGATCACCGCCCCACACACAAGACGGCAACCATCCGCATCAGCAGGTTGGTCTAGCCACAACAAAGTATTAGTTAATGCAAAGTTTATAATAGTTTGTTCTTGTTGTATTATTTGTTCATGTTAGTTATTGAAATCGGTTGGCAGAGAAATGATCACATTACAAAGAATGTTATGTTATTCAGGTCCTGAAGCGGATGGCGCCGCAGCCGTGGAGTAGTGATGCCAAGCGGGCACGACTCAGTCCCACCGTTTCATCCAATGTTGGTCAGCTTCTGTTTTCCTCGAAATACCAATTAAATGACTTATAAATTCACGTTTTAGCTGTTACTAGGCCACCAGGTGTAACGTATACGGATATTTTTATTACAACTTTGGTGTCATCTAGATCTAAAAAACTGCATTTTTGTTCAAAAATTATATTTAAAAATACGTTAGTCTACGTATATTAACTACAGGCTACAGCTGTTAGTTTGTATTCATTATCATCGTTGATAAAACTTTTTACTGTATGTAAACTAATAACTAATTACGGTATGTGTTTCCAGCAGCCTGGTCGACGGCCCGGCTCACTGCCGTCACGCACGCCGATCGTGGTATTGAACCAGTCGCCGACTCATGACAGACGTGCCACTCGATCCAATGTTGTGACCGCCGATGTATATGAATTCACATCATGATTGATTGATTGATAGGTTGATCGATCGATTGATTGGTTGATCAATTGATTGGTTAATTGATTGATTAATTAATTAATTGGTTGATTAATCAAATAATTGAACATTGATTGATTGAATAGAATGAATAGTTATGATAGTACATATTAGATGACCGGCGGATGCCTGTCTCGTTCGAAGCACAATCGGCTACTCCGTTTAGTTGATGATTTTATTATGTTGAATATATGCTCCATCCATTTATTGAGTTCTATTATCACCCACTACTTGGTATGTTCTGTGAACCTGAAAGTACTGTTGGCCTTTGCGTTTCATCATTTGCCTCAATCCCACCTACAACCACAAATGTGTGCATAACAACTGTTTGTAGTTGAATCGTGTTTTCTGTATATTTCGTGATTGATTGATTACTGTTACAAACGATCAATTTTTGCATACAGACAAAAATTGCTGCCATCCAACTTTTTAAGAAATACTAATCAACGTTTTTCATTGTTTCGGTCGGTAAAAAGTTTTTCAGTCTGACAAAGAAATGATTGTTTGTTTCTCCATTTTACGCCACTCAGGAACTCACCACTGTTTGGCATCATGTGTGTTGATTGAATAAATACAATTTGTGTTTAGATATAAAGATACGTGCGAGTTATAAACTAATCATTTGCTCTTGTCCCGTTGAATTTTACTCGTTACTCGTTACACCTGAATTTTAGCTATTGTTGTTAATGCCCTGTTTGTTACTGATTGATCACATCTCAGCACTAACAGGGAATACGCACGGTCGGGACCAAAGTTATCAATAAGTAATGTAATGATTTAGTTCAACCCAACTTTCACTCTATTTATTAGAGTTTGACTGACACTTCATTTTATATTCAGATCATTTTGATAATTTCATGCATGAACGATGAACCATTTTTTTCGAATCATTGATCGAAAAAAAACTTTGTCAACTGCGAAGTTGTACTCGATGAATCACTGAGTCGACGAACTTGACCGTCCATTCATCTGCTGTCTTGGGATCCCGAGCTGGCATGTTCCCTCCTGGTCAATATAAAACACAATGAACATCTTTAATCTACCACATACACCTCGATTATCGTCTCATAATATGTATGTTAATGGATTTGTCGTGCAAAAAGGAATTAGCTGGTTCCTCGTTTTTATCCACTTTCTGTTCCAATCGTATAGTCAGTCGATCATGAAAGAACACGCGATTTGACGTGCTACACTTCGCTGAGTGTTACAATGTTTGCATTAAATGGTATAAGCATAAGCATCTGCCAGCGAGTTCAGGGCGGAAATGGTTTTGTTATACTTTACATTTGATTTGCAGAAATTTGACTGCCAGCATGAATCTGCTTGATAATTACTGTATTAATTTTCATGTAAATCATTGTGTACCATTGTGATCATCACTACTTTATTGTAGCATTTCCACATCGAATCGCGTTTTGCTACCGGTCGAATGAAGTATAGAGAAATAATTACGTATCGATACATATGAGATGAAGTTTAGAGAAATAATAACGTATGGGATAAAGTAAGGGTTTAGCCTGTGGATAAAAACCACGAATATAGACGTCAGTAGGTGTTATGCCATCTCATTATAGTATACGGCAATAGATCAAGCCAAAACAGCCAAACAAAAGAAGTAATGGCTACGGGGATAACATGTAAATCAGTCAAGTGCGTTCGAGTGAGTAATCGTTGAACATTGGCATCGGGGCACTTGAAACCATGGGCGGACGAGCCAAACATCTAAAGGTAGGGGAAATTTGTCAAAGAGAGAAAAATTGACATTTTTAGGCCATTTTATCTACACCTTAGGGAACAAACTGCACGTTTTAGAGAAGGGAATTCTATTTTTTTCTCCCCCTTCTCGTCCGCGTTCTTGAATGACCTGGCCCGTAATGAAGGGCATCTGGAACACGAACACATCTCGGTCACTAATCACTGTCACTCAAGTTCACCGTTCCCGATGAAACTCTGTTTTTTCCATAGCTCCACCCTGGAAACAAAACTTTGGAGAAGAGTTATTCGTTGTTTTGAAACCGAATGAAACCTGTGGAAAAGAAGAAAGTTGGAGAATAATTTGTGACCTCGGCATTGTTATTGAACGTTCTCGTTAACTGAACTCCTTCATTCTCGTATAAGAAAGTTTCTCTTTTTAGTTGGAAACCCCTGCGGACTGGTGCAGTCTTTAGAGAGTTAATGCTGGCCATATTTTACACGACGTGGATGCTGAACTTAATCAGAAACTCTGAAAGAAAACAACTGTTTGATCATTGTAAGTCCCTATTGGAAGTTTAACTCAAATAGATAAGTGTGTATAGAAGCAAAGCCAATTTTAACAAAATCATGCAGAATTTCCGTAGAACTTACGAAGACAACTTTTCAATTGAGTTTGGATCGTTTTCGTCGTTTATAAAGCCAGCTGTACCACGGATAAATCAGTGGGAAACGGAAATAAATTTAGTTGGACGGTGAGCGCGCAATCAGTCGGAGAGTCGGGTCTGTTATTACGCGATCGTTGGTCAGTGCTGACAAATGGTGGTCATTGTTTTGGCTGGCAATGCCACTCGTCTGGGCACATACAATCTCCATAACATCTTCAGACTTGGATGAACCCAGACTCAGCTCAGCTTGATCGTTGTTTTTAATATTAAACTGCGATGCGTTCAGAAATTGTGAAAAACGAAACAAAAATATATATATTTCTGAGAATGTGGTTAATACGAACCCCTACCACTGAAAGACTCGCTTGTGTTTAGTGGTTCTTGGTGTACCATATAAATACCATACCGCGTCTGGTACATATGTTAACATGATGTCGATTATGCATGTTGTTTCTGATTCAGCAGCAGGTTTAAACCAACCTGTTACAAAAGTTTATTCTCAAAATCTTTCAAATATGTATGTACACATCTAATCTGGTCATCACTTCATAATTGTTGTACGTATGTAAATTGCTAAAGGTGGCCTTCCACGATACACACTATGGAATGCTTTTCGAAATTGAAGTATGGTTCAATTGCATTTTACTGACTGCAATAATCATTGTAACCCAACACCTTTGAGCACGTGTTACAACTACTCGTAAACTAATTGCAGTACAGCAGTAGTTCACACCGAGAGACATGTTGTTGTTGTTGTCACTACGATGTTTAAAATAGCAAATCAATATGCCATTTGCTGCGACCCAACTAAAAACATACCAAATAATCGTAATGTTTACACGGTCATATGTTTTCAGCGCGACCATAAATGGTGTCACTCAATCTTTTTCGTATTTTCAGTCGCGGCGCGCGCGCCAACTCCGCATCGAGACTGCACGCGTCGCGCAACGCGCGTTTTGGCGTATCGGGGAAATTGACGCGGGAAAATTGAAGTCTTGACGTGACGTGACCGCATTACGTTTGACGGGTAATTGCTTATATAAAGAGACATTTCGGTTTTCTACTGACGTTGTTAGTATGGTACATTACATATGTACATAGGTCACAGAACAGATGTTGTTGGTTTCAAGGCTTTCAAATGCTATCTAAACATGGATTAACTTTTGAGTAGCTAAACTTCGATTAACTTTT
>OZ038442.1:24573747-24616247 GCA_964036265.1 Daptonema setosum
CATATTTTATCTTCCAAACGATTCCTTACGTATTTCAAGATTCAAGAACTACTGGTTTTACTAATTCGTATACCTATCGTACTTCAAAAATGAGTCACCGAGTCACTGAGTACTTATGAGTCCAATTCACACCTTACTTTTTGATGCCACCCTGTATTGCCTGCATTATGGAGCAATAAAACAGTACGCATCCTCATCTACAAATATTATTTATTTGTTTATCTGTGTGTTTGGTTATTTATTTATTTGTTTGTTTATTCCCGTTGATCTGTCCGCAGTTTCACAGCTAATGTATAGCTTATAATACCGTACATCAATACTACGTTTGTTTGGCGAGTTAATTTTTCACTCCTCCTAACTGTTATTAGTTAAATTATATAACATTTTAAATTTTTCTATCTTCAGTCTTGTAAGAATGTTACTCTTTAAAGTTTGTCGTATTTGAAGCGTTACAGAACAGTTACCGTAAGTTCAGCTGTTTGATTAACTAAACTATTAGTCATAGTTAAGTATGGAATACTTTTTGAAATGTTCACTTCTATACAGTAAAAATACTGTATGCTGATTTATATCCGTTGTGGATAGTGATTTCACATAACTGTTCACCAACAACAAATAGTGAAATATAAAAACAGTGAAATAGTAAAGTATTACACTCGACCACAATCCGCTCTCGAGTGCTCTGTTAACAATCAACGGTCTATTGACACCCTTTATCCAGTTTATTTCTGGATCTGGGTTAAATAAGATAAGTGTTTTTGCTAAATAGTTTAGAAAGTGATAATACAGGGTGGCTGTAAAGTAACGACGCGGTTTCCGGCTGTCCATTTCGCAAAAAATTATATTGTATGACCAGTGTTTTAATATCCAAACTAGCGTAAAAACGCCTGAAAAATCAAAATATGTGGTCAGATTTGCCGTATTAAAATTTTTTCGCTGGCTTTTTGTGAAATTTCTCTCGAAAAGCAAGATTTTTTTACTTCTTGCGTCCTAGAGGGAATTTTTTTGAACATAAATGTGGTATACGAATCTAGAAGTTTACACACATCTATTATAATGATTTTTGAAAAATCTCATCGCCGAATAACACTGTTGGTGGGTTGTAATGGCCAAATCTAAACCTGCATTCACAAAGCACTTTTTACATCAAAATTTCATTTTCGCAGTTTTCACTGGTTATCAAGCTTTTATGATGCTTAACGGTGTGTTATGACATAATATTTGTGTTATGGGAGTTATGGAAGTATGATTATCTTACCTGGACACTAAATCTTCGATTTCCAAAAAAAATGAATTTTCGAAAATTTCTCAATTTTTCTTCATTCATTGAGGCTTTTTGGCGGTGAACTAGTAGGAATTATATTTGTTTTATAAATTTCTTAGCAGAAAACTGCAGTTAGCATTTGTTTTTATTAGAATGAATCCTTGTTGAAACGAATTGATACTTATTTCGTAATACTATTGTCCGTTTTCAAAAGATTTCGGTCAGTATTGTTGAAAAATAACGAAAATTTCGTTAAATTTCGCGAAAAATTTATTTTTAGCAATGCTATACTAAAATGAACTCCATAAACGGAAATTTCAGGTATAATTACATATAACTGGCATGTAAAACTATTCATGCAATATAATAATTTTGAGAAATGGGCGGCCAGAAAACGCGTCGTTACTTTAGAGCCACCCTGTATAATAGTGTTGATATCATCTGTACAAGAATGTAGAAGCTACTTCAATAAGAAAGTTATGGGTTGAGAATCCTTCAGTAAACTAAGCTATTAAGTTATTAATTAATTATATTCTTATTCCAAACGTATTTCAATTTTCAGAAAATAAACACTCAGAAAATCAACGAAATACAAAACTACAAATTTTAATTATAAAAACGATAACTCCGCCCTATAAAATGGAACCGATCCATCTGAACGAGGTGCCAGTGCCATCGACTCAGACTCCGCCCCCACCCGTGGTCAAGCATGTGAACAAGATAATCGAAGTGGGCGTGTCCAATCGACGAGCCATGGTGGTTGCGTTCGCGGTGTCAAGCATCATGGCTCTTATACTCTTCATTGCCATCATCACTTCCATTGTCATTGTACAGGTCAGTAATGGGTATTTGTTATTGTTGTTGTTGTTCGGGGTCGGTCGCTCGACTTATGTAGTCAGCAGCCGTCGCGCAGCTCCATAAATGCAGGTGCTATTGCGGACTACCCTGGATTTGTTATTGAACTAACTAACCTCTCACTTCAGAACCAGGCCGAAGACACGATCACGTTCACAAAGGCGAATCCATGGATGCAGTCGAGGGTGGGCTCTTTTGCCAAAGCTGCCGTTGCTGCCACGGACGGCATGTGCTCGGAAGTGGGCCGGTACGCAACTTATTCATTTACTCACTCACTCACTCACTCACTTCACTCACTTACTCACTCACTCACTCACTCATTCACTCACTTACTCACACAGGAACACAATGCTGAAAGGTGGCAACGCGGTGGACGCGGCCATCTCGACCATCATCTGTGTGGGCGTGGCATCACCTCAGAGCTCGGGAATCGGCGGTGGAATGTTCATGAACATTTATAATGCGTTGGTGGTAAGAAACATCTAACCATGTCTTTTTTCACTTTTAAAGCCAAGTGTAAACTAATACGTACCGTATCACAATGGTGTTTTATGGTGGCCAGAGATGTTGAATAAACAGAAGGGGAAATGACAGAAACCACAGGGCAACTCGTCAGGATCTTTGCCTAAAGTCAGATTTCGAACTTAGGATTACTCAGACGAAAAGCACTACTTTTTGTATGTATAGGAGGTCCTAATGTATAGTAAGATGAACATATAAAATTATGGCAACAGTTTAGAACATTAAAATTATGGTTATCTTGCTAACTTATTTAGAGAACTAATTTCGAAAACAAAAAATCAAAAACTTTTCCTATGGCGTTTCGTCCAAATCATCCGACGACGTATAGGTTCGTGAAATTTTGAACCCCATAATTTCTTAACAAATACTTACAAATACAAATACTTTACCTAACTCCAGAACGTCCAATCGATGTATCGTGATCGACGCCCGTGAAACAGCACCAATGAAGTCTTATGCCACCATGTTCGAGGGAAAGTCTGAGGATGCCAGCATGAAAAGTTGGTGGATACTTCACTGAACCTCTATGAGAAATGCCGATTCCGCAGAAACAACACTAATAAAAAAATAACAACATTGAAGAGTCAATCCTTTGATTGGCAAATGAATTTATATGAATATAACCATAAAACCCGTGAAGTAATTACAGTTTTTCGATGATTAATAATCCTACAAGCTACATAAATACTGATCGCTGTCTCATCACAGCGGATCGAATTGAACTCAGTAGATAAGTAAAAATCAACCGTATCTGTCAGAGCATAAAAACATTTTTTTATTAATTTGTGTAACTGCAGGAATAAAAAATTAATCAATTAGTTTAATTTGAGGTTGGTTGGCCATCGCTGTGCCCGGATTCGTGCACGGCCTCTGGACAGCCTACCAGAAGTACTCGAGTGGAGCGTTGACCTGGGCACAACTCGTCGAACCATCCATTGAGCTACTCGAGGTTCATCATTCCATCACCTTTATTATAACATACATTTACTAAATTTTCAGACATTTTTCGTTAAAGTTTTTTTTTTTAATTTTTCTGTGCTATTTGTTTCATAGATGTAGAATCTATTTCACAGTTTAGATCATTTTTCTTGCGAAGAAGTGCGATGTTTGAAATTTTGATTCTATTGATTAACAATATTTACGGACTCACTTTTTCTGTTGCAGGAAGGCTTCCCGGTGCACGCTGATCTCGCTGAAAAGTTACACTCCGAATTTGTGAAAAACGAGTTAGTTTTTTCTCCTCGCTGACCGACTGACGGACTGACTCACTCACTCACTCACTCACTCACTCACTCACTCACTCACTCACTCACTCACTCACTCACTCACTCACTCACTCACTCACTCACTCACTCACTCACTCACTCACTCACTCACTCACTCACTCTCTCACTCACTCACTCACTCACTCACTCACTCACTCACTCAATCACTCGCTCACTCACTCACTCACTCACTCACTCACTCACTCACTCACTCACTCACTCACTCACTCACTCACTCACTCACTCACTCACTCACTCACTCACTCACTCACTCAGCGTGGCACCCACATTCTTCAATAAGAAAACCGGCAAACTTTACGAGGAGGGTGATGTGATGACAAACGAAAAGCTGGTCGTCTTTCTCAAAGAACTGGCAGCCAGTGACGATCCAGTGGAATTGTTCTACAACAGCTCGATGACCGAGTCATTTGTGCACGATATGACCGAAGGTGGAGGTTGGAATACCACAACTTGAAACGATACAAACGATACATAAACAAATGAACTCAATTTTTAGGATTTACAGAACATACTTAATTAGAAAATATACAACTTTTCGAGTCTAGAATTAGAATACATACCAACTCACATATTAAAAAAGACGGGGCGGGGCACCTTATGAACAGAATATTACTCCGTATAAAATTATGCTCTTTTCAATCCTAATTTTCGTTCTTCAACAAGCACATGATTTTCGCTATTCTTTCTATTCTAACTAAGCGTTTGATTGAAAAATTGTATGGATAAAACATAAAGTTTATGGTGAGTTATGAACTGAAAAAAACACAAATTTGTTTCTTGACTTCAGGCATCATCACCAAGGATGACATGGCTAATTACCGTAGTAAGGTTCGTATCGACGATGTGCTCTACAGTAACCTGCCTTTAACCGGTCATAAATACAGTATCTGCGGGCCGCCTCCACCAACTGGAGCGCCCTTTGCCATGGCCATTATCAACACTATGGCTGGTGAGTGTTGTTGTTGTTGTTGTTGTTGTTGTTGTTGTTGTTGTTGTTGTTGTTGTTGTTGTTGTTGTATTGTACTTTTTTACCAGGCTACAAGCACAAGCACAACGTCAACTTCTACCACCGCTTCATCGAGTCATCCAAGTTCGCCTACGCCGCCCGCAGTGAAAGCGGCGACGTGGAGTTTGTGCCAGAGGCAATGAAAGTCGGTGCCACTATTGATTTTTCTATTTATACATTCAAAATAAATATCTACGAAAAGATATATGAAATATAATGCTGTAGTGAAAAAACAGTACGGGAGACTTGACGCAGGGCCAACTGCGCAGCTGTTTAACATTAGTATAAAACTTCTAGGACCGTTTGTGTGTCTAATATGTGCATAACTACATATAATAAGACGGTTAAATTAGATCAGATCATTCAAATGTAAAACTGTGTTCATAATCATGACCATGTCCTCAATGCTTCAGATCTCCCGCAATATTACGTCGACTGCGTACGCCGAGTCGATTCGTGGCAAAATCGTTGAGATGGCGCAGGTACGTAGTAAAGTGATTGGGAGACTGAATTAAAAAGCCAGTCAGCCTTTCATCTTCTCATGACGTTTTTTAATCCGTCCTCAACAACATTAGTAATTTGCTTTTTACAATAAATAGAGTCTTTTCATTATATCTGATGAAACTTCTGTTGAGAAAAAAGTGTACAATCTGATTATTCAATTAGACTATCTAATAGGTTGTAGATTTCGTCCGTTAAATTTGCTAGATTATTCTTATATGCATACTATATTAACTTATATTTTTCTTCAGCCAACATCTGATTACGGTGGCAAATACCATCCAGTACAGAATTCAGGAACATCGCACATCAGTGTGATTGACGAAATGGGCAATGCAGTGTCGTTGACATCTAGTATTAATACAGAGTTTGTGATTGGATGATGGAAAGATTGCTTCACTCACTCACTCACTCACTCACTCACTCACTCACTCACTCACTCACTCACTCACTCACTCACTCACTCACTCACTCACTCACTCACTCACTCACTCACTCACTCAATCGCTCACTCATTTATTTCCAGCCAGTGCTGGCAATCGGAGGTGTTGGTGGCAGTCGTATAATCAGCTCAGTTGCGTATGCCACAAGTCGAGTGCTCGGACTCAACGAAACGATCAGGGAGGCCGTGGATGCACCCAGAATGCACAACCAGTTGATACCGGCTGAAACCAGATACGAGGACAGATTCCCTCAGGTTATTGTTGTTGTTGTTGTTGATGTTGTTGTTGTTGTTGTTGTTGTTGTTTTTGTTGTTGTTGTTGTTGTTGTTGTTGTTGTTGTTGTTGTTGTTGTTGTTGTTGTTGTTGTTGTTGTTGTTGTTGTTGTTGTTGTTGTTGTTGTTGTTGTTTTTGTTGTTGTTTTTGTTGTTGTTTTTTATTGTTTATCATAAGACGAATGGCAGGACGTCCTGAATGAACTTCGAGCTCGCGGTCAGAATCTGGTGACTCCAACGAGCTACTTCGAAGTAATGGCCGTGCACAAAGATCCCAAGACAGGACGATTGTATGCCGTATCTGACTTTAGGAAAGGTACCACTTCGTACCCGGCTGGTTATTAGATCAATTCAGGCAATTAATTTTTCATGTTGTTTTTATTTCCAATACATTGCACTCTGGTTGTTTGACAGATTTTGCTGATTGCATACGTTTTTATGTTTCTGCTTTTTTATGTTGTTTTAATGCCATTCCTGTAGTCCAGTCAGTTAGGTTTATTTTAGTCCAATGGAAAGGCTCAATTGAGCAATAGAGATTTTTTATAACAGTAATTAACATTTACCTTACAGTATTGTTTTGCATACATTCTTGTTGATAAACTTTCTTCCATTTCCATTACTCATCGTAACATGAAATTCTTGATATGTTTTCATTGTTTTACAAATAAACGATGAATAAATGTTTCTGTTCTTAAATATTCCGCGCGCTTCAACGTATCAATAATAATTCAATTGAATTCAATATTTCGAACCAACATTATACGATTTCAACCGAAATATTTGTATAATCCAAAAACCATGTCCAGGTTACATTGGAAGTTTCTGAAGAGCAACGCGCGCAGCAACCAGTTCTCTTTGATTTTGATTTCACACAGTAACAGAGGAAAAAAAACGAGATAAATAAAAAGAATAACGCTGTTTTTTGGTGGTTTCAAAACTTTTAAACTTATATGATGTGTAAAAGAAAAACCAAAGATACGAGTTTTTTTCAAGAATTTTTCCCTCGAACTGACCGATTTGCTCACCCGCTTTTGATTTACACGGCATCAGAGGAGAGACACTGGCAACCTGCAAAACAACATAAATACATTACACAACAATGGTACAACGTTGATTCACATTCGATGGTACGGAATCTCTGATGTAAATAACGAAACATTGCTCATCATAACATTGTTCATCAAAACTGGTATTATATTTTTGTGACTTTCAACATCAAAAAGTTTAGAAAGGCCAGTGAAAACCTCTGTTCTAAAGAAAGTTTTATTCGATAAGCTAAGTAAAGCCTAAATATCGCTAGTAAACGGAAATAAGTAAATAGCGTGACCACAACTAACCACCAAATCATAATCAAATCGTGTTGAAACGCATACCATTCGCACCGTAACATTCTTCCTAACCGAAAATTTGTGTGTCATGTTTTCAGATTTTTTTTTTTTTTTTTTACTTGGACTTCTTCATTAACTGAAGCCATAAGGCACACTAATACCATATCAGAATGGTGTTTTCGTAGTGGTCAGAGAGTTGAATAAACTGACGGGCAATGGCAGAAACCCCAGAGCAACGCGTCAGGATCTGTGTCTCAAGTCAGGTTTCGAACTTAGGACCGCCGGTTTTCGAGGCCGGCGCCCTACGCACTAGACTAGACAGGCGACAAATGACTCTTTCATCGATAAATGTTAACGTGAAACGGATTGAATCGCACAAAAACGGCTAATCCATTCTCAGTTACTCTTCTGAAAAAACTTAACTCCACTGCAACATCTTAACTCCAGGAATTCCATGGCGTTTTTGTTCCCAAGTTTCGTATTCGTGCCATAACGATCAGTTTTCCGTAACTGATTTCTGTTCCGTTTACATTTAGACTCTACAACTACGTCATCCATGAATCCAGTTCGTCATGGTCAATAAGACATCTAAATCCGATATAAAGCCGATCTGATAAGATTCCACGACATTGATCACATAATCATTGATCTGATCTCAACATCAAGGTCGCCGAACACTATCACGTCATCTTGCATATTATTGGTTGGACTATAAATAGGCTGAAACCTTGATACAATTCACAAATCCATAATTTGGCCTAGTTCGAACATATTTTCATTCGTATTTTTTATAGCAAGTTGTTTTCAATGGCTAAGGGCCAAAACCCAAGCTACTAAAATTGTAGGATTCGAGTCACGGCAACCTGAAAAAGACAATTCATTAGGTATAGGATGAGTTCCACCGAGGAACAGATTAGCTATTTCATTGCAGATCAACAAGTTATAATAACACAAAAGCGTTGACCAAATCATAAGCATGTAACTTGGCATATATGACTTGCTTAGATTTGATTGTGTGCCGTTATCTTTCATCAAGTGGTTAAGATGAGTCAAACCACTTTTGACTATTTTTATATCGACAGGTTGTCTTTAGAAGACGTTTGGCCGATCAAGTAGCTGATTGTTGACAACGAATCGTTGCTAAGCAATAACTGGCGGCACTGGCGGATGGGAAGGGGTGAGAAAAGTGGATTTTCCCCTTTTTAAAGTAGATTTTGTTCCCTAACATGTAGGTAAAGAGGCCGGAAATATGTTATTTTACCCCTCTTTGAAAAAGTAACCCCCTCCCCCCTCCCCCCCCCTTTGGAGGATTATCTCGTCCGCCAGTGCCTGCGGCCTGCCAAACTTAGATTTTAATTATCTGCTATTGTAACAATACCGTATCTCTCAATTGTTTGATGGCCAAAGTCTCTCTTTCTATTTCTCAAGCCGACGTGTATAAACGCATTTCTGCAAACCAGTTTGAACTACATAAGTTCTATGTATTCTATCTCGCGTTCGGAAATTATTATTTCTCAATTAGTTTCTGTCTCAAGTCAACCGAAGGAGCAGCTGTTCATGGTTCGCCGTTCTCAGGTTTCATGATGTTGATCGTTATGTCAACAGTTGATGCAATTGATTCAGTTGATTCAGTTGATGAATTTGATTCAGTTGTTGACAGTGGCATGCACTTACAGTTAATTATTCATTCTTGTTCACGCTGATTCATTGAATAATTCAAAGAGGAAGTGAAGAGGCATGATGTCGTTCGAATTATGCAAGCCAAATATTATTCTTACATAGGTAAACACGGTAAATTCCTCCATAACAGTCAGTTCATGATTCATTTCATCAGACTGCAGGACAAATGTCCTCTTTGGACGGTTAATTTTATGCACTGTGTATAAATTTGTACAAGAGTCTAAAGCATATTCTAATTTAGTAAAATGATTCATTATAACGCTCTTCTGTTTATTTATGAAGATTATGAAGTAAGTAAGTGGAATAAATAACTGATTCTTATTTACGTTCTCAGTTGCAAATTACAGTTTCTTAGAGATCAGTGAATGCGTGTTTGCAGGTTAAAAGTTAAAGTAGCATGACTCATTTGAAAAAAGTGTCTCTCATATTTAGGTAACTCTTCAGTGGTCTGTTCATTTTGATTCTCTATTAGACAACACAAAATACTAGAACGTTGGCGTGAAGCATGAAACCTTATCATGCTTTTGGATGGTCATTTACGTGTTAAAATACATGTTTAGTATAAACATGTTATGACGATACAATGTTTAGAACTTTTTCAAGTTTCGCGTAAACATGTAAAAAATGATGAGTGTGTTTTGGCAGACATATGCAGGTATTTATTTACATGCGGCATGCAGCACAAAACAAGTAATATGTAAATATTACATTCTGGTTAGTGGAAATTGTGTTATCCAGTTGCGGTTGCGATGCGCGTGTAAACTGGTTGCATGCATCAACAGTTATGAAACGGACTGTTTTGATTACTGAGAACGATGAGAACCAAAGATGAGTTAATTAATTCGATCTGGCTGGCCCATTTCACAACTGTCTCGTTTCAGGTGATTTCTCAGATGGATTCTTTGATGTCTGATGTTGCCTACTATTTAGCCGCATATTAACTATGTAGCATTACACTTTCATGTGTTTTTATTTCATATGTTGTTACAGAAGAAGAACTGACCAAAAATGTAACTTAATTTCGTTGAAAACTGATAATGTAAACTACTGCCTTAACATTAACGACAAGTTTCGCTGGAGTGAAATCCCGACTGTTGCGTCCATGAAACAACCTTGACAGTAGTGGTTAATCAAGTTATTATTAGTCTGTAAACATTAAATGTTTTAAATGCATGATTTTCATTAGATCAGAAATATTGAAATCAGAAGACTTCTTTACGCCTAGAAGATATTACTGAAACCATCGAAGTTTATTAAATAACAACACAAAAAATTATTTGGCTGATCGAAGTGAAATAACGACTGATTTACTGTAAACATGTCTGCCAAAGTTTCTGATTACGTAGTCGGACTCATCAATTTGAAGAGAGGGCGAACCATAAACAAGAACGTTTTGCATATTCTTTTTGAGTTTCAGCGTGTTTCACATCACATCCCATCAAGCAGCCCAACTTATTAATGTTTTCTAAATATAGATTGGAATCTATGGTATGTTAAAATCTACATATGTATATGTTATATTCATCCCTTAATTTTTTTACCCCGTTTTGTGGATAAGACTGAAGACTGCTTAAAAGTTGGGAAAATATAGTCATACATACTTCTGTTTCAGATATGTATGCAACAGTTCACAGATTTTTCTTAACGACGATGGTACGTGCTGTATGTACGACCTACAGTATGTTCAACATAAACATGCTTGAGCAAGACGCTGTTACCTGCTTCCACCATAACACGATTGCTTGATTAAACCATAGACACACATCAGGTCATTATCGCACTTCAATACCAGTTTTCCTAATCATAAGACGAGACTTAATTCCGTTCGAAGACTGGTCGTTTACGAAACATGTGTAGGTTATAACCCGAACTTGTACGCTGTGTTCAATTCAGTTTCAAGACAATGCGTTTGCTATTATGATATTTAACTATTTCAAGAATCCAAAATTTCAAGCATGCGGCTTGTCGAGTGGGTTGTTGAAACAAGGGTTGTTAGCAGTTCTTGGATTGTTTTACTTTCATCATAATAGTTAAACGTTTCCCAGCCGATAAGAGAGGGTGATTTTTTACCTTCTCATTTCCATGTTGTTTGCTATCTTTGCTTGTTTCAGAGTTATTGTGTCAAGTCGTGTATCTCCTACCCAATATATCCTAATAAATAACTTTCGTTCTGTATGTGCTTGCTCACTAATTATTTTAATCAAAGGAAATGACAGTTTCGCAAGCGCTCAACGTTTCAAACATTTTTACCGTAACTTTTTCATTACCGAAGTTATCAAAGCACACCAATACTTAACCGAATGGTGTTTTCGTAGTGTCCAGAGGGGTTGAATTAACTGATGGGCAATGGCAGAAATCCTAGAGCAACGCGTCAGGATCTAACTCTCAAGTCAGGTTTCAGACGACTACCAGTTTTCTAGGCTGGCGCTCAACGCACTAGACTAGACAGGCGTCTAATGACTACGATTAATTCACAATCACGTTTCAGATGGAATCATTCAGAATGGAACAAAATGGCGGTGATCACAAAGTACAGAACAAAGTCTCGTCAATCTGCTCACGAAACAAGATCATGATCATTACATTTGTGGTGGCCGTCTGTCTGTGCCTACTGGTCGCTGCTATCGTACTAGCCGCTTTCATTATTGTTCACACGGTGAGTGTATGAGTGAGTGAGTGAGTGCGTGAGTAGAAGGAACAGTGAGTTAGACAGGCCGTGAACAACTAAGTGGGTTAGAGTATACGTGTGACTAAGTACGTAGTGGACGGAGTAAAGGACTGACTACATGGATTAATGAATGGAAGAGTGCTCCATATTGAATATAAAAGAATTATAATTCATTGGGACAAATGATTAAAACTATAAGCTCTCCGATTTCAGCAGAAGCCAACGTTATCCGTTTCCGATGACTCATCATCACCACCCAGCTCGGCAGCCTCAACATCGACCGATGATGACATTGAATTCAAACCGGCCGATCCGTGGCGTCAATCCCGGGCCGGCTCGTTTGCCAAAGCCGCCGTCGCTGCTACTGACGGCGTGTGCTCGGAAGTGGGCAGGTGGGTGAGTGAGTGAGTGAGTGAGTGAGTGAGTGAGTGAGTGAGTGAGTGAGTGAGTGAGTGAGTGAGTGAGTCAGTGAGTGAGTGAGTGAGTGAGTGAGTGAGTGAGTGAGTGAGTGAGTGAGAGAGTGAGAGAGCGAGTGAATGAGTCAGTGAGTGAGTGAACGAGTGAGTGAGTGTGTGAGTTGGGTGAATAAGTGAGTGAGTGAGTGAGTGAGTGAGTGAGTGAGTGAGTGAGTGAGTGAGTGAGTGAGTGAGTGAGTGAGTGAGTGAGTGAGTGAGTGAGTGAGTGAGTGAGTGAGTGAGTGAGTGAGTGAGTGAGTGAGTGAGTGAGTGAGTGAGTGAGTGAGTGAGTGAGTGAGTGAGTGAGTGAGTGAGTGAGTGAGTGAGTGGGGGAGTGAGTGAGTGAGCGCGAATGCAGCTTGTTTTGGGTTGACTGTTCATATGGTACTGCTTCGGAGGTTTTTTCGAATTGTTTGCTCGATCCAGCTTTAACAGCTCGAACAGTCCAGACAAGTTCAATATGATCGACTATTGATCATTCATAGTCGAAAAACTAAAAGCCATCTCACTTAACTAAATCGTAAGCTGTTTCAGCCAGTGCTGGCAATCGGAGGTGTTGGTGGCAGTCGTATAATCAGCTCAGTTGCGTATGCCACAAGTCGAGTGCTCGGACTCAACGAAACGATCAGGGAGGCCGTGGATGCACCCAGAATGCACAACCAGTTGATACCGGCTGAAACCAGATACGAGGACAGATTCCCTCAGGTTATTGTTGTTGTTGTTGTTGTTGTTGTTGTTGTTGTTGTTGTTGTTGTTGTTGTTGTTGTTGCTGTTGTTGTTGTTGTTTTTGTTGTTGTTGTTGTTGTTGTTGTTGTTGTTGTTGTTGTTGTTGTTGTTGTTGTTGTTGTTGTTGTTGTTGTTGTTGTTGTTGTTGTTGTTGTTGTTGTTGTTGTTGTTGTTGTTGTTGTTGTTGTTGTTTTTGTTGTTGTTGTTGTTGTTATTGTTGTTTATTGTTGTTACTAATCCCGGTGTTGCAGGAACTCCTTGACGCTCTGAAAGCCCGTGGTCAGAAGCTGGTCACTCCGATCTCTTACCAAGAGGTGATGGCTCTCTACCGTAAGCCCGACACTGGACGTATTTTCGGTGTTTCCGACTTCAGGAAGGGACCGACTGCCTTTCCGGCCGGATACTGATATTTTAAAACAACTTGCTTTATTTTTATGCTTACTTCATTACATTTTACGTAATGATTATACAAAAAATTACTTCTTATAGAAATTGGTTTTGAGAGCGAACGATGCCATATTACGAGGGTGGGTGGATCGATTTAAAAAAAATAAACTCTTGCTGGTTTTGTTATTCTTCATTATTAAATATTATTATTTTCTATTTCATCGCATTTGCACCCGTTTGTTTGTACATATTAATTATGAACGTGAAATCAGGAAAGTATTCAGCATCATTCATTTTACTCAAATCAGATCAGTCCGTTGTTTGTTTGCCATCATATCAACTTTTTGAGCGTATTGTTCAAGTTTGCTTCATGAAATAAATCGTTTGGATTCCTCAACTTTGTTTTTATATAAACCCCTTTATGTACACACATATTTTTGCTTCTTAACACGGGACCGACCAAATTGTAACGCCGTAGCTAGACTGTTTGTCTGTCAGTTATAAAAACAATGACAAATAAACTTGTACTTACATATATAATTGCACATTATAAGCACAAACACGTTAACTAAATCATTGCGTTATGCTGGTATTGACTTAGTTATTTGCCGAAGTAGACTAGTATATCGCAGACAGTTCAGTCAGGGTGCCTTCATAGTCTGTCTGCAGAAAAGTTGCAGAATTGTTCGACAACTTTTTTGACGTTTCGAAATGTTTCGGAACTTCAAAGAGGGAAGAAAATTTCGAAACGAACGTCAAAAAAGTTGTCGAACAATTCTGCAACTTTTCTGCAGACAGACTATGAAGGCACCCTCAGACAACGTTCCACATTACCAGTAAGTAAGTGGATTCCCCATTTGCTATAAGGATGGCACTTCTGCTCCGAGGGGTAGTTGAATCACCCTGAAAACTACCAATTCTTCTACTCCTCATTGCTCGTATGGCTTGATAATAATCTTGTTATCAACAATTATTTCTTGGAGCCTGTCATGCACAAGGAAACGAATTGAGCACAAATGTCTTGTGAAAAAAGATGTTTTTTTCTCGAAAATTTTAACACGCGCCAATTTCAGATTCGATTCCAAATTGCGCGCAATCAACTTTTTGAGTAACAAGGAACCATGGATAGGCTATAAACAGAGCAAAGGTTTTAAACAGATATAAATCAACTAACGCAACAAACATAAATAATCACCCTGTACTAAACTTTATCATGTAGACTATGATGATGTATCTGATCGAATACGTTTGCGATCTTGGCGACAAACTCCATTCCGTCGCATTAACATTTTGGAAACTTATTTATGCTCTAATTTTAGTAGTCAATCACTTACCTACATAGTCCCGTTGTCCTGGCTTTTGCAACAATAAATCAGCCAAGCCAGTATAACAAATATGACATCTATTCTAGTTTTATATGGACAATTAATCTAGTTATAGTTTCGCGTTACTCCGAATGTATTACCGTAATTCTTTTGGCGCGCATTCAAATTTTGGCGCGCATTCAAATTAAACCAGAACTTTCAGCTGTTCAACCTTCATGTAGACAACAAAAATACCAATAAACAAGCTTAACTCATTTAACGTATAAAAAGTTTTTCAGAAATAGAATTAGTATTAACATAACCTGAACAAGCTATAGACCACACTTACATACATACAGTACATGTACGTCTTATACCTGACTTTCCGCCGTTCTCTACAACACTCTGATTAAGATATACGAAAAAGGATATTTTCATTACAAGGTATAAACCGCAATCAGCATAAAAGTTGTTCAGTCCACGAACGACTGTTCCAGTCTGATTTGGATGACATCCCAGTGTTCATCGAAGTCACCAGTATTTTAGTTTTCCCTAGTCCGCTAGTGGTCTCAGGTCCAGTTTTGTGCCGCTGCCGATACGCGGTGACACGTCTGTCAATAAATATACCGTTCTTTGGTTTGTAAAACTTTTTATATAGTATTTGCACTTTACTGTACACTTTACTGTTCTACACTTGTAATAATTCATTGGCTTTGAGACGGATAAACATAATATGTGCTCAATGTTAGTAACCAAGAACAATAAAATGAACGTATATTACAACACTTTATAACAGGAAAATTATAGTTCATTGTTGTTTTAATCGTCTTTCACTCGAATAACTAATAATTTTTAAGAGGCGTTTTATCCATAACCATCATAAATGAATTTCAATAAAAAATACATAAATATACATAATTAATTACGCCATGCAGCTTAACATATTTAACGATTATCATTCCGGTAGATCACTTGTAATACTGTCAGTATCTTACAAAAGTACACTACTAGGGACTAGGGAACCTGGAGAACTGGAGAATCCCACTTTGGGAGTTTGTAAAATGAAACGTATTAGAGAAGTCGGTGTTCGCATAAAGGTCTCTGGACTGATCGATCCTCACCTCACTTTGAAAAAAAGGACTAGCTCGTCCGCCAGTGATTGACATTCTGTCACATCTGACGAAGTAGTTAGTTCTGTTACAAACGTACATTTCGTAATGAACCTATGCAAATAATAATGGTTTTAGTAATTAGCCCTTTGGCAATTATGTAATTAGCCCACCCTGACCGACCGATATAAACCAACAAGGTTAATAGCGATGGGGCGCTGTGAAACATCAGTTCACTGGTGGTAGTGGTAGTGATATACATATGTACGTCTAAACGGAGGAAAAGTAAAAAAATGAGGTTTAACCGTTTTGAGGTCAATTCAATCACTCATTATACATCAAACTTCGCTAACGACCGATGAAAGCGAAATTTATCAGTTGCCCACCTTCTGCTCATCTCATCCGAGACTGGCTGACGAGAAGGGGTGGGAAAAGTGGAATACCCCGTTTTTGTCGTTTCAAAAGTAGAATATGTTTCATAAGGTGTAGATAAAATGACCTGAAAACTACCGATTCCCTTTTTTGATGGAATTCTCCTTCGTTAGGAGGACTAGCTCGTCCGCCAGTGGACTGGGTCAATAAGATACGATGACCATGATAACGCTAATCCTGTATGATCTGGCCCACTAGCGGGCGAGAAGCGGTGGGAGAAATTGAATTCCCCTTCTTTGACGTTTTCGTAAAAATGGAGAAATTGTTCCCTAAAGTTTAGGTGAAATGGCCTAAAACTGTCAATTCCCCTTCTTTGACAAAACTCCCCTCCCTTTGGAGGGTAAGCTCGTCCGCCTGTGATCAGGCCAATAATAATATAATTTTATTATCACTTGTTATACAGTAACATATAATTACCTACAATTATTATCGTTTATGCTCAAATACTAGATTCATTCATAGTTGAATATATTTCAAGCAGCAGCAAGAATTTCTCATTGGTGTTGTTTATCTACTCGTTATTTAGAATCAGTGCCTTTAACCGGTGGTGGTTACTGTGGTTAAAACATTTATGATCATATCACGCAATTCAGTTCAACTTTTTATTGAACTTTTACTATACGGTGTCCACAAGTAGTGTGCACAGCTAGAAATTTTGGTTAATCTTTTAAAGCATGCACCGAAATTCGAATGCGCGCCAAAATTGTTACGGTAAAAATTCCGGAGTAACGAGAAACTCTGGCCGGACTTTAAATGAAGTATGGCACGAATCGTGGCATTATCCCCGGACCGGATGGAGTCAAGTTAAAATCCAGATCAACGTTTGTCGTAGGTTTCTTCAATAAAATGTTTTCGTTAATCGGTAATCCGTTGGCCAACGTTCGGCAGTGTTGTTGACCTGGCAAGCTTATTAACAGTACAATAGGACATGATAAGATGCCCTGTTCTCACAAATATAGCCTATCCAGGGGTTCTTGTTATTCACAAAGTTCAGCTTGAATTCAAATATGATTTTGGCGCGCGTTCAAATTTTTCAGAAGAAATATTTTTCCACATGTCATTTGGTCAGCACCTGAACATGGCGCTCAATGCATCGCATATGTCCTTCAGAAATATGTAGTTATGATAAAAAGATTTGGTTATTTAACTTTATGACAAATAACGCTTAGGACGAATGTTTAGTGTACGTTTGACTTATCAACAAGACGGCACATTCAACGATTGCTTGTTGAAGAAACCAGTTATCAAATGTGTTATCTGTCGGCTGATCCAACTCGACAAACACTCGCTTATGTACTATACTACAATAAATATTAGATAAATCCCGGTGGTACCGCAATACGCGATTTGATTTGCTTAGCGTTATATTGACAATCGGGGCTGACCGTTAGCTGGCCACAAAGACACCGCCCAGGCCAATAAAATTACCAGAACCACTGGTTAACCATTGAAAGTTTTCTTCCATTCAATTTGAATCACCATTCACTAAAGCCGCTTTCCAGTGAAATATGAACTACCTTTTTGCTCAGACCATGAAACATCAAATTCACTTTTGTTCCACACACTTGGCTAACGTGCGTGACGGTGATTGAGCCACAACTCAACCGGCGGATCATCATCACCCAAGTTTAGCCAATCACGCGAAAGAACAGCACTGCACTGAACTAGCTTGTGGTCCAACATCTGAGTTCGGTGTAGAAGGTAGTGCTATGATTAGAGCTATTTTAGGGCTATGATTTTATTTAATAATCAGAATCTTTATACGCTTTTGTTTGCAAATTTTTTTTTACAAAATTAACGTTGAGTTCACAAAAAAAATTCAACCTGATGTTTCAGGGTCTGACCAAAAAAATGTCTTCATATTTCACTAGAATCTCGAAAGCGTCTTTATAGTGTAACCATCTATTATTGTCTTTATATTGTATATTGCGACCTGCATTTTTATTTTTTATTAAATAATAATACTTCTTATTCTCTTCTCGAAATAACGATTAGAAACTTTGTTGACGGTATTTATTGTTGGATGGTTCTGGTTTGACAACAGAACGGCGTTCTGTGCACTCAGATTTTGAGTTGATACCTGAACTATAAATCGTCATCATAATCAGGAACGTTCCAGAACTGAGTAAACTAAAGACTCATCTTAAGTCAATGTCTGGTCTTCTTCATTACCCAGGTATCTGTCAGTTCCGTGTGACTGCTTACGATTTTTGCATCTAAAATACATTTATAACTATCAATATCGAAGATAGCCATAAATAAACAAACAGACATAAAAGTTTTCAGCGATTTTTTATTCTTCAGGAAATTCGTCTAGCTAAAATTTCATAGCCGTTAAAATGCCGCCTGAAAAGCCGAAGAAAGCTGATAAATCAGACAAAGGCTCCAAGTTGAACGTTATCTGCCGCAAGCACAAGTCTCTGGTGCTCAGTCTGATTCTTGCCATGGCTGTACTACTCCTGTTTGTGGCTGTTGTCCTGTTTGCATTCCTGCATGTTACAGTTGGTAGGCTGCATGACTACGCACTCACTCACTCACTCACTCACTCACTCACTCACTCACTCACTCACTCACTCACTCACTCACTCACTCACTCACTCACTCACTCACTCACTCACTCACTCACTCACTCACTCACTCACTCACTCACTCACTCACTCACTCACTCACTCACTCACTCACTCACTCACTCACTCACTCACTCACTCATTAACTCATTCACTCATTCACTCACTTCCCAAGTGTTTGCAGCCAAAACCAGTGCAAGTCAAGCCCGATTCAGCAAGTCCTCCACCAATCAGACAATCGAAATCAGGCAATTATGCGGCGGCCGCTGTTGCCGCTAATGATGGGTTGTGCTCGGAGATTGGCCGGTTGGCTAACTCACTCACTCACTCACTCACTCACTCACTCACTCACTCACTCACTCACTCACTCACTCACTCACTCACTCACTCACTCACTCACTCACTCACTCACTCACTCACTCACTCACTCACTCACTCACTCACTCACTCACTCACCCACCCACCCACTCACTCACTCACTCACCCATTCAAACAGTAACGTCATGATCCGAGGTGGCAACGCTGTGGATGCGGCGATCGCAGCAGCCATGTGTACGGGTGTTTCGTCACCTCAAAGCTCTGGCCTCTTCATGACTATTTACAACAGGTACAACACTATTGACTGACTGACTGACTGATTCACTAACCGACTGATTGATATTGTATTGGCTTCATTCCTGATTATCTCGCATGCATGGTTTTTTATGGTTAATTATTACTTTTAACTCGTCTTGGGCGCGTGAAGATGAACGAGTTTTTACCCACTATTACATTAGCGTGAAATAATCGGCTTTTCTCCGACTGTTTTTCTTGCCAAATCAACGTTAATATCATTTAGTACTCTAAACGAGTGTATCGTCGTGGATGGCCGTGAAGAGGCACCGTCTCTGGCCACCAGTACCATGTACAGCGACTTGCCGAACAACGCTTCACTCAGCAGTTGGTCATTCATTATCTTCATTCACACACAACATCAATCATTCGCTGAAGATACACACTCACTCACTCACTCACTCACTCACTCACTCACTCACTCACTCACTCACTCCCTCACTCACTCACTCACTCACTCACTCACTCACTCACTAACTCACTCACTCACTCACTCACTCACTCACTCACTCACTCACTCACTCACTCACACAGCCTGGCTCGCGATCGCAGTACCCGGCTGGCTGCATGCACTCTGGACGGCACATCAGGGTTACGGTAGGGCGCCTTGGTCGCAGATTGTTCAGCCCACGGTTGATCTACTCAGGGTTGGCATAGGTTTATAAAACGGGTTATAAAATACTTGATTGATTAATCTAAAGTTAATTCAGACATGAAATAAAGTAACTTTAACTAGAATAATCCGTGCTTTTTCAGAACGGCATGCCTGTGTCAGCTACATTGGCCTCAAGTCTAGCAGGCAGCGGCAATCGAAATGAGTTGGTTGTTGGGTCAAACTTTAAATTTTGGATTATAACTTTAATCAAATATAAAATACAATGCCAATATGTTTACAGTGTGAAAACGTGGTTCACCAATCCGGTAACCGGTAAAGATTACGAGGAATCCGAGATCTATCGGAATGATCGATTTGCTGATTTGATGCAACAAATCGCCGACAGCGATGATCCGATACGACTGTTTTATGACAGCAACATCACTGACTCTTTCGTCGCCGACTTTCAGAAAGGCGGAGGTAAATACGTACATACATATTCCCGCGTATATGTATACTGTATGCTTATACTGTATGTATGTGACTGATTTGACTAACAAATGTGGAAACAGATTTGATGGATTGAAATTGACGGAAATTATGTAATGACCAGATTTCAAGCTGAATAAATAATCAAGAAGTAATCATGCTTCCACCATTTCGTAGGTATGATAACCCGGCAAGACATGCGCAACTACCGATCCAAGATTCGTGTTGATGATGTTCTCTACAGTGATTTAGCCGGTAAAACACTCCGTGTTTGCGGGCCTCCTCCGCCATCCGGCGCCGCGTTCGCTATGGCCATCGTTAATGCCATCGTTAATACAATGGCGGGTCGGTTTTGTTGTTGTTGTTTTTGTTGTTGTTGTTATTGTTGTTGTTGTTGCTGTTTTTTGTTGTTGTTGTGGTTGTTGTTGTGGTTGTTGTTGTTGTTGTTGTTGTTGTTGTTGTTGTTGTTGTTGTTGTTGTTGTTGTTGTTGTTGTTTTTGTTGTTTTTGTTGTTGTGGTTCTTGTGGTTGTTGTTGTTGTTGTTGTTGTTGTTGTTGTCGTCACAAATTTTTCATTAGACAATTCGACAAAGCAAAAAAATATTGATTATTATGTAGGTTATACCGACAGTAGTGACAACGTGGACTTCTACCACCGTTTTATCGAGTCATCCAAGTTTGCCTACGCAAAGAGAACAAAATCAGGAGACAGTGACTTTGTACCAGAAGCTCTACAGGTTATAATGTGTCAATACTTCTAAGAGTAATTTAGTCGCTGTAGAGTAATTAGAGTACTCGCTAAAACATAGTATGTGAAAGATTGATGGAATTCATTTGCGTGTGAGAGTGATGGAGTGAGTGAATGAGTGGGTGAGTGAGTGAGTGAGTGAGTGAGTGAGTGAGTAAGTCAGTGAGTTAGTAAGGAATTTATCATTTTAAGTTAGCGCGGGACGTGACATCGACGCGATACGCGGACGCAACCAGATCGAGAATCACCAACCTGGCACAACCACTAAGTGCCTATGGTGGCGGGTACGCATTGGCGCCAGACAATGGCACATCACACATCAGTGTCATGGATGCGGAGGGCAATGCCGTTGCACTCACCGCCAGCATCAACACCGGGTTAATCAAGTTTTTTTATTCGATCAAATTTCTATTCCAGTCATCATTAATTCTTGTTTGCCAGCCCTAAAATGTCGTTCAGATAAAAGAAAACATAATCTCAATGTGAAAACTGTGGCTCGCCAAAACTTATGAATGCAAAGACAAACAAATAAATTTAACAATAATAAAACTGTAAATAAGAAAATGTTTAATAAACATCAATCCAATCTATTTTAAGTTTCGGCTGTGGTCTGGCATCCTCCGAGTTCGGCTTCATGTGGAATAACGAAATGGACGACTTTTCGCAGCCGGGCAAACCGAACTTTTTCGGCCTGCCGCCATCACCCAGCAACTACATTGAACCCGGTAAACGACCGCAGTCGTCCATGGCACCCATCATCGTCTATGATCCGCTGGTCGGGCAGGTTAGTGTCTTACGAAAATGATAAAATCACTGGAAGATTTTATTATAAAAAATGCGACGATTGACTAGCTACATAACTTCCACTATGAGATTGTAGTAGTGCGTTGAAAAATTGTAAAGTGAGACCATTGAGAAAGATTCTCTGGTATTTTCGTAGATAGAGGGGAGAGGAGTGAGATCACTCTTACCAAATCGTGTGACTTCGTTTTGGTCCCTCCCAAATAGTTCCATCTGCAGTCTCAGTTATGTAACGGCAAAAGATTTGAACTCCCAACTCTGCTTTATCGTGCGTGACGCTCTAACCAGCTGAGCCACACGTTGTCTTGTAGGCCCGACTAGCGATCGGTGGTGTGGGTGGCAGTCGTATCATCTCGGCCACGGCACTGGTCACGAGTCGAGTACTCTACCTCAACGATACACTACAGTACGCCATCGATGCACCCCGAGTGCACAATCAGTTGCTGCCACAACAAACCAAGTATGAGGAGGGATTCGCTCAGGTAGTTTAAAAAAACATGTATGTAATAGGTGATAAGAATTTTTTTTCTCGGCTAATGATGATCAATTTTATTTACACACTGTGACAAACCTTATTAACGCACACATGCTTGTTGGTTAGGGTGAGTGCACTGTCATAACATACAGTCCTCAATCAAGCGTCTGTCAGCTACCACTTTTACTTACATTTAATGTAAGTATATGTAATCTCACTGTTCTCATTTGTATGCCAAGTACTGTAGCTCTATACATAATTACATGTTGCCTGCAGCAACTCGTGCAATCACTGACATCTCGTGGCCAGAACATGATCACACCTGCGTCCAACAATTACGTCAACGCCGTCTACCACGACCCGACCACCGATCGAATCGTCGCCGTATCCGATCATCGCAAGGGACTGATCGCGTTTCCGGCTGGATACTGAGCGAGTGCTGACCTGGGGTACGGGTATCTCTGTAGATACGACTGCAGTCGAGCTTAACCTGCTATTTAATATTTATTATATTGCAGTCACTGTATTATTAGCATTATTGTCATTATTAAACGCCAATAAATGCCCATGACAAAAATAATAGTTGACGGGTATTGCACGTGGAAAGAACTGACAGAAGATTGGAACTTCGAAAATTGAATTTTGTACAACGTTTTGAAGGTTACTTACTACCATTTTGGATTCACCGAAAAGACGGCAGCAATCATAGTATTCTCAGTTGATAAGGAAATAAATTCAAACTTGCACCAAGCATATGTAAATTTTTTTGAACGAATTTCTTCTAAATCCTGATCATGAATGATTGAAAATTAGCTAGTTGATTCAATTGCCAGAACGTATTTCGACGCAGAATAACAGCTGAAAAATATTAATACTCTTTATTTTTATATTGTCCAAACATCAGATACACAATGTTCATAAAAACAAGAAATCAAAACAATCTAGATCACTCACTATAATATAATATTTATGGTCGTATCAAAACAAACACACAACCAACGACCAATCGTTGACGAATATAAGAAAACAGTTAATGATTAGTTGGCACATTTCACAATCACATTCACATCGGCTGTATTCGCGTCGAAGGCCACGTGCACATTCAGACGAGTTGTGCCGGTGGTGGCACGTATGAAGTGAACACCCTGTAGTAAAGCTCAAATAACTATACTCTTTTTGCTCTATGCCGCACAATTATATTTCTTATATCAAGCTCATGTTGCAAGTGGTTACTGTAATGTCATGTTAACGTGTCGACCAATGGCAGACAAGCCAAACCTCCAAAGAGGGTTAAATTGACATAAATTAGGCCATTTTACTTACACCTCGGGCCTCGGGGAACAAAATTCAACTATCTGAAAACGCCAAAAAGGGGGAATTCCACTTTTCCCTCCCCTTTTCGCCCGCTAGGGGTGTCGACTGTTGACTATAATCCCATAACCCTTTATTTTAGCAAACGCTCAACCAACCTGCTGACTAAAGGCATACCATTTGGGTGTATCACCAACGGCACATGATGACGTCAGACCACGACTCACCGTCAGTTCATCGTTCAAATGCCAGTCAACCCACAGCACACACGCGTTGCAGCCGATCCTATTGATTGTCAGTCAAGTAATCAATCAATCAATCAATCAATTAATCCCATATTTAAAATAAATAATCAATCAGTAATCGGACAACCAATTCATCGAAAATCGTCAAATCACCAATCCCCATGTAGTACACTGCTAACGATCATTCTAAGAATCTAAGACACCATTGCAGCTAAATTCACAGGAGAAAAACAACCGACGTTTTATCAATGTCTACTTCCACGTTTTCATGTAAATCACCGTAATCCGTTGGTGATTTGTCAAAGTCGAACTGAATGAGTTTGTGTGGGCGGGACACAGCCCGACTGGGGTATTCCCACACGCTGAATGGTTCGACTGCAGTGTCCGCGCGATCAATGCTTTCCTAAAAGTCAAGAATCAAGTCAAAAAATCAAGTTCCTAAATTTTTTGTATGCCTTAATAGCAAAGTTTGATACAAAATCACAATTATAATGAAATAGTGGTCACCCTATTTACGTACGAAAAAAGGCACATTCAAAAATCAATTAATAACTGACTCACAAAACATCACGTAAAGCCACCAACATCAATCAACTTGGCAAACGGTTCCAAGTCGAACCCTAGAACATTGTGAACGGGCTCTCGAACCTTCCATAAATGGTCGAATCTTACGGCCATACACCAGACAGATGCACGCTATGTAGTGGGTTGAGTGAGTGAGTGAGTGAGTGAGTGGCGGAGTGCGTGAGTGAGTGAGTGAATGAGGGAGTGAGTGAGTGAGTGAGTGAGTGAGTTAGTGAGTGAGTGAGTAATTGAGTGAGTGAGTAAGTGAGTGAGTTAATGAGTCAGTAGTTCATGAGTTTGTGGATGAAAAACTCACCTTAGGCACGGACATGACCTGCACTCCACTGATTCGCCTGATATCCTGCAAGGACAGCCAATATCGACTGAGATCGTGCCAGGGTTGTGATGAAACGAAGTAGAACGGCTCACCAATCACCAGTATTCTCTGAAAGTTAAACTGAAAGATCATGAACTGAATGAATCAAAACATTCGATCAGGAATGTAGAAGTGCAAAAATTTATAAAATGATAAAAAAAATGCACCGGACCGCCGCATCATGCAGCTGTAAATGATCCACATCGTCGACCGTTTTGACACGGTCTGTAAGATTATTGGCATTCACGAACGAGTCCAGGAGACGACGAGCCCGTGCGTTTCGTTCCACGGCCGTTACATCAAGCTGCAACAAATACTGTAACTGTTTTGTTGTTGCACAAACTCACTTTCATATAGCGGTTACCGAAAATGGTTTTTGAAGTAGCACACTTTCTCGAGGATAAAATCTCACTTTTACAGAATGCGAACTTTATGTCTCTTTGAACTCCCATGGTCGCTGGATAAAACAATATGATATAAGGGGCTTGAATCAAGTGGTCCATGAATATATACGTTTTTTTCACAGGACCCAATCCTGTAAACACAGCGAATGAAACGCAACCTCAAACTCTACATCTTTAACTTCAACGTACCTGACTGTGCATTTGACCGACAGCCAACGAAAGCAGACACAAATCGCCCAAACACACCACCGAATCCGGGCTTGTTGATGTCAAACTCTGGTAACAAAATGATACTACTGTATTAGTGGTATGATACTACTGGCTCCAAATTAGGAACAACGTATAAACAAGCACAATATCACATACATCATCAACAACAACAACAACAACAACAACAACAACAACAACAACAACACAACACAACAACAACAACCACCACCACCACAGCAACAACAACAACAACAACAACAACAACAACAACAACAACAACAACAACAACAACAACAATCATCATTATCATCTTCTTCATAATCAACAACAACAACAAAAACAACAACCACATTTCTGCTCCATTTAACCGAGTATGACACCAACCTTTTCAATAGCTTGTATATATATTGATCTGATGGAGTGATCATTGATTCGTGCCACATTATTGCGACTGCACATCACATGCATCATGCACGTGCACGCCGGTGGTTCAAGACTTGTTGTTTGGTTGGCTCTACAAAACATAATTAGATAAATAAAATAGAATGAGGAATGCATAACAGTAAGTTAAGTTTCCTGTATTTGGAATGAGTGAGTTAGTCAAGTTTGAGTGAGTTTTCAGAAAAGAGCATAATTTGCGTGGTGTTAGACTCCAAAACAACACTAACCACGAGCAACAAAAAGTAAACAAATATCGAGCCTCCTGCGATTATCAAGTTTATAAAGATATAGACAGAATGCGAGTGAATTATAACTAACATTTCATTATTCGACGTTTTGCCCACATCGAACCACCAATTGTACTCGTCGTGGTACGCGAGCAGATATGGACTGGAATCTGGGCTGAGTTGAAATGGTTGAGGCAAGTAGTAGATGGCCTGCATCCAGTGATCGCGCCACTGCAACAAATCATTCATAAACAATAATAGAAATACAACTACAAATATCATCAATAACAACAACAACAACAACGACCACAACAACATACACAACAACATCAACATCAACAACAACAACATCAACAACAACCACAACAACAACAACAACAACAACAACAACAACAACAACAACAACAACAACAACAACAACAAAAACAACAATAACAACAACAATGACCACAACAACAAGCACAACAACAACAAAAACAACAATAACAACAACAATGACCACAACAACAAGCACAACAACAACAACAAACACAACAACAACAACAACAACAACAACAACAACAACAACAACAACAACAACAACAACAATTACAACAACACACATTGGTATCAGCTCTGGTCCAGTCTGGCTGTACACTGAGTACGTGTGTGCCAGTGCCATCCATGTCCAGATCCCACCAGAACAAGACGGCATCGATTCTATTCACACTTGATAACGATTCGGCTGATCCATTGAACTTGATTGGATGCTGGCTGCAGTTTTGATAGTCGTACGTGGATGGGTGCTCAAAGTCGAATCTGTAATTTTATTGCAAACCATCAAGATTTAAAAAGTCTCAAGGTTTGGTTTGGACCAACCTTTCAATTAATATGGGTTCGCCGATAGGCCGGAAGTGTTCAGTGCTCAGCTGATTGAGTTGCAGATCGTGTACTGAGGGTGCACCTGTAAATTATTTCAATGTTGATTTGGACAAACTGATGAGCTTGCGCGCTTGATGAAAAAGCAACCTGAACCCAACAACATTCGCCACGTTTACAACCAACCAGAGCACTTGGCAATCGTTTCAGGCACGCTGATGTGAACACCGTAATCATCATGTACCATGTTATTGAGTTGTTTCCAGTTGCTGACATACGAGGACTGGATTGGCTGCACCCAGACACGAGCTGAGGACGGCACCACTCGGCTGTTCGGCTGAAACAACAACAACAACAATATGTCAATATAGAGTTCGATTCGAGATTATTGCCTTTGCTGTGAAAAAGGAATACTGGAATCTTTCCGATTTTGGTGGTGTCCAAAGTTTGATCCGCGTAAAAGTGAAAACCCCTCTCCTTTCAATGACTTGGTCCTCCTACTTCCCGCGTGTATATCACCATCATAGTAATGATAATTAAACCAAGATCATGGTTTTTATCCAAACCATTCAAGGAATTATAATAAACCGTGAACTCAGTTAATTGATCAATTAATCCACAATCGATTGACATTTAGATGACTGAAAAACCCGCGGAAACTAAATATTATTTTTACCTGCATCAGATTAGAGACGGCTTCTTTGAACACCCTCAGCGCCCCTTCGCCAATCAGTTCCGTATCGAACACTTCAGCAACGCACACATTTGGTTTGTCCGAGAGCTCACCTAGAATCATAAGAACTGTGACAAACTGTTAAATGATCCAATCAGTCAATAAGTCGAAAAAAATTTGAAAGATTATCTATCTCAACTAGCAGGGATTCAGATATCCAGCCAGCCAATCAAGAAAAGCACACCAGTAGATCAGTCCAGAGAACATTTCAGTCTAATAATGATTCAGTCTGTCAATCAAAGGATTGTTCAGAAAAAATCGCGTAACACTGTTGAAGTAAATCGGTCAAGCAGCCAACCCACCCGATTCGATATCGGTGGATCGTTTATTATGCAGTGTGATCGTGTGGTCATATCCATTCTTACGTATGACTTTATGTGCCACTTTGGCCATCGGAGCAAACACCTCGATCGCCGACACCCGATCGGCACCGGCTCGGGCAGCCATCAGAGACAACAGACCTGCATGGCGCCGTTATAAGTTATTCCGCGTTTCAGTTTGTCAGTCATTCGAAGTCTGACGGTCAGTCAGTCAGTCAGCTACCGATCTTTATGCCCAAAACTAGTTGAATTTTCATGATAATATCATACAAAGCCATGCATGCTAGTAGTAATGACGATATTAAGCTATCATCCGACAGTGAATCAGTCTTTATTCAGAATCATTTTAAGTCAGGGTCAAAATACGTTCTGAAACTGTGAGAAAAAGATAACCCGTTTTTATTTATCATTGTTTTCTCAAGGTGACTTCAAATGCGCAGCGCAAGGATTAGAAAAAATCTATTCACCTGTGCCAGCACCAATATCGAGCACATGGACTTGTTTGCCCTGTTGTTTCATGTGTTCAATGACGGACTTGAGTCCGTTTTCATATAGCACGTTGCGTTCATGGTCGTGCAGCATGTCGGCGTAACCAGACCTAAATTGAAAAACATACCTTTGATGGTGTTGATTGTTACCTCTATACCAAACAGATTTCAAATTCCTACATAGTCTGTTACACTGGCGGACGAGCTTACTCCCCAAAGGGAGAGGAATTTCTTCAGAGGGGGAAGTTACAGATTTCATGCCATTGTACCTCCACCTTAAGGAACAAAATCTACTGTTTGAAAAAGCCAAAGAGGAGAGAATTTCCCATCCCTTCTCGTTCGTTGGTCTGTTAAAATGAAGGTCACATTGTAGCCCCTCGTCCTCTAACTCGACAGACCTGGCAGTTTCTTGAGCGAAGTCGTAATCGACATCGTGTTTCACCCATTCATTACATCCGGTGGCCGCATTGTACTGCGATACGAACACAGACTCGGAGTGGTCAAGTACGGCACGATCGCTGTACGCCATTGCCGAGGTCACACAACGACGACTACTATTACCGATTACTCGCAGTATTATGGCACGCAAACTAGAAACCATCCAAACAACGATTGCATTCACTAAAACTGTTGCTATTCTGAAAGAAACCAATTTAGATTGATTTCAATAATGGCTTTATGCATCCGTGAGCACAACAATCATTGTCTTTCACTGTGAAAATTGAAGGTGTTAGAAAAACCACACAATCATTGATGTACTCGATTTGGCTCTTTCAAACATCTGGCTAAAAACTGTAACTTGCTAACAACAGATAGGGCAGAAACAACGGTAGGTTTTTCTTTTTTTGTCTTCAAGTTAGAAAGCTTTTTATACTCTTGTGTTATTTTCTAAGCTTCTTTAACAAAAGGGAAACAACCAAGACACGTCATTGGTTATCGTCGAAAACTGTTTATGAACGAAATACAAAAAGCCACCCGAAATTCCGGTACGTTTTCTATATTTCATCAAATAACAACGTTGTATCTTACCTTACGCATTTAACGTGGAATAAATAAACAAAGATAACGAACAGCACGTTAACAAACACAACAGACTAGAAACGTGAATCAAATGTGGAAAATACGGACATATTTCTGGTAAAAGTTGAAACATCGAAACAGATTGGACAACAACAAAATCTAGTGAAAAGAGGTGAAAATTCAGACAACATAAAAAGAGTAATAATAATTGAGTAAGCAGCACAGCCATGAATCGTGATGAACACCGAGAGCTCACACATAACAAAATATAATCTTCTCTTCCCAACGTGGGCCTTCAATAAGAAACTGGAACTACGAGTCTGAACGGTTATTATATTTTCCCATGTTCGCATATGAAAAAAGTGTGAATAAATAATCCTTTTATAATTGGGTGGAAATAAAATTTGCACATACGCGTAAAATATCTGTGATTACAATGTGATTTACAGCAGCACCGGTCAGCACAATCAATGCCCGATCATTCTTCTTGGCCTCCACCGTTCTTTTGCTTCACGATTCGCTTGCGTACGCCCTCTGTATCGTCAGTTGGAGTGAGCTTGTCCAGCTGCACACTCACGTCATCCACTGACGCTTCGTAGTCACTGAAATCAAACATTATTTCATTATAAAACAGAACTACGTAATTGAACCAAGAAAACATCCGGAGGACCAAATATCCGTTTCACGATGCCAAATTATTTTCTGGTGATTCTTGGGTTCCACTTTCTTTCGTTCTTTTATTCGAAGAGATTAAATATATTATGTTTTATTGTGATTTGTTCACCAGTCATTTCATGGAAGATGGAAAACTCTACCTCCAAAAACTAAGAACAGTTATCCAATCCAATTCACTGAGTATCCCTCGTGTCTCTGACCAAACACCACATAAACCATATATGAACCACATCACATACGGTCCCCGTCCACAAGTGCATTAATGATTATGAGCTTACAACTAAGCACACTAATTAGCTGAAAGCCCATGATAACCACCCAATTATTCTCTAGTTTAACGCTCAAAATGCCATGCCAAGCCGCACCAGAAATAATAGGAAATTTTACAACTTACGCAGTTAAATTGAAGGTTAAATACCAAAAAAGTTCTGAGCATTTAAGAGTTACGTATACGTTCATCAAAATATGATGATTCGCAGGTAAGTAAGTAATTAGGTTACAGACCGTATCAAAAGGTCTTTAACATAACATATCTAATCTGGGCCACCTCATCATCTAAGCAGGTTCACATATGTTGTATGTAAAGCAGAGGTAATAACCCGTGGAAAACTGGAATGTTCTAACTGTATATGTTCACTCACGATACTTTTTAACAACAACAGCAATACATTATACTTACTTGACAACTGCCCCCGACAAAATCAGTGTTTGCTCGACAAACTCATCCGTTACCTGATCTCATTCAACACTGACGGTCGAGCATACTCCCCAGCACTAGCGGACGAGAAGGGGTGGGGAAAGTGGAATTCCCCCCTCTTTGACGTTTTTTAAAAGTAGAATTTGTACCTCAAGGGGTTGGTAAAACAGCCTTAACTTCTGCGCATTCCCCCTCTTTGGAAAGACTCCCCGCCCTTTGATGGTTTGGCTCGTCCGCCAGTGCTCCCCAGAGGGGAACTTCGTCAAAGAGTGGGGAGTCCTCAGTGTTTATGCCGTATTACGTACACAAGGAACAACACCCATGCCACCAAAGAAGGGGGAATTTCCTTTCACCTCCCCTTTTCATCCACTACCAGATCTCATGCAAGCAGCTCGTTAACGGAAATGGTGGGAGGGCACGCCAAGCGAACATATAATTATTTATGGTACCTGGCTTAATCAGCTACTAAACAAACTCGTCTTTATTAGCATCATTAAATGCAACATTATAATTATTATATGCCGTCATGAGATCGTGAAAGCGTCGTTAATTTACAGAATCAGGTACATGCATTTTCCAGTAAGAACTAAAGAGAGTGCCAACAGAACCAATTATATTTACGAAACATGTTTCAAGAAACAACTTCTATTCTTACCCGAAAACCTTACTGCTCTCATGCGTCATAACATCATGTGGATGTGATTATTAGCATATTGTGTATAAATATCGTATCGCAAAAAACATAGCCCCACTGTAATAGAACCAGAAAAAGTGTCTCCACCAAACATGAAAAACAGCAAATTTTTTTGAATTAGGAATGAATTTTTCTGATGCTTGTAAGGCCATCATCATCATTTTTCACTTGAATTTCTTCATCAGAAGCCAACAGGGCCCGCGTTTTCATAGTGGCCAGAAAGGATGTATTGCATCTCAAGTCAGGTTTCGAACCTACGTAGGTCCACCAGTTTCCGAGGCGGGCGCCCTACGCACTAGACTAGACAAATGCGACTAGATCATCTTACGTTAAAGTCTAGTCAAACCAACTCCTCCTCCTCCTCCTGGTTCTCCTTCTCGCGTTGTTTAGCCTCGTTGAATGCAGCCTTGATTTGAGTGTACTCGACAGCCAACGACGCACACCAGCGTTTGTGTGTGAACCAGTGCAGACGCTGACATTCGGCCGTGCAGTAGTTCTCCTGCAGACATTTTTTTCATTCAAGTTAACTCTCTCACATCACATGCAGATGCAACACTCGCTGTTGGATCACTGGCGAATAATGTTCATGAGAAACCAGAAAAAAAGAAAATCCCCCGTGCTGTAGTTTCGACAGTTCAAATGGCCCCAAAATTTATTGTTCTTCCAATAAAAAATGCCCATTCTCGTTTTATCTGAAACAAAGATAAACCAGTCATGAGTCAATTTTTTCATTGAACGGATGCATCCTAGTTCTTGTTCTAACCATTTTACACTTTCCACATCGTTTCTTCGACTGGGGCTCACCGCACGTCCCGCAGAAGTGCGTATCGGTGGCCTGGCGATGACCGAGAATGACCTGCTGGATGACGTTGATGGCCGTGGGACGCTGACCCTGTAATACCACATTTTGTATAACAACAACAACAACAACAACAACAACATTATCATCAACAAAAACAACAATAACAACAGCAACAACAAAATCATCCACAAGAACACAACAACAACAACAACAACAACAACTACTACTACTACTAACACAACATCCACCACAACAACAACAACAACAACAACAACAACAACAACAACAACAACAACAACAACAACAACAGCAACAACAACAACAACAACAACAACAACAACTACAACAACAACAACAACAACAACAACGATACCAACGATACCAACGATAACAACAATAACAACAATAACCATTTCCGTATCGGCCAGTTGTCTGACGATCGTCTGGAACAGCACCGATTGATGGTACGGAAATTTTTGGATACCCCGACGTAGCATGATCTCCATGTTCTCCGTGTAGTGCGCTGATTTCTGCAATAACTTTTTACTGTGACTTCTTTATTACTGAAGTCATTAAAACATACTAATACCCAGGGGTGGGCCGGGTTTTTTTCGCGTTTTTGGGGGGGGGAGCCGACAGAAAATCCCATCCTACCCGCCCAGTCCGAAAAGTGGGTGGGGGGGGGGTAAGGTCGGGTAGGGGGGGAGTGGGGTAGAACAAAATTTCGCAAAAAGCCCCGTTTTTTGCTCGTTTTTGCTTAAAAAATCTCCTATTATAAGTTATAAACTTCACATGAACCGGTTTTTTCAAGTTTTAACCAAGAAAATTTTCCCAGAAAACGTGTTTGTTCAATAAAAATCTCACAGCAGTCAAAACTTTTTGAAAAATGAGTCTCAAAACCGGGGTTTGAGGCCGATTTTCCCGAAAATTTCGAGTCGAAGGGAGGGAGTAGGCGACCAAAATTTTTGCCTCGGGGGGGGGGGGGGGGCGTCGACCCTGAAAAGTGAGGGGGGTAACCCCCCCGCCACCGGCCCACCCCTACTAATACCATATCAGAAAGGTGTTTTCGTAATGGCCGGTGAGGTTGAATAAGTTATTTTAAGACTACTTATCATAGAAAATTGTAAAAAAACAACAAGAAAGTTATCAAAAAAAACGATAACACAGTAAAGATCAAACTTCAAACATACTTCGGTAATGAGCAGCCATTTGACGAAGGCGCGCAGGCAGTCGACAGGTGACTTTGAACTGTCCGTCTGAACGGTCTTGTCCATGTAGGTGATGGCTTCCTTCAGGGTGCTGAAGATTATGTGCAGCTTGATGGCCATTACCTGCAAACATGCGGATTATATGACTTGAATTGAAACAATGCAAACAAGTGACTACAGAAAGAATGATCATTTAATTTATATTATAATTTACTTTGCCATTGACAGTGAACATCACAACTTCGTGATCTCATCAAATTCATGTAGAATAAAACGCATATCAACAGTGTCGTGAGATGAAAGAACATAATAAAAGACAAACAAAAACCCCAACCTCATTGACTTCTTTGGAACGCATCTGCTTATCGAACAATTCCTCGAACACGATCAGCACCTGTTTGCGGTGTTCCAGCAGCTCAGAGTGGTCGATCAGAAACATAATCGTCTGAAGCAATCACGGTTATCAACAAGAAATTGTGGAAAACAAGTAAATACGTCACAACCACATGTTCCATATTTGAACTTCTGAACGAAAAATTAAACACGGTATCAGTAGAGTAAACTTTTTGAAGTCTGCAGCTTTTTTGGTCAAAACACAGACCGAATTGTTAAGCTCTAATCGGGTATAATCAAAGTGAATAGATTAGAATAGATGTGATCATGGACACTGGCGGATGAGCCAAACCTCCGAATGAGGGGAATCTGTCCCAAGGGGAAGGAATCAACAGAAATTAGGCCATTTTACCTACACATTAGGGAACACACTCCACTATTTGCAACCGCCAAAGAGGGGAGAATTCCACTTTTGCCTCCCCTTTTCGTCCGCTAGAGATCTGATCATTGACAATATCTAACCTTAACGGGATGAATGTTGTAAGTTCTGGACAACTCATGAAGGACGGGCGCGTGTTTCATGGGCAATCGAGGCGGTTCGACAGGTGACGGCTGCAGGATGGCCTCGATATCGTCCTGTGCCACAAAGTTGTTGATCACCGACACGCACTGATGCTGACCTGAAACATTATTCACCTCACCTGATTGATAAGAATTTAAGCAAAAAAACTGACTTAAAACAATTCAACTGCTGTGGGATATAGTGCAAAGTATCACTGCAAATAAACAAAGTTCTCAAACTCAAATTTGTTTTTGACAGCGAATAAGTAAGCTTATGAAAACACATTGTATTGGCGTCATCCTTTCCGCATTTTTGGTAAGGTCATGTAAAAGTAAAAGCAACTAAAAAATTTGCCCAAATTTTTCAAATGAAAATAAGTAACCCGTGAATGCAGCCATTTCAGCGGCGGTCCGACCGATTCGGTTGATTTTGTACGACTTTGCGCCGTTGCTCATCAGAATGCGACACAGATCGGCGTTGCCTGCACTTGTTACCAATTAGAATGCAAGTTGCACATTTAAGTTGTTCGGTAAATTTATTCTTCCAAGAAGAAGTGAATACAATTTCTTTCGAAGAGGAGGAATTTCACCGTTCACCGTTCATTTTACTTACGTATGTGAAAGAATTTTATTTTCGTGGCTACATGGATCCGACTGACTCATGCAGATTAACAGCTAGCGGAGATTAGGGGAGTATCTGCTAGTCGAGGTGACCAACCGGACAAAGCGGCAAACATAAGTGCGGTGTATCCGTGTTCGTGGTCGTTGGCGTTTACGTCGGCACCGTACTTGAAGAACAGCTGGCACAGGTCGGACTTGCCCTTGAACGACGCCTGCATCAACGGCGTCGTGCCGTGCTAAAATTGTATATATTCATCAAAACTATTAGCCTGTATAGTCTAGTGCGTAGGACGTCAGCCTCAGAAACTGGTGGTCCAAAGTGCTAAACCTGACTTGAGACAAAGATCAAGACGCGTTAAAATATTTCCATCTCATTATCGTATACATCGCTTCCATTTACACAGAATTTCTAGCGTGAACTTTTTGTAACAATGAATTTCTGGCGATCAAACGCTCGAAATGACGAAATATGCTATACGAATTTAGCAACCCTGAAAGAGTTTTGCATCATGGCAATAGTTAAGCCACTAAGCGAGTTTCACAGAGAAATTGTTATAAACAAGCTAACCTCATCACAGCAGTTGATGTCCCACGGGCCGGAGTCGTCATCCAACAGCACTTTCATGTCGTCCGCTGACCCTGCAACAGCCAAATGAATTCATCAAACTATTAGTACAACAAATGTACAAAGTGATATCAAAATAGCATGTCACCGAACAGAGCAAAATATCGATATCAAAATTTTCAATCAGATACCGTTTGCCCACAGTCCGTTTCAATCCAAAACACGCAAAAAACTTCATAAAAAATCTTCAAAACTATTCGTTCTACATCAGTTGGGAAGAAAACAATGAAAAATATTTATCATGATGATGTCAGTTGTTGCACTCTGTTGATTTGTAATTTGTCAATAACCAACCTTCGCTATTGTGGAATATATTTTAACTGTAAATTAGAATGTAAATAAGTATAAAAGTCCAAGTTAACCATTGCCGTCGATCAACGCCCAGATGCGAGTTTCCTTCTCCGTGAGATTACGGTACTGCGAAACCATGATTCAGGCGTACAACCTTGAAATTTTAATAAAAAGTTATCACATAACATCTCCAAGACATCACAACAAAACCTACCAAAATAAATGAAATAAAAGATATCACATCGTGTTCCATATACGGAACCACAATTGGAAATTTCTCACAAATAATTCCATCACGCAATTTTGACTATATTGTTTTGTTTCATTATAAAAATCAAATTACTATCATTATTTGTTATAATAAAATGAGTACAATGAATAACCTGAATCCTAAGTATGCTAGCAAAGAAACTAGAAAAAAAATATTCGCAGTAATATATGTTCAATACACACAAATATTTGACAAACACTGAGAATTGACACAATGGAAGGAACGGGTAAGGAACGTTTGGAAGTACGGGGAAAGCTAAATGATTGAACAAATCTTAACACTGCTTGGTTCTATAGTAACCAGAAGAAACCCAAAAACTAAGCTGCATCTATAAATAAATCGTCTATAATTTATATGATACACATAAAAATAGCCAAGGTTTCTTCTACGTATTGACATTTGAGCCATGAGAAACAAATTCTCATGATCATAAATACTTGATTAACCTGTTGTTTACAGAACGAAATGGCAGGCTTTCATAATTAACATCTGAAACCCTTTGATAAACACACACATAAAATAAATAATGGACCATAATACAGTACGGTTAAAGGCACGGTAAGATTGTACAATTCAATTCATCAAGGCAAATGAACAGGAAAAAAGCTCAAATTCATGGACAAGAAAAATAGACAAATAGAGAAAGACCTCGGGGTCGGAAGAAAACAGTAATTTGATCAGATCTGGTGTATTGCATGCATATATAGGCACTACAAACAAACAAACGAGAAAAACTCACACGAATACGAAGTGACTGTGGACGAACGGAAAGGCAAAAAACAAAATTTCTTCACCAAATACCAAATATAAACAATACATAATTAATATACAAACAAATAAACAGTTTATCTATAATCCAGCTTATTATGTGAAGCGGGTATGCGGTGCGGCAAACAAATCGCACTCGGGGCAGAAGTCACCGCGTTCATTCAGACGAAATAGATCGCCTGAAATGGTAAAAAAAATTGGTACCACATTGCAACAAAAATCTGGATCTGGACGAAAACTTTTGTAGTCAACAATTCCGAAGTGAAACGTAGTATTATTATATAACGACACGTGTCATTCCTGAAGCCATGAAAACACTATTTGAACTTCTGAATATCTGAAAATCTCAATTCACTACAAGCCCCCAACCCGTCCACTGTTTGTTGACCATGAGCACAGCCTTGTTGATATCGTAGATGGACAGATCATTCCGGAACTCTCGATCAAAACTAGCCATTAGCTGTGGTACTTTGGATGGAACTGAAGAAATACCGACTCATGAATTACAGTTTCATTAAAGTGATAATAGAGATAAAATAATAGAGCTCAGTTGTGACCACCGGGCAACCGGACTCAATGCCGCTTGAATGATTCAAATGTTTTTGTAACAGTGAACAAACATGGTTTCGGAGCACCATTGACGAGCAGAAACTTGAGCTTGGGACATTGTGTGGTGTCGCAGAGTTTGTTCCAGAGTTTGCCAGTGCCGCACGGATAGCAGTTCTTCAGCGACACCAAACCTGCACAAATATTTTGTAGGTTATTTCTATATTTTAAGATGCGATGCACGTAAGCGACGACCAAAACATCATGAAAATTGGGACAAAATGAAAATTTGAAAAAAATTCAATTTGGATACAAAACGACTCACTTGATTCCCGTGAACTCAAAAATGTCCTTGCTTCACGTTAAAACCACGTAAACAGGCCAAAATTCGCATCACTAAATGGTGCACCCTAATTTCCCTATTCAAATTAGGCAAAACTTTAAGACCGATTTTCTCATGTACTTCCGAAAAGATCGGAAAACCAAACACCTCAGGTTGAAGCTGAGAATTTTCTCTACAAAACCTGTCTAACAAGCCAATGCAATTTCGACTTTTTTTCAACTACCGTAATCCCAAACAACAATTATTTTTTAACTACCGTAATCCCTGTGCAGTCATTAACGAAACATTAGGTTTTGCCATCAAAAATTAGTTCCGTGTGGATCATCAGAAAACAAATATTTTTACTACAAAAATACTAAATTATGACTCGACAGAAAATCCCATCCTATCCGCCCAATCCGAAAAGTGGGGGAGAGTAAATCCGGGTAAGGAGGGGGGGGGGGGGGGGTGGGGTAGAAAAAAAATCGCAAAAAGCCCGTTTTTGCTAAAAAAAATCTTTTATTATGAAGTATGAACATTACATGAACCGGTTTTTACAGGTTTTAACTAAGAAAATTGATCCAGAAAACCAGTGTTTGTTCGAAAAAAAAATTTCACAGCCAAAACTTTTTGAAAAATGACCTTCAAAATCGACGTTTTGAAGCCGATTTTCTCAAAAATTTCGAGTCGCGGGGGGGGGAACGGGGTAGGCAACCTAAATTTTTGTCTAGGGGGAGGGGTAGGCTGCACGCCGACCCTGAAAAGTGGGAAAGAACCCCTTATTTTTTGTGCAAACGAAATTTTTTGTGCAAACGAAAGAGAATAATTTTCTCTTTCAATTGGTGTTAACTTTAAAAAAATTGGTCCAGTACAGCTCGAAAACCAAATAGGAGAAACGAACATTTCGTCGAATGCCAGTGCTGCATCGACAGCGGAGTTCAGTGTAAAACATAAAATTAGAGTTTTTCGCGCGTTTTTCGTGGAACAGTCAGTAATTCATCATCGACTATAAAAATAATTGTTTTCTGATGATCCACACGGAACTAATTTTTATGGCAAAACCTAATGTTTCGTTTATGACGACTCAGGGATTACGGTAGTTGAAAAATAATTGTTGTTTGGGATTACGGTAGTTAAAAAAAAGTCGAAATTGCATTGGCTTGTTAGACAGGTTTTGTAGAGAAAATTCTCAGCTTCAACCTGAGGTGTTTGGTTTTCCGATCTTTTCGGAAGTACATGAGAAAATCGGTCTTAAAGTTTTGCCTAATTTGTATAGGGAAATTAGGGTGCACCATTTAGTGATGCGAATTTTGGCCTGTTCACGTGGTTTTAACGTGAAGCAAGGACATTTTTGAGTTCACGGGAGTCAAGTGAGTCGTTTTGTATCCGAATCTAATTTTTTTCAAATTTTCATTTTGGTCCAAATTTTGGCTGATTTTTACGTGCATCGCATCTTAAGAAATTAACATTTGGGCCAACATATTTTTTTAAACATGAATTTTTAATGGTTCTTTCGGATTCAACGTTTAGATTTCGTGCTTTTTATTGAAAGTAACTGGAACCAGACTTGCACTTTGCACATAAACATAAAACTGGAACCAACCTTCAAGTTTATAGCAGTTTGATAGAGCAAAGTCGATGAAGTCGGTATCTTTCAGTTTCTCGCAATAACGAAGCTCCAGCTTTCGGAGCGTATCCGCGTTGCCCTAAAAACATACACAAAACCGCATTCCAACATTATGAATACTGAAATAGAGCCATAGTTTTGAATAAACAGCAAATTAAAATAACCAACCAAAAGAAGGCTCTTGATAGTGTTATACGTCAGCTTGGGGCACCATTTCAGAGACAGCGATTCGAGACCTCGCAGTTTCGACGCCATGTACCTTGAACAATAAATGTGAAAAAACTAACTGTTATCCAATTAAAAAAACTTCTGTGCTAAATACAAGCCTCAATTGAAATGATTCAAGAACTGTGTTTTTTGCAACTTAATGTAACTTAAAATATGTTTCGTATATCGACAACGGTTTCATTCAAGCAAGTAAATGTAAACAGTGAAAACGGGAGACGGGGACGTAGCAGTGAAACATACTTTACATTGAAAAGTGCGGACCACCAAGCATGGTACAAAAATCATGCCAAACGAAAACATTATATCATAATAATAATCTCTTTAAAAAAACTATAATAATGAGTTTAGCAAAGCATGCCAAGCTAACCTCCATCCGCGATCGCTCATCCGTGAGCAGACATTGCGTATGAACAGAGTGTTGAAGTGGGGCAGCATAACGAGGGCATCAGTGAGACACATCATGTCCGCTGAGTGCACCATGTCCTGCTGACCACTCAGTTGCAGTGATCGCAGATTCGCGAGATCAGATATACCTGCAAATTATAATTGTACATAAATATTTCTCGTAACACCAGTGGACGAGGAGTACAATGAATTTCAGAAATGAATAATTTTGAATCACCTCTTTTCTTATTAATCTCATAACGTGAACTGAACAACAAACTCTGGAAGAATGTGGTGATGCCGGCCTGGTAGAACTGGGGCGGGCAGAGCGTGAGTTCGAGGTGTTGGATGGTGCTGAACGCACTCATATCATACAGGGAATGGCGCATCGTGTCGTGCCTGAGTCCAAACAATCATTAGCGGAAGGCATGAGGAGGGAAAAGTTAAATTCCTCCTATTTGGTGCTTTCAAAAAGTGACGTTTGTTCTGTAATGTGTGAAATGGCCTAATTTCTGATTAAAAAAACTTTTCTCTGGAAAGATTCTGCTTCCTCTCTTTTTGAAGTTTTTGTTTCCCCAGTGCAAAAAATTAATAGCTTCAAATGCGCACAAAAGTTAGCCTACAAACATTGGCACACGTGAGTTATCACACGAAAAATTAATACTTTTTGTTGCGAAAAAATTATATAAAATCAAGGAAAACTAAAATTAACCAAATGTGGACGGTTAGATTCACGTGCACCGATCTCGAGCTGTTCAAAAGGTCGGACAGCGTGTCTGACACTTCATTGTCGACGTTGCTGTAGTGAGTGAGTGAGTGAGTGAGTGAGTGATTGAAAGAGTGAGTGAGTGATTGAGTAAGTGAGTGACCGGAGTGAGCGATTGATTCAGCAAGTAAATAAATGGGTGAGTGAATAATTGACCAATGAGTGACGGATGCTAGTGGATTACAGACTGGGTTAGTCAGTCGATCATTAACCGGGTGCTTGATTAACTAAGATAATGAGTCAATGAAAGACTAAGATAACGACAAACTGATAAAGTGAGCTAATGTGTGAATGCTGTAACGAAAATTTTGTCTGTAAATCGTAACCAACGTCCATTCACAGCTTCTATCCACCCAGACGTACAAAAAATCGAGCACTTGCCGCCTGTTCACCAGTTGCCGTCCGATGTCCCTGAGCTGATGCTGGTTGAGTTCAGCCACACACAGACGACGAATCGACGTGCTGATCGAATCCTGATCATTTTCATTAACAAATCGTTTTACTAATAACTGTAAAACATTTGAATCCTGATAGAGAACTTTTTCTGTTATGACATGACAAGGATTATTCTTTCAATTAGAAATAGATGTCTAACATATGATCCAAACCATACGGCAAACGGTCAACTGGTTTCAACATAGTTCATCAAAATTCCACCTTCATACTTCAGTCTGAACCAAAACCGGATTTTGATTTCAAAACATCTTTCAAAAGTTTAACTTTACTATTCAGACTGAATATTGATCGGCAATAAACACGATCGAGAAACCAACAGCAAGTGGCAACGTCTTTTCAACATGAACACCGTGCATGCAGAGCGTGTGCAGGTACGGCAGGGCACTGGCACATTGGGCACTGAATATGGCACCCTGCTTGATACTAGCACTCTTCAGGTGCAGTGCCCGTAGTCGTGGACAGTGGTCGGCGATGGCACGTTGCATTCGGTCACACAGAACCACCTACAAATGTAATTTACAAGTATTCTATGAAAAAAACGTGAAAAAATAAAAGCTAAGAAAATGGAATCATATCCTGCCTTTGTTTAATGCCACTTCCATCCAGTCCTTTCTTATTTTTGTTTTTGAAGTACCTGGTTCATACTTGTAACGTGTATTGGTCGACCGAAAAGGTGACCGCGGCATGAAAGTATTTAGCCATCTCCGATCTTACATTGCTCTATTCCGTTCATTTTACTTCCGTTTACATATTTACATTGATTGAAACCCAGGAGGTTTTTCAAGCATGAATTTTCTCACTCCCACCAGATTTGCTTCGAGTATCGTTCATCCACCGCCAACCAACCACATCATTAGTGAATCCATCGATTTCATCGGCAATCGAGTCGCATCCGCCAATATAA
>OZ038442.1:24621247-24625388 GCA_964036265.1 Daptonema setosum
CCAGTGACCACACAGTATCTGAATGGTCAATGTTTCAAGCGTCTCTGGACTCATGAAAATCATGCGGAAGAGCACGAATCTGAACGTGTAATTGCAAAGGGCATGACTAGATCGAAGCGTTCCATTACCTTTTATAGTGACAGCAACATGAGCGGTGTTGTTTCAATAGGGGCTCATTAAAAGGTTCAACAAGTGTCAATACAGATTCAAATTCTTTTGTTGAAAACCTGAACCTGTTTCAAAAGTCTTTCATAGATTTTTTTGATACTCTTTTGTCCAAACGATCTGAGGGATTGTGTAAGAAATGAACTGTCATGTAAGAACTGTCACTCACACTGCACTTACTGTATTTTACATGTAAATATATACAGGGTGGCCGTTTTTTTGGGCCACCCTGTACATGTGTTCCACTCTTAACCATCGTGGCACTAAGATCGACTTCTTCAGTTTACTTAATTAACCCCCCCCCCCCTCATTCATTCAAGATCGTGTTCCATGTATCAGAATTCAGTTCCATTTATATTATAGTTGTTTAGCAGTACGTCATTCGAACGCAATCATGACGCAATAATTAACAAAAATGACTCCTAATCTACTCGTTTTCCTTTGATCACGTAAGACATGAATATACAAAATTGAGCAGATGATCGGATTGCTAGTTGTCATGATCAGTAGGACTGACTTCAGATTGTAGTAGTTAAATACAACATCTATTATTATTGGGCCGTACAGAATAATTAAATGGAAATCTACAGGTGATTACAGGGGTATATAAATATGTATAAATAGTAATGATAACATGGGTTATGATTATCAATCAGGTTCCGATGTCGCCCGCCTAATTATGGTTACAGTACATAATAGAATGTAACAGCTAATTTTTATTGTTAGTTCAAGTTAACATAAATTTTGTTATGGAAATACTCGCCAGATTTTGCTTCCCCAAGGAAGCAACTTTTTGTATAGTCTTGAAAAGCCCCCGAAAACTTCATGCGAGTGTTTCTCATCAACTAGAATAACAACATAATCTGAACTTCAGAATCATGGAACACTTCACGACGCCCCGCTCCACAACATCATTTTTTTGTATTTCTTGTCAGTGTGTAGGATAAATTTATTCCACTCAATAGCCGAATTAATCGAGTTGCGAGTTTCTTTTATGTAACAAGATTATTCCACTGATGGTGGGTAAGTGGAACTGAAACATAATTAAATCAAATACTGTTTGTTTGGTTATATGTATACGGTACTAAGTGGCTTACCCCAGTGCCCGAGGGGCTGGAACTGACACGTGTGCAAAACTATTGGACAATAAAGTAAGATTACGGTATATGTAAACAAAATCTTATAAATGTTTTTAACTTGAGACCTGTCCATACGACAGAATTTTTTGATTTATGCACTCAACACAACAGGAAATTCGAAATTTATCCAAAACGGGTATAGAAGGGTTTTATGGGTTGAATAATAGGTTATTTCCTATGGCATATCCGGTGTTTCTCAACGAAGGTGTCTTTCCTGAAGGTACCAGTCCCGTACGATGTGATGGCAATTATGTTCTGAGATCTGCTGACTGGTACCCTTACGTAATTGACTGACAGTAGCAAGCAGTTTACTTTCAAAAGTTTTTTCGGACATTTTAACGTTATATAGACCTACATCTACAAATACTTCATTTTGTCATAAAGAAAATTCTTTTTTTTCTGTTATTTTCTTCTTTTTTTAAATATTTACCAGTAAGTATTCATCCAGGGTGTATCCGAACCTAATATCGTGTTCAATCACTAAAACCCGAATCTTTTATAGCAAACTTTATTTAGTGAGAGTGGCTTTGCGAGTGGTAAAAGGTGATTGATTGAAACACGTTCTCGTAAAGCTGATAAATTTGTCAGGTTTTACATGGTGGCTGGAACACTGAGATCTACTTTGATCGAGAATATTTTTATGGGGCATTTTTTATTGAGTTTATGCTCATCGTACATACAGATGTTTAAAATTAGAGTATTCTCTAATGTATGAATTCGCAGCCTTTCCCTCTATTTTCGTAGAGATTAATTTCTGGCTTGCCATTTGCCAATGGATGAATGCTGTTCTATATGCCGGCATTTTCATACCAAGTCAAACTTGCGTTTCAGATTGACTAAATTTGTTTCATGACTGAAATAGAGAGAGAGCATAATACTTCGTGTCATATTAACCCAATTAAGACTTGATAAACATCAAGTATTTTATTATGTATGTATGTATTTTTTATATGTACAGTGTGTCCCACTCAAAATTCCCAATGTTTTTCAGCTCTAGTTTTTAATATGTTTTATGGATTTCAAAAAAACAAGCGGCATCAGAAAGACAGTTTTGAAAATTTCTCTTGCCAGGGACTGGTTTGAGTTTAAACGATTGTTTCGTCTACTACATACGTCAAACTTAGGTGAGGCAACGTGTATGTACTGCATTTTATGTACAGTATATACAGGTCATTTGAAAAGCTCATTGTCACAACATAAACTGCGACTGCAACATTGTACAAACTAATGTATGAAACGGTCATCAAAGCAATTCGTATTGATCACCGTATAAGTAAATTGAATTTGAAATCGCTTTCGGTTGAAATTAACAGCTGAACCTTTGTTTTTCAATTATCCGTAAGTAACTCATCCGTTCGAGGTTTTATGGTTTCCGTTCGGTACATACATATGTGGACCACCAGTGATTGATCAGTGTGACCTTAACTAGCTGATCCTAATGGATGAGAAAACTATATTTACAGTCAGTAAGTTTTTTTCACACCAATCAGTACGTGTAGAAGTACGGTATAAAACTAGGTTCCGTGGTCGTAGTACACGTCAGTCTTTCGTAGTCGAGGTTTCGTTACCAAAATAGTCGGCTTACGTCAGAAATCGACATTCAATTGAACCAATAAATGGAATTCATATGTACTCAGTTCACTTTGGAAACGTTAATAGCAAGTATATTTTGCCATGACACAATCTTTCGGTAACAAAACCTTCTAGAAGGTTTTGATTGACTGCCTACCAAATGATACATACACTACTTTTGTGTGTATGTACATACATTTGTACATTCGGTCTTATTCAGTCACCTATTCTCCGATCTATAATGCATTTATATCTTGTTAGAGTATTTCTCGAACCATGATGCATTGTTAGGTACAGTTATTTATAACTTCCGACCTAAAGTAAGTTGCTTACAGTAATTTCGAGTGCAATTTCTCACGTATTCTTCATTTCCGATTTTCGTGAGTGAACTAAATGTGTATCGCAAGTTTCACTCACCGATCAGTCCAACTTTAGTTTTGGGTTACGGTAGTTTGCATGGTAAACCTATTTCTTTACGGCGGCAGTCCTAGTAACTTGGCGAAGGTTTGTGCCGAACTGCCAAACCTGGTCGGCGAAGCGTGTTTAATCAAAAGCTATTCGATAGGAAAGATGCTCTGCATCTCGGAAAACATGTGATTTGTTTGCTTCGACTTTTGTGTTCTAATAAAAGATTGCTACAGTATTTATCCAGTATGACAAGTACAGCTGTTTGTGGACTGATAATACAGTCTGCTAGGACGTCGGCAATTCAAAATATAGTATGATTATCAGAGAAATATGACATGGTAGATGATATATCAAGTCCTCAGGGCACCATTATCACAAACCGGCTGGTGTTATTGACAGGGCGATCTGAAAATGACATTTTTTATGAAACTTACTAATGCCACACCCCCTTCGAATGCATGGAGCTCTTAGTCACGTTATGCAATATATCCAACACATATCACGTAATCCTGGGTTTATAAAGAGTTAACCAGATAATAAAGGTTCATAAAATCCATCAGACATTTTAATTAGGATACGACACTGATAATACAGACAGATTTTCACCGACTTTTTAGTTGGACTTTTCGTTTTAAAAATACGCATACATACTTTCGATCAAAAGAAGTTAGATAGTGATGAATGCAGAATATTACAACAATAATGCAAGTGAAGATGACATGATGTGATTTCGAACACATGAACTTACATACTATTTTATAGTCTAATCAGGGTTTCTCGTTACTCAGAACAGTTTTTGGTGCACAATTTGACTTCAAAAGTGATTTTGGAGCGCGTTCGATCATTTTCGTTCGACT